>BSBK01003530.1:800000-1400000 GCA_027943335.1 Chamaecyparis obtusa | reverse complement strand
TTAGATTCTGATGATAAGCACACCACAATCGTCCTAGAAAAGCCCTGTAAAATGTCTGCTTTGAGAGATATCACAGTGCAACTTGCTGCTCTCTGCCACAGTGTATCTCGTGATCCCCCTTGCTCATTAACACAGAAATTCAGGCACTTGCCACCTTGACTTCCCTCCTAAAACGTTTTTTAAAAGAATCTAATAAATGTGATTAGATCTATAAAAATCATTGCTAGATCTTGCAATAAATCCAGGAATGTTTTCTTGAATCAGCGGTTCCCTTAGAAACTTAAATCTTTGTGTATAGACAAAACCTTATGCCATACAAACAAGACCCAACTTTTCTCTACAAACAAATTCTCCACAAGTCTGATTCACATAGGATCTACAGATCAACCACCAAAAATGTCCTTTGAAACCACCAATATGCTGAATTATTAGTTTGTAGCTTCTGGATTTTGACTGTGTTAACATTTTTCCATCAACGTTTGGGATCACACTCCCTGAGCCATCATCAGGATAAGAGCCAACAAGAGAGATCCAAAATGTTGATGGAAAATATGTTAACACTGTCAAAATCCAGAAGCTACAAACTAACTATGATGGACTGGAAATTTCATGCATCTGATGCTGAATTATGATACCCTCTTTAAAAATGTAACCCTGTCGAAGAGTCAAAATTGACCAAACATTCCTTCTCTGTCAATCATGCGTTTGCTACACATTTTGGTTACTCAAGATCAAATCTGCAAGTTCAAAATTAGAAGCCCTTGGTTCCGATAATAGATTAGTGTTTAAGTGCTATATTCCATCATTAGCAGAAGTTAATTATAGACAAACATTCAAAGAATGAACCAAAAGCACAAGTTATTGGATGTAATTACTTAAGGGTTCCCAAGTCAAAATGTACATAATAATAATAATAATAATATAGAAATCAATGTTACAATGCTTTTAACTGCTTTAAGCAAGGATTAGACAGCCTCTAGTAAATACCCATAATTGTTTAGTTTTTAGCTTCATAGAAAATTCTACACAGGTTCACTGGGAACATAAACATTTAGACTCGTGTTCCATTTCGTCCTAAGTTGCGGGATTCGCACCCAGCACCCCTGATCCGGGTCCGGGTCTGGGTCCGAATTCACGGTCCGGTATCCGGACCAGTCAGCACTGGATCCGGGCAAGGTCCGTGCGCGGACCTGTGGGTCCGTCCGGATCCGTGAGATCCGGGTAGGGTCCGTGCATGGACCTGAGCTCGCGGATCCAGATGGACCCACAGGTCCGCGCACGGACCCTACCCGGATCCAGCGCTCGCGGATCCAGACGGACCCACAGGTCCACGCACGGACCCTGCCCGAATCCAACGCGGACCCAGGGGAATCCGAGCGAGTCCATGAGGACCCCGCACGAATCCCCAAGGACCCACAGGTCTAAGTGGCCAAAAAGTGAAAAATAGACTTTAAAAAATCATTTTTATATTGTTTTTTTTGCATACAACCCTAAAACGACCCTTATTATGGGTCTCCAAACATGTTTCATTTCTCATTTTGCTCTCTCATTCTTGCAAGCTTGAAGTGAGGTGATTGTATTCGAAGGAGTTCGATTGTGGAGTGGCAAATACCTTGCAAGAAGCAGATTTGAGTGATTAAAGTATGCATTTGAACCATATTCTCTAGTTTTTTTATAAATTATTTCAAGTTTTGAAAAGTTTTAAATTTTTTTCAAGTTTTTGTGTAAGTTTTGAAGTTTTTTTTTTTCATTTTTGTTATAGATTGTAACAATCATACAATGAGTAGTCAAAGCTCAGTGGGTGGGGAGGGATCTCAAAAATATAGAATTGATAAAGAGTCTCCTTTATGCAGACAAACCACAAGAATTTCTCAATGTTCTGGAGGTGGGGGGTATATATGGAAATATAATTTTTGCAACACACAATATAGAAGCTCCTACTCCCGAGTAAAATTTCATTTTTTAGGCCCTGGGGGTCAAGGGATTAACATGTGTGAGGGCCTAGGAGGAGATAAGAAGGGAATGTCAGCTGCACAAATAGCAGATTTGGTAAAAGAACAAGAAGCTGACAGAATAGTTGCAAAAGGGAAACAAGGTGCTTATGCCAGGAAACATAAAACAGTACTGCCACCCACTCAACTAACCTCTAGATCACATCCATTCTTGCCTATGCCTTCTAGGGATGAAGATGTAGAACAACCACATAACACCCCGCAAGAGAGGTCCATTAGATAGGGCATTTCAAAATGAGTTAAGAGATATGGCTGATCTCAAAATTGGACGTTGCCTCTTTGTGAATGGTGTTCCATTCAACTTAGTGAGATCACCTTATTGGAAGGAGATGTATGAAGCAATAAATGAAGCACCTTCTAGTTACCATGGCCTTGGATATGAAAAGTTGAGCACCACCATATAACATAGTGAGAGAAAAAATATAGAGAGACACAACTAAACCAATAAGAGATTCTTGGGTTCAAACAGGTGTATCTATTGTTTCAGATGGATGGAAAGATTGCAAAAACCGTCCATTAATTAATGTAATTGCTATATCCCAAAGGGATCAATGTTTTTGAAGGCGGTTGACTGTGAAGGTGAAGTAAAAAATGCAGAGTTCATTGCCCAGATTCTCATTGGTTCCATAGAGTACGTGGGTCATGACAATGTTGTCCAAGTAATTACGGACAATGCAAAAGTTTGCAAGGCTGCGGGTGCTTTGGTAGAGGCTAGATATGATAACATCTTTTGGACACCGTGCATTGTCCATTCTCTCAATCTAGTGATGAAAGCAATTGGCACCGAAATAGAATGGGTGAAACAGGTGTATGAGGGTGACGAGATTCAAATGTTTGTGACAAATCACCATATGTCACAAGCAATTTTCAGAACTTTCTCAAGCTTGGAATTGTTGAAGGTAAATTTTAAAATTTAATTTATAAATTTAGTTTCATTTATCATTTTAAAAAATTTTATGTCATGTTTTACATAATTGAATAAAATATTGTATGTGTTGTTTACATATTTTAAATGTGTTATTAACTCACTATTAACATGTTCTTAGGTGGCTGAAACCCAGTTTGTCTCTCACACAATTGTGTTGAAACGTCTTGTCAAGGTGAAGGAGACATTATCACAAATGGTTATTAGTAACCAATGGAGCATCTGGAAGCAATCCAATGTAGTGAGGGCCCAAAAAGTGAAGGCATTGTTATTAGATGATGATTGGTGGACTCGTGTGGAGTATGTGTTGGAATTCACTGAGCCTATCATGTCTATGCTTCGATTTGCCGACACTGATGAACCATGCTTGGGGGATATCTATGATAGCATGGACACAATGTGGAGAAAATAAAATTGGTAAGTTATAAATTTAATACATTCCTCTATCTTTGTTTATTGAGAGCTATTTAAGTTCAAAATTGACATAATGATAACTTACATCAAGATAACTTACATGAACATCATTTGATATCCCAGGTCATACATAGGAGAGAGAATGGTCTTGAGGACACCTTATACAAAAAGGTGGAAGAAATTGTTCTTCATCGTTGGAACAAGATCACCACACCTTTGCACCTCCTAGCATATGCTCTTTCTCCCAGGTACTATAGAGCAAAAGTACTTGCTATTCCAGGTAGAGTGGCACCATGTAGAGATGCTGAGGTTGCTAATGGGTATAAGAGGGCATTTGATAAAACCTTATGCGATCTAGATGTCGAGGTAAGTGTTAGGAGAGAATTTGGATCATTTATCTCAGGAAGAGATCTCCACCCTACTGCTATCAATGACCAAAGCAGAATGGATGCTATTAGATGGTGGTACCTTCATGAGCAAGATTATGTATACCTCCAACCTCTTGGAATTAACATTCTATCACAAGTAAGTTTTTAAGTTTTAACTTTTTTTTTTCTTCTTTTTTTTGTCACTTGCATTGTAGAATTTAACACTTAACAGTTAACACTATTGAATTTATCTTGTATTTTTTTAATTTTGTTGGTTTTCTCTCTAGGTTGTGAGCTCTTCTGTCGCTGAGCGGAATTGGAGTACTTATTCCTTTATCCACTCAGTCAAGCGTAACCGGTTGGCTGCAAAAAAAGCAGAAGACTTGGTGTATATTCACAACAACTTGCATCTCCTGTCACGGAAGGATCCAAAGTACAAGAAGGGGTCAGGGAAGCTTTGGGATGTAGCACCCAAGTCTATTGACTTAAATATGACCATTCGGCATCTTGCTAGAGCCACTTTGGCTGATGATGATGATGATGATGATGATGATGATGAGACAATACCCTCTAGTGCTAGTGGAACCCGTTTGAGTTCCAATGATGATTTTGATCAACCACTTGCAGCTATTGGAGACCCCATTGATCCGGCTTTTTTTGATAATCCATTTGATGTTTGATGAAATGAAAACTTTAGTCTTTCATGATTGATGAACCATTGAACATTGAATCATGTCTCAAACTTTAATGAACAATATTTTGAATTGTCATTTTGTAATTCAATAATTCAATGTGCTGATTTTCTTTAGAATCGTCAACATAGAATCATAGATCAATGATCAAGTATGCTATTTGAATTTTTAATGTTTATCTTTGACATTTGGCATTGACCAATGATCAAGCATCATAGATTCATACTATGAAATGATTTAGTTTTAGAATTATGTATATTTCTCTTATATTTTTTGGATATATAATGCATATATATATATATATATATATATATATACGAATCCTTACGAATCCAAAATTGGAAAAAAAAATTCACGAATCCACGAACCGGATTCCGAACCCGAATCCGTCCCCTAATCCGAATCAGCAACTTAGATTTTTGTCCTTAAGTGATAAGGATGCCTATTATAGGTAAAGCTGAATTTTGGAAGATTAGATTTTTGGCTAAATTGGTATAAAGATAGGAGCAAGATAGAAAGATTACAATATCAAGTACAATGAAATATTGCATACCTATGAGTTGTATCAGTTGTGGAGGTTACCTTGTAAGTTTTTTGAAAAAATGGAAGACAAAGATAGGAGCAAGATAGAAAAATAGCAACATAATAAATACAATGAATTTTTGCATAGCTATAAGTGCTATCAGTTGTAGAGGTTCCCTTGTAAGTTTTTCAAAGAAATGAAAAACTGATTTGAAGGTGTAATTATCCACGTATGTTTTTGCATTTGCAAGTCTTCGTTATTGTGTGATTAATTCAATGTTTTCTAAAATTAGGAAACAAATCACCATGTTTTGAAATTTTCTTCATTAATAATATCCGAGGTGGATTGAACTTAAGATAGCCTACATCATAATGTCCCCTATATTTATAATTTTTTAATCCTACGTAAACTTTTTAACGTGACCAGTGACATTGGCACGACATGCCCTCCCAAACCACATGAAACGCTTTTGACCCGGACCTATGAACCGGTGAAGTCACAAACAGGGGACCTCATCCCCAATTATCAATGTTGAGACTCAAACCTTCAAGCACATTGAATCAGTGAAGGCAGAAGCCTGCAATCACAATGGCCCAGCAGGTGTTCAAACCTTGGTGGTCACAAAAACAACACCACCACTTAACCAACCATTATGCAGTGAACCCCTTTGTAATGTCCCCTATTACTATTCGAAATAGATAAATATTAATCATGGAGGTCACTTTAAGGGAGAGCTTTGGCAATCTGAAGACAGTGCTTTAGGAGACCATTTCTGACAACATATCAGATTTGGTTGGGCTTTCATATTTCAGCTTAATAGCTGCCTTGAGAGTTATTGCTGTTTAGTGACTGCAGTGTAATATTTCAAGTTTAAAGTTATAAAATGAAAAATTATGATTGAAGTTTAATTAGAAAAAGATCAAGGGGTGTGAGAAGAGATGTGATTATGAGAGAATAAAGGTATTTAAGACAGCCTGAGTAAAGAAAAGGAGCACAATTTTGAGAAAATACTTTATCATTTGAATTCTGCTTCTTGTGGAGCAATAAATTATGGTTTAATTAACCTTAGGTTGGAACCCCTCTAGGTCTCCAATTGAATGATGAAAACCCAAAATTCCTAGAATGATTTCAGATGGAAAACCCCACTGTGCAAAATTGGATTTATAACAGCTCAAATTAGAATATTCAAAATCTAGCACTTTAAGGTGGATATTAGGCAAATTTGGATGTGTTTCAAAGGCATTTCCTTACAAAGTAGATTACTACAGATTTAGAGATAAAATTAGCAGCCACAGCTGATGATAACTTCAGAGTTTTGCTGTACTACATCCTAAACATTTTATCTGAATCAGACAGAAGGCTATTAAACTGCGACTTTTGGGTCCAATTCATTTTTAAATTTAATTGTGTAAAGCTATTGTGAAGTAGGATTTATTATATATTTATAAAAAAAAATTATGTAAATTAAGGAGAGACAGAACCTGATAAGAGAGATTTCAATCCATTTGATTGAAAATCATGAAGTTTTAGTGCTATTATCATTTCTAGTGACTACTAGTACTAGATTGCTAGGGTTTTTTCTACAACCACATTTATGCAGAGGTTTGTGAAAAGGATTTATTTGAAGATAAAAGGATAGGAAAGAAATAATGAAGTGACTCTTTCAAAAGGCAGAAATGCTTAAGGGTTGTACTCTTTCAAAGGGTGGTAAGAGATGGTGACTTTTGTAAAGGGCATACATGACAAAGAGGTGTGACTTCTCTGTCACATTGGAAGATATAAAAGGAGAGAAGGTTTCCTTTGAGGAAACAATCCAAGAGAGTTCAATTTTAAAAATAATTACTTACTCTCAAAGGGCAGCAGTGGAAGGTGGTGACTCAAGTCTTATGAAAGGTGGTGACCCTTATACCAATGAAATATAAAAGAGATCATTCCAATCATTCAAGGATCACTTATCAATCATCACTCATGAATCCACAAAAGCAAACATCACTTATCAAATCAAACAAACAATCAATCAGAAAACCACTCCAAATCAGCATTCATTCAATCATCATTCACAATTATATAAAGCAAGCATTCATTACATCATCACTCATCAATCATCTAATCAACAATCACTTAATCATAATTCACCAATAACTCAAATGAATTCAACCAATCAATCATTCATACAGATATCAATCATTCAACAACAACCGAATCATCAGTCCAATTTGAATACAACTTAGAAAAAATCCAACAATCTAAAATATTAAGGAAAATTATTTGTATGCAATATTACTGTATTTCCTATTTATATATAAATTTGTTAGAAAGATGCAGCAGTACTAATATTCCCTCCTCAAGTACCCCGCCCCAAGTTGGTTTGCTTGTGGGCCAGGGGGCCAAATGACTTGGAGGCTCATTCAGTGCCCTTGGGCTTAGTTGAGGAAGACAGTCTCCAGGCATTCTAACAAGAATTATAAGATTGGTAATTATTTATCTGATTACCATCAAGCAATCATGTCTCGGATAAGTGAGGAAACGAGGTAGGGAGATGCAGCAGTACCAGTTCCCTCAATTAAGCAGCCCACCCCAAATTGGTTTGCTTGTGAACCAAGGGCTTGAATTGACTTGGATGGCCGTTCCGCACTCTTGGGCTCAGTTGTCCAGTCTCCAAGCATCCTACCATGCTTTCCCATAACATTTCTCATATGGTTGGTTGTTGGAAATATGCTAAAAAATGGATCCAATGCATATAGGATACTTATTTTCAATAGGGACTATTTGTTGGATATTGCTAATGCATTTAATATGTGTAATCACTACATTATCAATGTTGTTGTCATTCGTGTTTTATCACTGATGTCAACATATATTTCTATGAAGAAAATAGACTAGTTATTATAATGTACGAATGTCGTATGGATGATTCAGAATATGCGAACACAGTTGTGTGTATAGGAAGGTGTTGTGATCTTATATCTAATATCGCATGATGTAATATTGCATATTGGTTGAGTTATAGAAGATTTGGTAAAGACTGGTTACTAGACTGTAACAGTGGAAGTTGACAGAGTAAGTCTCTGTGTTTTGAGTATATCTTACAAGCGATGTGGATCCAGTGTATGCGAGCTTAAGAGACGTCAGATAACACACTGAGAAATGTTCGTTGATCTTAGCAAGTCATGGGATGCATGATGACGTCAGCTGTGGTGCGTGTTTTGGAGGAGACCTAACTGGGGCCGACTTCGGAATTGTACCGTGTATTATGGATTGCAAGCATGGATTACGGATATTGGATCTTAATTATTGAATTGTAATTGTTGTATATTTGTTTTAGATATCGTATGTATCTTAGCAAGGGGTTATAAGATTATTTGTACATTAGGAAATCCTAATTGGCCGACCTGATCATTTATTTGTAATAGGGTATATATGTAAGATCTTTCTTTTGAAAAAAAAAGATGTAGAGGTAAGTGAGTAATGTGGAAGCTGCGAGATTGTATCTGTTGTATGTAGAGCAGAGGATATTGTATGTACTTCATCAGAACTGATCAAGCAAAGACAGTTGCTATCAAATAGGTCACAAGGATTGTGTATTTCCCTTATATACACGTGTTGCGAACAGTGAGTTCTGGAGGTGGGCATAACCTTCTTTGGGCAGTGAGTCTACTCTTTTTCTTTGATTCCTAACAGGGTCTGTCCTCTAACAAGGACTATGTATTGTAATGTTTTAATCAGCTCCTAACAGGGCTAGATCTTTTAACGGGGATACAATACTCTCAGTACATCATTTGTGGGTACCAATTCTCACCGGGGTTTTACCTTTAACAGGGTTTCCTCAACAACAAATATTGCGTTATTGTGTTGGCATTTATTGTGTTCATTTGATTTGGTATTGTTGCTATTCAAAGTTTAAAGTTTAATAATCTCTCATACAACTGATTCATCCCCCCCCCCCCTTCTCAGTTGTATTGGTGGACTCTTATTCCTAACAATTGGTATCAGAGCTACTGGTCCTTAGAGAGAAAGCTTAATAGCTTGAGGTGATCTTGGAGATGGCATTATATAGGAAGGATAGTCCAAAATTTGATCCTGATAACTTTGACAGTTGGAAGAACAAAATGAGAACTCATTTGCTATGTTTGGGTATCGACTATTGGATGATCACAAAGAATGAGGTAACCATGAAAGCTGAGGATGAATTACATAAAGCTTCTGACGATAAAAAGAAGACATCTTCATATAACATGGTCGCAAGGGAAGCACTGATCAGCGCACTCTCTGAAGGAGATTTTACTTAAGTCAAAGACCTAAATTCGGCACACAAAATTTGGATAAGATTAGAAGCATTGTATGAAGGAGACAAGTTTACCAAGCAAGCAAAATTACAGAACTGGGAAACAAGGATTGAGAAGCTACAAATGAAAGATGATGAAAACATTAGGGCTTATGTACAAAGAGTCACTAAGGTTGTGATTGGAATCAAAAATTCTGGAGGCACTTATGAAGAGGAAGAAGTCATTGCAAAGATCCTTAGATCATTAACACCTGTTTACAAGACCAAAGTTCAGGCTATAGAAGAGATCATACCTTTGACTGCAAACTTTAGCAGAGAAATGTTGATTGCAAAGCTAACCACCTTTGAAGCTATAGAAATGGGAGACACTTTACCTAAAGTTGAGACAGCATTTAAGGCATCTACACACAAAAAGACAGTATCTAGAATTGCGAGCACCAACAGTGATAATATAAAAGAAGAGCTCGGTGAGTATGTTGATGAATGGGAGCAAATACAAGAAGAAGAAAGAAAGCTTGATGAACTTGTTGCCCTGATCGCTAGAAGAGAAAAGAGAGGTAAAGGTAAATTTGAAGGAAAGTTACCTTTGAAATGTTTTTCATGCAATAAAATAAGTCACTTTGCATCTAGATGTCCTACAGGAGTTCCTAAACACAAACCTAAGTACTCAAAAGAAAAGGAATGTTATTATGCTAGTGAAGGTACTTATGATGATGATTTTGATGAGGATGAGATTGGATTTATTGCTATCAAAGATGAAAAACTACTACATGAGGAAAAAGCTTTAGTATCACATGTTGATAAGAAATCGGAATGGGTTATAGACAGCGGTTGCTCACATCATATGACTGGAAATAAAAACAAGTTTGTCAAACTAAATAAGTATGATGGTGGTGTTGTAAGATTCGGAGACAATGTTCTTAAACCTATCATAGGAGTAGGATCTATTTCTTTGGATGGAAAGACTAATACTGACAATGTACTACTTGTTGATGGACTTAAGCATAACTTGTTGAGTGTTGGACAGCTGATGTACAAAGGGTGTCAATTAAAATTCATTGATGGGAAATGTTTTATCAGAAGTAAGACAAGAAATCTGATTGCAACTGGTACTAAATCTAGAGGTAATGTATTTGAGTTAAATACATCTGAAGCTTCTTGTTTTGTTCCAAAAATAGATGACAGTTGGTTATGGCACAAAAGGTTTTGTCATGTAAACTTTGACAATATTGTGAAGGCAAGCTTGTCTAATGCAGTAAGAGACCTACCTAAAATTGTAAAACCATCTATCACTATGTGTAGAGAGTGTGTTATGGGAAAGCAGACTAGAAGCAGTTATAAGAGTAAATCATATACAGCAAAAAGAAAGTTGGATATGATATATACAGACCTATGTGGACCTACAAGAACAAGATCATACTATGGTGACAGGTACTTTATACTTTTTGTTCATGACTTTTCTAGAATGATGTGGATCACTTACTTGAAAGAGAAATCAGAAGCATTTGACAAATTCAAGTTATTCAAAGCAAAAGTAGAGAACGAATCAGGCTTAAAGATAAAATGTTTGGTCAGACAGAGGTGGAGAGTTTACTTCAGCTCTATTCAATTCATATTGCGAAGAACATGGAATACAAAGACAAACATTTGCTCCTAAGACTCCACAGCAAAATGGGATAGCAGAGCGAAGAAACGGGACAATATTGGATGCTGCTAGGACAATGTTGCTAGAAGGAAATGTATCTCATGTACATCGGGTAGAAGTTGTGAGACTATTTTTGGCCTATGTTGCACATAAAGACTTCAAGGTATATCAGATGGATGTAAAATCTGCATTTCTGAATGGGGATCTTGAAGAAGAGGTATATATAGAACAACCTGATGGATTTCCTCTAACAGAAGATGAAGACATGGTATGCAAGTTGAAGAAGGCACTATATGGACTAAAGCAAGCACCAAGAGCTTGATATGCAAGGTTAGACAAATACTTACTTCGCCTTGGATTCAGAAAAGGTAATGTTGACAGTAACTTGTATTTGAGAACTAGTCAAGATGGAGTTTTGGTAATAGAAGTTTTTGTTGATGATATTATTTTTGGAGGCAATGATGAGATGTGTAAGAAGTTTTCTAAAGAAATGGAGAATGAATTTGAGATGTCCATGATAGATGAAATGAAATTCTTTCTTGGACTGCAAATAAATCAAAGCAAGAATGGCATTTTCATTTCTCAAACTAAGTATCTTAAAGAGATGTTGAAAAAGTTTGGAATGGAAGATTGTAAACTTGTTGGTACACCCATGGTGACTGGTCATAAACTGACAAATACTGATGAGACCAAGAGTGTTTTTCAGACCAAGTATAGATCAATGATTGGAGGGTTACAATATCTGACTCACTCTAGACCGGATATTGCTAATGTTGTTGGAATTGTGGCTAGATATCAAGCAGATCCTAAAGAGACACACATGGCTGTTGTAAAAAGGATATTTAGATATCTGAAAGGAACAATGGAATATGGCTTATGGTATGATAAAAATGATGACTTTGAATTGCATGCTTATACTGATGTCGATTGGGCAGGGAACATTGATGACAGAAAGAGTACTAGTGGAGGTGCATTTTTCTTTGGGAAAATGTTGGTTTCATGGTTAAGTAAAAAGCAAGATTGTATAGCTCAACATACTGCCGAATCTGAGTATGTTGTTGCTGCTATTAATTGAACTCAAATTGTCTGGATGAAACAAATGCTGAAAGATATTGGGATAACTTTTGTTGAACCTGTGGTTATCCATTGTGATAACACCAATGCAGTGAATATGTCAAAGAATCCTGTGATGCATTCTAAAGCTAAGCATATTTCTATTAAGTATCACTTTTTGAGAGACAAGGTGGTAGAGAAAGAAATAAGGTTGGAATACATTAGCACAAAAGAACAGATAGCAGACATCTTTACAAAGTCGTTGCCAAAAGATGCCTTTGAGTATCTCAGAGGTATGCTTGGGGTGCAAGCCCCTTCTTGTGAGAATTAAATAATGCAGGGACGCATTAGTCCAGAGGAATTCAGAGCTCTATCACTTTCTGGACTTGATGTATGGATCTACTTCTCAGGGGGAGTGATCGTTGGAAGATTACAAAATACATTTGAGTGATTCAGCATCTGGTTGATCAAGACTAAGCAAAAGACAGTTGATAACTTATGGCACCCTTTGCCATTGTTGTCAAAGGGGGAAAGATACTATGAGAAAATCCCTATTGTATAAGGAGAGATACTATGGGGAAGAGTTCATTGAGAAAGCTGTACTAAGAAAGTATTCTTGGGTTGATGGATTTTCCCATATGTTGCCATCAATGCCAAAGGGGAAAATTGTTGGATATTGCTAATGCATTTAATATGTGTAATCACTACATTATCAATGTTGTTGTCATTCGTGTTTTGTCACTGATGTCAATATATGTTTCTATGAAGAAAACAGACTGGTTATTACAATGTACGAATGTCGTATGGATGATTCAAAATGTGCGAACACAGTTGTGTGTACAGGAAGGTGGTGTGATCTTATATCTAAGATCGCATGATGTAATATTGCATATTGGTTGAGTTATAGAAGATTTGGTGAAAACTAGTTACTGAACTGTGACAGTGGAAGTTGACGGAGTAAGTCTTTGTGTTTTGAGTATATCTTACAAATGATGTGGATCCAATGTATGCGAGCTTAAGAGACGTTAGATAACACATTGAGGAATGTTAGTTGATCTTAGCAAGTCATGGGATGCATGATGACGTCAGTTGTGGTGTGTGTTCTGGAGGAGACCTGTCTGGGGCCGACTTCGGAATTGTAGCGTGTATTATGGATTGCAAGCATGGATTACGGATATTGGATCTTAATTATTGAATTGTAATTGGTGTATACTTGTTTTAGATACTGTATGTATCTTAGCAAGGGGTTATAAGATTATTTGTATATTAGGAAAGCCTAACTGGGCGACCTGATCATTTATTTGTAATAGGGTATATTTGTAAGATCTTTCTTTTGAAAAAAAAAGATGTAGAGGTAAGTGAGTAATGTGGAAGCTACGAGATTGTATATGTTGTATGTAGAGCAGAGGATATTGTATTTACTTCATCGGAACTGATCAAGCAAAGACAATTGCTATCAGACAGTTCACAAGGATTGTGTATTTCCCTCATATATACTTGTGTTGCAAACAGTGAGTTCTAGAGGTGGACATAACCTTCTTTGGGCAGTGAGCCTACTCTTTTTCTTTGACTCCTAATAGGGTCTGTCCTCTAACAAGGACTATGTACTGTAATGTTTTAATCAACTCCTAACAGGACTAGATCTTTTAACAGGGATACAATACTCTCAATACATCATTTGTGGGTACCAATTCCCACTGGGGTTTTACCTTTAATAGGGTTTCCTCGACAACAAATATTGTGTTATTGTGTTGGCATTTATTGTGTTCATTTGATTTGGTATTGCTCCTATTCAAAGTTTAAAGTTTAATAATCTCTCATACAATTGATTCACCCCCCTCCCCCCCCTCAGTTGTATTGGTGGACTGTTATTCCTAACACTATTTATGATCATGAAGCTTGAAGTTAATTAAATATAGTTTTATCCAAGTTTACTTGCCATTATGTGATTTCTTTATAAAGTACTTTTTGTAAATAAGTTGTATTGTTCGAATGCTGTTTTTACACAAAAATCAGGTTATCCCAAATGGGTACATTACAATTGGTATCAGAGCTTTAATATTACCAGCCTGCAGAGTAAAGATAAAACAACGGATGCATTGCATTCAAAGAGATTTGAAGGTCTAATAAGGGATATTTAAACTCAGTCCAAAAATGATAGTTCAAAGTCTATAGTGATTATATGATATACTAGTGCTTATAACTAGACAATAGTGACCAAGTAACAATGGCAAGGTATGAAGGAGCTTAATACCCCACAGGTCAGTATAGGCCAATAAATGATAGTGTTATGTTTTAGAAAGATAAATATTAAAAGGTAAATGAAAACCAAGAGAGCCAAATGATTCATGACATGGCAGTAATAATCACTGTTGAAGAGGACAATGATCTCCAAGTCTAATAGGGAGTGTATGAAATAATGAAAAGAGAATAAACAGTTGTTCAAATAACTGTGAGGACAGTGGTAGTGAGTAAGCAAAGGAGTATAGGACGTGTTTCCTTATGAATAAATTTAAGCTATGAATACAACTCATAGACCCTATACATGTCAAGCAATAGTCGATAGTATCAAAATGCAGTGACGACCTTATATTGTTCACAGAACTGTTAGGACAGTGTTAGTGGGTATGCAGAGAAGTATAGGATGTGCTTCCTTATGAATAACCATGAAAAACATTGAGATATGAATACACCTCACAACCCTATACATGTCAAGCAATGTTCGATAGTATCAAAATGCAGTGACAACCTTATGAAGGTACAAATGAATAACTATGATAAACCTGAGATTCACCATTAATGACAGCAGCAAGATGCTAGTAAAGACAATATAAGAGGTTGTTGAACATGACAATATTAAACATCATCTACTGTAGCAAGCACCAATAAAGGTATTGAATAGAAAGTGTTTCTATACACCCGCAGCCATCATTGTCAAGCACAATCATCACAAAAGAACAGTCATGCAGCTTATAAATATTAAGGTTATGACAGTCATCGTGCATCATAAAACAAACTTCCATAGAGAATAGAGGATAAGAACATAACAAGGCCATGAAAATCTATAGGTTGTATGCCAGAGGATATGAAGGATGAATTTGTAAGAAGGCAAATGCTCAAACACCATGAAGTGACAGCGTAAGATCTTTTGATGAGTATAATAAGTTTGCCTACAAATAGTCATTAAATGTGAAAGAAAATATGCTGAAAATGTTATCAAACAGAGATAATAGCCATTCACAATATATTCACAACAAACAATAGCAAGGCACTAGCCGTAGGACAGTGGTCACAAAATCATGCAAGAACCAGTCTATAAGGACTGCACATACCCATGGCAAGAGGACGTGGATTTTAATCAAGAGTTATTGTAAAAGTCAATGATCCAATGGAACAACCATCAACCACTGATCAAATCGGAGTTTAAAAAGGAAACAAAACATACATATGCTTATAATGGAAACAATGTCATCCTTTATTCTCTCTCATAAATAAATTGATTATATTAGAACTTAATGCAAAGAGCAACAAGGCTTCCAGACAACCTCCACAAAGAAAAGCCAACATCAGAAGACTGAGAAAAGCCTATCAGCCCAATTAAGCAATAGCATAGCATGCAGTTACTATGAAATTGAAAAAGAAGAATATCAACCACGATTGTGAAACTCTGAGGTCTCAGAAGAAGACTCGTCAAGAAAAACAAATACCCATAGAACCCTAGCAGTGGGTTGTAAATAAACACAGGTCATGCAAGGTGTAGAAGAGCCGTCATCACAGAGGTGCCAAAAACTGCCCACAAAAATTTTGATATTTGAAAATGACAAACACAGAGCCGGGCTTGAAGAACATGAGCAGAAAATGTGTTGCACGAATGGAGGCAGCCAAAAAATGCGAGCACAAAAAACCTTGCTGAGAAAACCCTGAAAAGACATGAGTTCAAAAATGCGGCAAAAAGTCGTGTCCAGATCGCAGGAATCAGGAAAAATGAGCAGTAAAAACCTGACAAAATCACATCAATGGTCCACGCGGGCCCAAAAAAAACTGTTTGTGAAAGCAAACTCTAGAAAATTGTTTACGAAAGCAAAGAGTTTGCAGGAAAAATGTGGTGGTGGCCCTCAAAGAACAACTCAAGAATTCGCGGGTTGCTGGGAATCTCATGCAATTTAGAACAAATTGCAGATTACAGAAAAACCCTTGCGAGCTTGCTTTGAAAAAATTTAGGCAGAAACCCTCATAGAAAAAATGGCGCTTGCACAAAACAACAGATGCAAACCTGCCCTGGAGAAACACAACTTCATGAAAAAAAAAACCTCGAGATTTACCGCCAAAAACTAGTGACAAAACACACAGAAAGAAACCCGCAATTTTCAGAGAACAGGATTTTTAAAATCCAAGAATTTTCTCACTCCAGAAACCCTTAAAAGTTGCAGAAAAGAGCCCTCCAAAAATCCCAAGCCCTCCCTCCTGTGTGGAAATCAGACGACCCACTCTGATACCATGAAACTCTAAAAAACTGAATCAATTGTATAAACCAAATACCCAAATATATAGAGTTTACAAAAGCTTTTAACAAAAAAGCAATGTCCTCTAAATATAGACGACTAAAATAAACTACTAAGTGCGAAGTGTTCCATTCATTCTCATGAGAGATGGGTTCGTGTGAACCACTACTCATGAAACATGGATCAATGAGTTTGACTCAAAAACCTACACAGTTGAATCCTAATAGCAATATCACAATAAAATAAACTAATTAAGACAACCTAAATGACCATTAACTAAGATTCTAAAATAACGAGCTAAAAATAGCAAGAACCTAGGATACTAAAAATAGTCTAATCGACTGGAGAACTCATTAGTACTTATAACATTTTTGAAGCTTAAAGGAAGCTCCAAGATATAAAAACAAAGAAAGAGAATGAGCACCGTGGAATCTGACAGTTCCCAATTCACTAGCTGAAATAACAACAAACAAAATGGGACACCAAACTCACAGCACACTTCCACAAACAATAGATGAGACAATAAATTCTACAAACAGAAATTATGACTGAACCTGTGTGAATCTAGAGAGACAGGGAGTTAATAATGTACCATAAAATATTCTTGTGCTCATAACAACACTGATGAAAACAAAAAAGTTAGTAAATCTTATATAAATATCAATCAACAGAGCACAAAAATAAACCTTCTACATGTTGCACTAAAGAACTTTACTGTAAAACATAGTAATACAAACTATTGCTACTATATTATGCCTTCATAGTGAAAAACTAAAAAATGCTGAGAGGGGGGAGAGGGTGAATCAGTATTTTTAGAAACTTAATCAGAAAAACAAATCTGAGAAGCACACTCAAAGAAGGAGACTAGACACAGATATTTTTTTTCAAGTGGAAAACCCAAGCTGGGTAAAAAAACCACGGCTTCACTAATCAAATGGGCTACAACCCTTTACACTAAGAGCTACAACTCTTCATACATGTTCACAGAACAGGCTTCAACCTGTTTCAAAAAGGCTACCACCTTTTCTTAAAGGAAGATATCAGATATACAGAACAAGAGATAGTTCCTTGTCTTTACACAAGCGTAAAGACACTCAAATGTATGACAGACTTCCTTAATAGAAGCTTGAATCAAATCTGGCATCTAGACCTTCAGTCCTTCATGAGCCATCAAGTATCTAGTATGAATGTAATCTATTCTCCACGTTTTCATAATACAGCTGAAAGAGATCACCTCTGCTCTGAGTTAAACTGACTGTTTTTTTGTTAACAGTAGGATTTGTGTGTCCAACATAACACCCAGTAATCACAGTCTCAGTCGAACTTTTTAATACCCTATTTGCCCGTGCTTCAATATGCCTCCAGGTGTGTATCAAGACTGCCGCTTTCTCACATTAACTCTGCCAGTCTTATTTTTGAGCACCTTCTCATCTCATCTTTTAAAAATAAAAAAAACGAAGGCTACTCACTGCAAAAATAATGTATATCCTCTGCCGTTTTTAATCATAGTAACTAATAGTTATATCCTGGTTACATACCCTGGTAGCAACCATGAAAAAAAACCAACCCACGCAGTCCTCACACTGACTCGTATTTTGATACAGGCAGCATTACTGTTTTTTAAGAAAGCATTTCACACCTTCTGCAGTGTCTACCGAAACGACACATGCAAACACACTATCCAAATTAGAAAATGGCAGCACTCACCACTTTAATCACTGCTAACTTCCGTATATATTTATGTTCAATCCACCTCGACACTTCATTGTCAAGGTGGATTGTCCGTTAAACCTGTGTATTGTCTCCTATAAAAACGTGACTGCATTTCCTTTGAAAACGTCCCGCACAATCCAGAAAAAATTCCTCACGTTGATTCACATTTTTTTAACTCATTGCTAGTAAGACACTTTTTATTCACTGCAAGGGTCACGGTTTTTAATCACTGCAATTGCACCGTTTTTTCTTTTTGGTCACTGTGCGCTAGCAGCATACATGGAAAGAAAAAACATTTTTGAAAATCCCATGTAAACATATCGGAAATAAATGTTTCATTCCTTTTTCACTGCTAAAAGACAGTTACTCAACTAACCAAATCCTATTCGAACACATGCTCATTACCCCTTAGAAACATCACTGCGCATTTCAGATTCTTATCAACACACAACAACATGACAAAAATGTTTGAAACGCCCTGTCAGGAAGAATGTCTTCATACAGAGAGCGACAGTTTATTTGGTTCAAATATGCTCTGAGAGCCATCATTTGACAGGACTAAAACTGGGCAAACAACAGAGCTCAAAATGGAAGATCTGATATTCTGCTGCGACACATTCAGACTAGATAAAAGACAAGGAAGCACTGCAGTAACATTCACAAGGAAGCATCCATCCTGACAAACAACAAACACATGGCAAGAAAAGTGCGCAACAATGCCAGCCAAACTAGAAAAACGAAGGCCATGGGAACTGGACACATGTCCCTTCTGAAACACCTGAAACACTCACATCAATGACATAAACTTAACACATAGAAGGTAGAGTGATCAAAGAATAAACAGCATTTTTTTCCTCTAACACCCAATGTCAGTAAATAAAGTGAAAAACAGAATAACCCTCAAATTGATATCTTGTCAAAGTTTGCAACAACATTACCAAACTAACATGTAATTACATGAAAGGAATAATAAACACTTGAATGTGTGCAGACCAAATTGAAATAAACATTAAGAATCTCTATAACTTATAACAGAAAGCTAAGTCACAAGGTTCGAATTCGAATTCGAGTTCGGCAACAATGAAATTCGAATGAAGCTCAACCAGGTAAAAAGTTCGGAAAAAAATTCGGCATTAAATTCGCCTTATATAATTTTTTTGAAAAAATATAAGACTATAAGTAATATACCTATCCAACCAAAATATTATCAAAATAGTTTAATATTGTTAAATGTAAGTAATATAATGATGTTTTTTTTAAATACTAAATTCTATTTTAGTAAACCTAAAATAAAAAAATTAATATATTTTTTATTTTAACTTTAAAAACAAAATAAAACACTAAGCTTTATTTTGAGAACATAATATATATATATATATATATATATATATATATATATATATATTATTTTAAATAATTAAAACAAAATAAAAAATACTAAATTTTATTTAAAATATAAAAATATTTGATTTTATTTAAAAACAATTTTTTAAATTCCTAGCATGAATATTTTTCAAATAAAACTTAAAAAAGAAATCACAAAATTTTATTTTTCAAAACATCAAAATTCAAAACAACTATATAATTTTTTATTTTTAACTCCAAAAAAATAAATACAAATACTGAATTGTTTTCTACTAAATATTTTTAACTTTGAAAACAAAATAAAAATATTAATTAAGTTATTTTAAAAGAATAAAACAAAAATATATTATTTTTATTTAACTTCAAAAATAAAAATAAAAATACTAATCTTCATTTTATTTAAAAATATGATTAACAAATAAATTTAACGGAACCTAAACTTCAACTAATGTTGCAGCGGGGGAAATCGCAATAACAGAGGTCGGAACCTAAATTTAACGGTTGTGCAATGGTCGCGGAAGCCGAATGGAGTATTGGTGATGCACGGTTGTACAATGGTCGTGGATGCCGAATGGAAGTTTCAATGCTGAAGCTCGGCCGTCTTTATTCACTGCTAAATACAAAGTCTTTCCTTCAAAGCTCGGCCGTCTTTATTCACTGTGCCCTAGCCACCGATGACAGAAAAAACTAACGTAAAACCCTTAAAAAACGTTACAAAAATATTTTTTAATAAAACTGAAACTTTTCGTACGAATTTTCCTCCGAATTTCAACGAATTTCATGAGTTTTTTATAAGTTCGCCGAATTTCGAACTTGAAGCCGAAAATTCGGCGAACCTTGTGACACAGACAGAAAGTATTTTCCTTAAGAGACAACAAATAAATTTTATACCATAAAGTTTCAAACATCTCCAGCAAGAATTGGAAGCTAAACAGTTTGGATTTTTAAGATCATTTCTACATTTTCTGGTCAAAAAATTCAAATATTGTAAAGATAAATGTAGAAGGCATGCCCTCTACGAATCTCAAAATAAACATTAGAACATCAGAAAGCAAGATGAAAAACAAGAATAAAAACAAATATTTCACACCATTAGAATGTGTTCCAAATAGAAATAGACCGGTTAGAATCTTGGTCTCTAAGAAAGCATACGAGCTTGTGATTGCTTGAGGACAAGCAATCTTGGGCAGGGAAGACTGTAATGTCCCCATGTTGAAATAAGATTTATTAATAAATATTAATATTATTAAAATATAATACAATAAAATAAAAATATAATATAATTAAAATTTAATGAATGGTCAAAACGCATGAAATGAAGAGACGTGACTCCCTCAAACATGAGATTTAAAAGGGAAAAGAATTCATTTGAAAGGGGATATGGATGGAGTAAAGAAAAAAGAATCGGGGGATGTAATCAAGTAAGGATTTATTAGAAGATAAAAGGAATAGGAAAGAAATAAGGAAGTGATTCTTTCAAAGGGTGGTAATTGTGAAAGACGGTGACTCTTGCAAAGGGCAGACACGATGAAGAGGTGTGACTTCTCTGTCACATTGGAAGATACAAAAGGGGAGAATGTTTCATTTGAAAAGGAGATCCAAGAGAGTTCAATTTGGAAAAATAATTTATAACTCTCAAAGGGCAGCAATTGAGGGTGATGACTCAAGTCTTATGAAAGATGGCAACCTTTATACCAATTAAGTGTAAAAGAGATCATTCCAATCATTCAAGGATAACTCTTATCAATCGCCACTCATGAATCAACAAAAGAAATCATCACTTATCAAATTAAGCAAACAATCAATCAGCAAACCACTCGACTGAATCAGCAATCATTCAATCACCATTCACCATTCTATCAAACAAGCATTCATTACATCATCACTCATCAATCAGTTAATCAACAATCACTTAATCATCAGTCACCAATGCCCCAAATCATACAATCAAATGATCAAGTCTAAAATTGAATAGAACTTATAAAAAGTACAACAATCCATAATATTAAGAAAAGTGATTGGTAGGCAATATTATTGTATTTACTAATTATTTATAAATCTGTTAGGAAGATGCGTCAGTGCTGATCTTCATTCATCAAGTACCCCACTCCAAGTTGGTTTGTTTGAGGGCCAAGGGGTCGAATTGACTTGAATGGTCGTTCCACGCTCTTGGGCTTAGTTGTGGGGGAAAGTCTCTGGGCATTCTACCTTGCTTTCCCATCACATTCCTAATGTGGTTGGCTGTTGGAAATATGCTATAGAATGCATCCAATGCATTTAGGATACTTGTTTTCAATAGGGACTATTTATGGTCATAATGCTTGATGTTGATTAATTATAATTTTCTCTAAGTTTCCTTGCCATTATGTTATTTATTTATGGAATACTCTCTGTAAATAAGTTGTATTCTAGGAATTGTTATTTTTGAGCAAAAATCAGTTGTATACGAAATGGGGACATTACACAGTTTCTGTGTAGGGCTGAGGCCTTTTTATTTAATTCTTTTCCTTCAAACTGCCATATACCTCATCATTTCCTAGACTTTAAGTTAGCATTCTAGGACAAACTTTCTTTGTAAATCACATAACTATCATGTAGGTTTCATAGAAATGGAATTGACTGAGTCAGTTTCAGGTAAACCAATTTCTAAAGAAAATACGGTTGTTGTTTTATCAATATCTTTAAAGGAAATTATGGTCGCAGTTTCATCATTTCTTTCTGTGCATTCTCATTATAGTGTAATAATAATCTTTCATTTTCTATTCACAGCCAGCAGCCCTTTCTACTCCTGCACCCTCAATGCAAACAGTTGAGATGGGCATACTTCCAGAACGTAAAGAGCAGATCTGTGTGAATCTTGATTATGGAAGCCATAGATCTGAACAAGATTCTTGAGATGGCTGATGCCTATCATGCTAGCCTCCATCCTAAACAGCCTCTCCACCAGACCATCTCAAAGTAATTTTAAATGTTGCAGGAAATATAACTCAAGTTACCAATGGACACCATGCTTTTCTAATTTATCATTTAACCTGCTCATTTATTTTACTGATTCGTTAGATTTCATATTTTTCTTAGAACTGCAAATAATCATTCAGGCCCCTATTGCTTAGAGCTCAAAACATACTGTTATTTTTATTTCTTACAGAACTAGGCTGACCTGAGGTTTTGATGACATCTCTGAGGGTCTTAACATTATTTTTTCCTCTACACAAATCAGCAGCCAAATGAAGGGCATCTTGCAGGGGAAATTCCACTCTACAGAGGGTTTTATTCTTTTTATTTTTCTGCTCTGTGCAGTACAGAGCAAGGCGAACAAGTCAGGAGTAGAAGCCCCCCTCCCTTGTTGCTGTCATATCAGTGGATTGGAAAGGTTATGACAGCCCAAACGTTTGAACTTTTAGAAAAATAACACATTTAATTCCTACATATTTTGGTTCGTCCACTACAGATTTAGAATATAACATTTTATTAATCAGTACAATGCAAATGCATATCGTCTGTTTTACTTTATCCATAAAAATTCTTCTAATCTGCTCTATAGGTATGGGATTCACTACACAATGAAATTAAGTTTATCTGATTTCGTATTTCCTATCAACTGGAATGCGCAGAATGATATTGTTTCGAATCATGAGAACCTATATATTTAAATGTGTTTTTATATACTTAAGGAAATGTTGAAATATATAATTTACTGATTCATTATATATTCTACTTTGACTGTTTCCCTTTTCTATCATATTTTTGAAGGATATGCTGATAGAATAAAAAGTCTTTATATTTACTCAATGAATAGATTGATTTCTATAGGCAAATGTTTTAAGAGTCAAAGACTTGCTCTAACTTTTGAAGGGTATATCAATCTATGCTGATAGATAGAAGAGTCCCAGCCAATAGTTATACAGTTGCAAGGAGGAGGCCTATCTCTGTCTGATTTTCTTTGTTTTCTTATTGCATCAGTACCATGGTATTTATGAAGCTCATGCCTTCAAATTGATACCGATTTTGCAAAATGTAGGTATGCTAGTCATATGACAGGTAGCAGCATGTGAAGAGATGTGACTGGCAGAGAAAAAAGGTATTTAAGACAGAGCGAGCAAGGAAAAGAAACATCATTCTGAGAAAATATTTTGGCATTTGATTTCCGTTTCCTGTGGAGCATGACACTATAGTTCAATTAATCTGAGATTTGAGAATGAAACCTCGATAGGTCTAGAATTCAAGCATAAAAAACCAAAATTCCTAGATTGAGTTCACATGGAAATCCCCATTGTGTGGAATTGGATCCTTTGCAGCTTGAATTAAAATATTCAAAAACTAGCACTTTAAGGTGGATATTAGGCAAATTTGGATGTGTTTCAAAGGCATTTCCTTATGAAGTAGATTGCTACAGATTTAGAGATAAAATTAGCAGCCACTGCAAATGATAACTTCGGTATTTTGCTGAACTACATCCTAAATATGATATCTGAATTAGACAGAAGGCTATTACACTGCAATTTTTGGGTCAAATTCATTCTTGTATTTAATTGCACAAGCTATTGTGAACTGGGTTTTTATATATTTAAAAAAAAAATTAAAAAACAGGATACTAAATACATGCTAAGTTGCTAACATGAATACCAATAAATTATGTAAATATAAAGAGAGACAGATACGCTCTATCATGTTCAGCCCTTTTTGGGAAGACAGAAGCTTTTCTTGCTTTAGACTAGAGGCCAGAGCTTCACCTTCGATCTATATAATCATATGTTTTGTTAACATCATAAATGGCATTATACTTTATCATTGTGCCACTTAAGTAATGATATTTACAAAAACCATTTTGTCAGAAATGACTTTCAATCTGTATGATCAGTTTCTTTTAAAGCCCTTTTTTGACCTGTTCTATTGCATTCATAACTTAAACATAGTTTTGAATAAGTGAATAAATTGTATTGTCTGTGTAGGGCTGAGGCTTTTTATTCAATTCCTTTCCTTCAAACTGCCATATACATCATCATTTTCTAGACTTTATGTTAGCATTCTAGGACAAATTTTCTTCATAAATCACATAACTATATGTAGGTTTTGTAAACAGAGTTGGCCGAATCAGTTTCTGTTAAACAATTTTCTATGGACTTCTACACAAACATTCTATGAGAAAAGTTTATGAATTTCTCTAAGTTTCTGAATGTTTGTAATGCGTTTGCAATTTGTTCTTAAATTATTCAAATGTTTGATCTTTTCCAATTTGAAAGCAAAGTAGCGTAAGCATATGGTGCAGGAGCACCTAGGGTTTGGCTTATAACCCAATACAATTTTGGCTTGTAATGACTCTAGCCAGGTCATGAATGGAATAAGGACTCTAGGAGGGTCTAATAGGTGTGTGTAGATAGGTTTGATGGTCAAGTGTGAAGCAATGTGAGTTTGGCACAAAGTTGTCATTAGTTGGCCAAAAGTTGCCAAGGTGGCCAAATAGGGCCCAATGAGCAAAATGGCTCCGAATTGCTTATTAGTATAAGTGGAAATGATGTTAGTTGGGTTTGAGGGATGATCTTGAGTCATTCTAAATAGGTTGGAGTCAAGTTGGCACAAGGAAGTGCAACATTGTTCATGTTGCCAAAAAGTTGTCATGACAACTTTTGCAACTTTGCAAAGTTGCATGACAACTTTTGGCTGGTAGTTACATCTGGTGGCCAAGTCAGTTGCCTTGGAACCCAACTGCGGGATCATGTAGGGGACACCTATTTAAGCCCCCTAACACTTACTTTGTAAGGTTGGTTGAAGTTTTGATGCATAATCAATAGCAAACTGATTGCATTTTTCTAACAGAACCTACACAATCTGATTTGCAACCGAAGTGATTTACATTTCATGGATTGAAACTTCCTTTTTTTTTTGTGATTAGTTAGAGCACTTTGTTTCCTTGTTTCCTGTACATCGGTGTGGGTTTTTTATCAGTTTGAATAGTCTAGGTTTAAATCTTTTGCTTCCAGCCAGTTTACTGGTTTGTACAGAGTAGTATGTAAATTAATGGGTCTAGTTTGAATCCTCACCATGGGAATTTCATGGCCTTTTGAGGTTGGCAAATGGACCCTATAAGCTTTCTTTTCCTTTTTGCTGGAGGCAAAATGATGAAGTTTGCTAGTTCTAAAAGCTTGCCCTAGGCGAGTCTGGCAGCACCCGGCTAGGAGCAAGATTGTAACAGACACGAATGAATGCAGGATTGGATTGGCACGAGTGATCTAATGGTACTGAGGAGTTGTTTGGAGGCTAAAGAAGCCCTGACAAGAGTGACAAGGGTTGATGAATCCATTTGACCAAGTTTGGGCTTTGAAACAGTGCTAATAGAGCAAACCCTTAATAATTTGGCTCAGCTCGGAAAAAGGACTGTACAGACAGTTTGGTGACCCTAACCCCTAAAAATCTTGGAGGTCATCCAAAAGGGTATTGGGATCAGAGATTTGTTTTTGGGCCCCTTTGAGGATTTTGAAAGTTATTTGTCAAAAACCAAGTTCAGAGACCTAATTTAGGCCTAATAGGGCTACTAGCCCTTAAACTAGTGATTCTTGGAATTGATAGTTAAAGCACACCAAGATTGTGCGAAAAAAAATCAAGAATAATTGAAATAGCAAGTTTTCAAGCCAAACAATCCTGCAAGGTGGTTGATATGGTCATGGTGAATGGTGTGATGAACTTTCCCTAGTGAGTTCAAGGCGAGAGTTTGATTTTCATTGATAGAAAGGCCCTTGTGAGTAAAAGAAAAGTTGTGAGAATTCTCCAAAGGGAGTAGGGTTAAGGATTAAACCCTTAGAAGGCCTAGGAAGTGACCTTAGAATTGACTCAAGCTGACTCTAGGATAGGAGCCTCCCTATCAGCATGCCCTTCTGGTAATAACTAAATTCCATCCAAGTACTTAGATCTCCTGTTAGAAGTAGAGGAGTACGCTGCAATGTCCAAAACCCAAGACCGCTTTTAAAAATGAAATACCTAGCTTCTTTGGTGGATTAGATTCAACTCAAAACTTCCTTGAGAGGGCTGGAGATCCATATAAGTTGATGTGAGAGAATTCCAGTATGTTGAAATCCAATTTCTTTAGTCACAAACGATGGCTAACACCTAGAAACTTTGTTACAGGTTCAATCCATCTAATTCAGTTAGTTGTTCCTAATAATTTCATGAGATCGGAATCCGTTTCACTCAACAACCGGGATTTAGACCTTCTCCCCAAAAAGGCTTAAGATATTTTAATTTTAAGATTGGCTTGTAGATTTCTCCTCGGAACTAGTGTTCAAATGGTTAGCCTCTTTTAGTTTCTTACACCAAACTAATTCCTAAATCACATCAAATATGATAGAACTTATCCCCAGGGGCCAGGTATATGCCTAATCATGTCTACTGAGAAAGACCTAAAACAATCACAAATTTCGCTTATTTCAAAGGCATATAATGCTCGAAGTTTACATTAGCATACCACACGTTCAAAGACAATAGAGCTTTGTATCCCAGTCTGTAACATTCCCCAAACTAGTGGCCATACACACAGATACTAGAATTCACTTCAAAATTCAAGAAGACTACTAAATAGTAAAATACTGTCTAGATCAACGCAATGTTGATGCAAAACAAATGTACACAATTATTTCCAAGTGCTCTCTTATTCATCTTCATGGAATGTGGAAAATTCATGAATACAATACAATACTTCCAGAAAAATCCTAATACATGAAGCCCTAGGGCGAAATGTACCCTAAAGTTGAAACATGTAGAATAAATATTAAACCCTCGGAGATCAAAATCTAATTAAATGAGTATGATGACTCAGTACATTCATATGGGCACGTATCTCCTGAGGACTTGCTTGCCGGTGACTACAGCTCCGACAGCGAGGCCACCGATGGCACCCGCAACGGCTGCAGATCGTATGCCGGCGGCGGCCCTGAAGACGACCCCTGTGCCCAGCCCAGCCAGGATGCTGTTAATTGAATCATCCTCCCCCCTCGCCGCCACAATTCCGCTCTCCATTCCAGCGTAAAGAAGACCTATTACCCCCAAACGATTACCAAACTTTCTGCCCGTGTGACCAGAAGCATTCAGTACCCTGTTAATTCTAAGCTTCAAGGAATCTCCCGCTTCTCCGGCCTTCAGGCCTTCCACCAAACCCACGCCAGCACCCGTAACAGCGCCCGTCAAATAAGCGCAGCCTGTGTAATACGTGATGTTATCGCTGAATGATCTTCTCTTCAAGGCAGCCTCCTCTTGGAAAAGAAACTCTGGAGTTGTGGGGATCTGATAAAGGTTTTTTACCGGCCTGATGTCGAAGGCCGGGCCGTGAAGGTCTTCATATGGGTTGTAAAAGCGCCTCCCTCCTTGCGGGTTCTGTGACCCCTCCGTCGAGCTGCTGCTGTTCATTTTCCTGTGATTCGATCCCGCGATCTCTGGCAGGAAATAACGTGCAGGATACGGAGATTATATTGAAACCTCCTCTTGAGGTTGCGATATTTTTGAGTAACCTAATTTTAGTAGAACATTCCGAGAATATATGAATATTACTTCCTTACGAGAGTTGGTCAACTCCAGGAATCTTCTACAATAATTTTCTTAAAAAACAAAAATCGTGATCATTTCTTCATCTATTTTATTTTTTGAAAAGCAACGTGGGTATTACTAGCACTTGCACCACGTGTAAGGGTTAGGCCAATTGCAAATTATCGAGCATCACTAAAATCACAAAATATGTATGGGGCTAGAGTTTCAACTTGTGCACACCGCTTTTAGACCACATAAATTGCAAATCCTGATAGCAATATCACAAGCTTACAAATAATTTAATATGGACTATGCCTCCTCCATACGAGCTCAAATAAACTTAGGCGGAAACTAAGTCTACTCGCTTTTGCATTCCATGTAGCATTCCAAAATTGGCTCAACTCTAAGATATTCCAATCCAACGAGCCCCGGGTTGGACTTGTGGCCCGCATGATCCCATTGTCGTGAAAACCTCCTATGTTATTGCAACCGCTACGACTCAAAGTCACACGTAGTTCTTATCCAACTCGCCTATGCGCCTGAATCCCTCCTAGCCAAGTCCCTGACTTCCCATTCATAGACCCAGTTGCATCTGAAGTCAGTCTGTCGACTCTGTTCGATTTCACCTCGACTTGGCTCCAAGCCTTGCCTCGCCACAACTATGAGCAACTAGCCTGCTCCCCAATCCTAACAACTAAGAACGCCTAGTTCGTCCCATAGCCCCAGATTGCTCCTTCGATCCATCCCGGACGAGATCCTACACCACAACTAAGAGCGCCCAGCTCAACTCCCAGCCCCATCGATTTCACCTCGGATCCATCCCGGATGAATCCTACTCCACAACTGACTACGCCGAGCATGCAGCTCAGTCCCATCAAGTAACCGATTGCAAGTTCGTCATTGGATCCGATTTGGACCAACATAGCTCCAAGCTACACCTCGGATCAATGACTCACTTAACCAACAATTTATCTCGCAGCCGACAAGTCTACCAGAGTGCTACTGGAAGGATCAGCTCGCCAATCCGACTCCACTTAAGAGCTCATCAGCCTCAAGCTCATCTCGAATCGCCAATGCAAGAATTTCTACATAGCGTTCCTTCTGATTCCATATCAAGTCACACCTCCAACGTATTTGCGAAGAGCTAGAAAATCATTCATAACCGACATTCCCACGTAATGTGTCCTCAAGCCATTTCGCACTCAAGGACCGGAAGACGAAGAGACGCACTAGGGACAGGTAACGCATTCGAGAATCCGTCCCAACTCGGTTCACCTCTCAAGGTTGTAACACTCTCCCCCACCTAACTTAGGCGACATCCTCGGCGCCTGCAGCATCGAACTTCCGCGATACAAAATCCCTTTTGCTTAAACCCAACTCTTCACATCAACTCGAATCATATCAACATTGACACACTCCAGATCTAGTTCCTAAACAAACACGCGACTCAAGATTCCATCCCCAAGTCAATCTAGATCAGCTCAATTCAAGATCCTTCACCAAGTCCGACTCATGAAGCCATCTTCCCATCAAGCTCTTTGAAATTAAACCAACAATAGACAACCGAGTAGTTCCGGACTCATGCCTTACATTTACCTTCCACTAACTCCGACCACTCAAGAAAAGTAGCTCAACTCTAGACCTAGGGTAAGACACTACATTCCAAGAACTTCCCCAGCCTTAGCACCATCAAGAACCTAAGGAAACCCCAGACCACTGCGCGATCATCGTGCAACTCGCTTTCGCTTACCCGAACTAGCACACCAAAACCAACTTCTCCAAGGTCTCCCAACGAACCGTAATCAGAATTCTCCTCTAACGTCAACTTACCAAAAGTCAAGTATCAAAGTTTCCATCTGAACGACTTGTCATTGTTCTGAATCTCTCCTGGCCAAGTCCTTGACTTCCCATTCCTAGACCCGATCGCACCCCGAAGTCAGTTCGTTGACTCCGATCGATTTCACCTCGGCTCGGCTCCAAGCCTCGCCTACGCCACAACTATGAGCAACTAGCCCGCTCCCCAATCCTAACTATTCAGAACGCCTAGTTCTATCCACAGCCCCAAGATTGCTCCTCGGATCCGTCCCTTACGAGATTCTACGCCACAGTTGGGTGCGCCCAGCACACAACTTAGTCCCATCGATTTCACCTTGGATGATGCACCCAGTCATCAACCTACTCCACGACTGAGAGCACCCAGCTCGTCTCCCAGCCCCATCGATTTCACCTTGGATCCATCCCGGATGAATCCTACTCCACAACTGAGAGCGCCCAACACGCAGCTCACCCTCTTCCCTCCTTCTCGACCCTCTCCCTTCCTACTCTCATACTAATAAAATAATAATCAAATATTGTCATTCTAAATTATGATTAGGCAATGTAAACAGTTAAAGGTTGTATAGTAATAATAATACAATTTTATTAAAATTAAATTTAAAATAAAAACAAAAAAAATCATCTAAAACTTATATATCCACTAAATATACAATTTTATAAATTTAATATAAACATATTTTAAACAACCTCCAAAAATAATTTTATGAACAAAAAAGTTATCATAAAATATTAAGAACAAATCTAGATAAATGTGATTTTTACCACTATAATAGCATACATCCATGCGTGCATTTTACAAAGATATTTTGAAGTCAAAGTGAAAATACATGCTTGATACATTTGTCACATTTTCCTCTTTCCCCTGCTTCAAAAATTAAATGTAAAGTTCAGATTTAATCTCAAATACGTGGAAATTGGAATTCGTGAATTATGTCTAATGCAGTGAGATCCAAACAAGTGGCCTATTGGTTTTGATAGGTGGGCCTTGTTGGTTCCCAAAACCATAAATTGGAAATCCAAGAGCCTGCCAATTCTCCAATAGGATTCCAAATTAGTTCTAGCCAACAAACGGGAATAATCCAAATTCCCCTGCACTTTAGGCTTCGCTACATCTAGGCGGGTAAACCTTCACCTCGAATCTTGATCACTTTATTCAAGGCTTTTCTATAACAAATTTAAGCTTATGAGTTCTCCGATTGGCAAAAATCCTTAAACTCGATCAATATAAAGCTATGTGATTACTTGAAATGATTTGAATGTTTGTGTAAGGTTTATCAATAATTGATTAGATACTTGCAAGAAGGAAGTATACAGATTTATGACTTCAATTAATAACTCCAATAACTATATTCCAATGATTTTAAATGACCAGTGCCTTTGTTTATCCGGGCGATAAGAGTCAACTATAACAAGGATTATTACGTACAACTTTATGAGACAATATTTATAAAAATATCATCAATTACTTCTAAGTTCTGCAAAAGACAAATCTTATATGCAATTCTCCGTTAGTCCAAAAGGAATTTAACTTCTCCGGCTGGAAGTCCGATTAGATAGAGATAAGGAAACACATATATATTTCACACTATCATGATTGTTGAAGAAAGAATACAACAAAATATCCAATGCAAAAATAAAACATTGTCAGAATAATTCAATAATCTATTTATTGATCACAAAGAACGAATCCACATTTTAATTGCAATCTCTTTGCCTTTAAAAAGGACCTTTTATTTATTATTAAAATATAATATTAAAATTTATATTAAAGTCATGCTTTAATATTTACATCTTCCCTTACAAATATTCTTCTTCTAATTGCTTATTCGAATGTGTCCCTCTCTACATCTTACATTATGTATATATGTGTGTGTGTTTGAGTGGCTTTCACACTTCTTTAGGGTGAAAAGGCACAACCCTTATTACAAATTATTTTGAAAAACAATAAGCTAACTAAAAACAAACTACCTAACTTTCGGATTTGGGTCTAGTCGAAAAAACAAAACACCTTGTGGAAAGCTAAGATTTGTATTAGAGATAGGAAATTTGATTTCCTGAACTGGGTCATTTTTAGATTTTTAAAATGTGACTATCTTTAGGCTCTTTAGGCATCATCTTTGCAGCAGGTCAAAATTCCAGCATTTTCTGAAGGCTTTGATTAGTTAGTTCTATTTATTTGTGTCATAAAGCTCCCTTTGATTTTTTTAGTATGGAGAAACTTTCTTATTGATAATGGATTTGGACTCTCAAAATTTAGGGTACCACCAGTGGTTTTGGGGACATATGCTCTATGTGAGCATAGCGATATTCCAGCTATCTCTAGAGAAGCAAACCGAATATCCTTGCCTAATTCGATGAAAAATGAAATTGGGTGGCCCCAGGCCCCCCAAAAGTGAACCTTGATCTTTTCCTCTATCGAACACCTGATTCTAACCATGTAACATTTTGAATCTCATGAAATTGATATCATATCGTTTCCTTATCAACAAGAGCATTTGAAAATAAACAAATTCCATAATCACTTATCCCCAGTATTTGATCCCTTGTTGTATTAGATACATCATCCCTATGGATGATACACATGGGTTCTGCTTCATCAATGTACTCTTTAGTTTCTGTCTTAGCTTTTGGGAAATTAGTAGGTGCACTATGGTCACTGTTGAATAGAGGATTCCTAGAGTTATGCACCTAACTAGTTACAAGAGCATTAGAACAAATTGTCATTGCTTGATTGTCCTCTTGTACACAACGTGTTCCACACTGATGATGTTTCTCCTCAAAAGAAGATTTTGAAGATAACTTCTATTTAGGAAATTCTTCTTCTCTTTTACCAAGAATTTGATTAGATGGGACACTTGGATAATTTGTAGAACTATTCTTCAACACATTCTTTTCATCATGTCTGGTTGATTCAATCTCATCTACATATGTTTGATGTACTCCTGGATCATAGGATGAACTAAAAAATATTGCACCTTCTGAATGCACATCATGAGTTTCATCAACTTCAAAATTAGGACTGTTATCTTCATCATGATATTGATGGATTTGATTGCACAAAAGATCCCCTTCAAACAATGGATTCAAGAACATAGAAAAGTTGGACGCATCTTCCTTTGTATCTTCTTCAAACAATGGGTTCAAGATCATAGAGAATTCATGCATACATTCATGAGAGTTTTCATTTGGATCATCAAGTGTTTCATCAACAAGACTAATATCTTCAATGGCATTATCTCCTGAAACTTCCTCATGTTCATGCAGTTCTATTTCATCTCCACAATTTGATTCCTGGGAATTATCATTTCCTTCATCTAGTACCTCTTGAATATGCGTTGATCCGTCAACCTCCTTACAATGGTGGATTGAGAAAAAATTTGGACCATTCTTCTCAACGTGTCTTTGGTATTCTATGTATAATAAGGCTAAAATCTCTTCCATGCTGAGAAGATCCTCTTCCACATTTTCACATTCATTTATGTTTGATATTATACAAGTATCATCATGGAAAAGTCTTTCCTCATACTATCCAAAAAAGTCTTCTCCATTCAAATCTGAAACTTCACTTGACTCATATGTTATTTCAGTTCTGCATTCATTCTCCTCTACAACCAATTCATTATTCATAAGTTTGAGAAAAGTAAGAAATTGGTGATCATATAAAATACCTAGTTCTTGCATTCTGTTGAAAATATCAGAGGATGGAGGTCTGCATTCTAAAGGTATTTCTTGACAACTATTAAACATCCTCGTGAAGAATTGTATTGAAGATTCTTCTTCTTGTTTCTCTAAGTTCAAAAATGTATCCAAAGGGGATATGTAATTTGGATCTTCTTCATTGTCACTGAGATTGTCATCAAGCACAAGGCCTTGTTCAATCTGATCATAAACCTTCTCTTCTCTGTTTTCATCTTCTTCTTCTAATACTAGAAAAAGAAGCTTCAAATCAGGGTCATCTAGAAAAGTCTTCTCCATTCAAATCTGAAACTTCACTTGACTCGTATGTTATTTCAGTTCTGCACTCATTCTCCTCTACAACCAATTCATTATTCATAAGTTTGAGAAAAGTAAGAAACTAGTGATCATATAAAATACCTAGTTCTTGCATTCTGTTGAAAATATCAAAGGATGGAGGTTTGCATTCTGAAGGTATTTCTTGATAGATATTAAACATCATCATGAAAAATTGTATTGCAGATTCTTCTTCTTGTTTCTCTAAGTTAAAAAATGCATCCAAAGGGGATATGTAATTTGGATCTTCTTCATCGTCACTGAGATTTCCATCAAGCACAAGGCCTTGTTCAATCTGATCATAAGCCTTATCTTCGTTGTCTTCATCTTCTTCTTCTAATACTAGAAAAAGAAGCTTCAAATCAGGGTCATCTAGCGAGATTCCCAATTTTTTTACCTTTCTCATTAAATTTTTTTGTGAAGGCATAATTGTTACAGGTATCCTCTAACACATATTTACCATTCTCAAGAATAAGTTATTGGTGTTGATGAATAAACAACCCACAACTCCCAAGAACACCTTCATGCAAACACCTGTCACAAAAAGAGAGAGAGAGAAGAAGCAAGAAGTTATGGAGGCTTGAACGCATTGATCCACAAGATAGGATAAATCATTCTTGATGTGCAAAAACAAAAGTTACAATTCAATAATGAATAATCTATTATAAAGTTATCAATCCTTATAAAAGAACATCTGAAAACCTAAAAAGGTAAAAACTATGTTGCACAATAATAACTAATAAAATAATTAATTATTATATGCCTAAAGTTTAACTTAAGCATAAAGAGATAATAAGTGACTTAGTAATTAAATCAAATATGATTCAATTAATAAGAAAATATTTTTTTAATCTAACACGCCCCCTTAAGATAAACTTTGGGAGAAGCTAACAACCTAGAAAGAACTATTGAAAGCAAATGGGTCCCAGCAACAAAAGGTCTGATCAGGTACCCAAGTATAAAAGAGAGTCTCTATAAAGCAGAGAAATAGAGAAAACCACATAGAAAAAACTCTACTCCAAAAAGAGACAAAGACTAGTCTGAAGGACTGAAGAAGCCTCCAAAACTAGGAATGTTCCAAAAAATAGGAAATGTACACACTAAAAAGGTGCACTTCTATGAACCATTACATGCAAGGTTGCTCAAGAATGAGGCCTCACAAAGCGGCTCATAGCTCTCTATGTATGGAGTTGCAAGATTGAAAATTGCTCTCAGCTAGAGCTATGAACTCATGACCTTGCTAGTCAACCACACAATGAGAGATTCAAGTGAAGACAAGGGCAACAATATCAATATCTCCAAGAATCAAATATGCAATGCAATGCAAGCTATATGATAATGCAATCTAAACTATGGAAATGAAAGTACAATGCAACTAATCTATGAAAGGAAATAGCAATGGATTACAAATCCTTCCTATTTAGACTATGTGAGCTTATTCTATTGCATAAAAGAAATCTATACTAATAATGTCATTATTATGCAACTATGAAAGCAAATATGAACTAGATGATGCAATGAAGCAATTCTTCAATGTCTTCAAACTCCAAATGCACCTAAAACCTGCAGCATAACATTAGCATAAAACATGGATATGCAAATGAAGGAGAGAGCTCTCCTTTTATAAGAAATGAGGTGAAATGGACCATGAAGATTAAGAGGCAAAAAGTTTTAATCAGCGGTGGAGCTTGAAAGAGGAGCAATCCATGTGCACAAGTATCCTCCAATGAGAGTGAAGTGTTGACTTTTGAGCCTCATGTGAGACAAAAGTGCTTTTTCTCCTTTTTATAAAATAGGAATAATGTTTTATTTGTGCAACTTAGGATAAGAGGAAAAGTGGGGGTTTTTTATTTAATCAAAAGGGGAGGAAATATTCTTTTTAATTAAATAAAAGCTTAGGATAAATGGTTAGCCCATAGGATAAAAATCCAATATATGATCGAAATTAAGACTTGATCAAGAGATTGATATTGTTGAAAATATTGATTATTGATAAAAATGATTCAGAATTGATAAATCAAATAAATGGGGCCCAAAGTCTAGGCGACCATTTTAGGGTGCATACATTTGCCCCTCTTTGACTAATGTGTGATCGATTTGGGAACACATGTAGTCAAAGAATGAAGTTGCAATGTGAGATCGATTTGGGATCATAAAACAACTCAGATATGAGGTCGATTCGGGATCATATTCGGACAAACATAAACAAAGGCCTTTGAACATGAGGTCGATTCGGGATCACATTCAAAGTAAGAGATAAGAATCTCAAATTTGAGCGAAAGCTCACAAAAGATGTCTGAATCAGAAAAATCAAGCAATTGGGGATGAGAATCCCATAAATACTGCCCCCTCGGAATCGAAATCGAAATCAAGTAGAGGAGAGACAGCAAATCGATAAAGATTTGATCAAATCAGAATAAAATCACAATCGAAGGTAAATGATAACAGGATAACCATTAGGCAATGAAACATGCCCCAGCGATGAGCTAGAAGAAAAGAGATAGGGCGAATGAAAGACTAGAAAATTGAGAGACATGAAAAGGAAGAAATTCCATCGAAAATCAAATTATGCCTCAAAAAGTCAGTCAATTGCTCAGAAGAAAGGGAAAATTTGGAAACGTGACTCGGATTTCGATTTCGAGTCCGAAAATGGATAGAAAATGATGTGATATGAAAGACCAGAAATGAAAGATATGATCAAGAAGAATCAGAAAATGAGCACAGTTGACCAACTAGTCCATAGATGATAAAAAGGAGAGCTCTCTCCATATGCAAGATGCAGAAACTAAACTAACATGAACCTAGAAATGCAAGCTACTATGAAAATGGTTGACTTGCAAGGTCACAACGCTTATAGACATCTAATTATCATCATCGAGCATTATTGGTAGCGTCGCAAGATCATACAATGCACACTAGCATAACTATGTGGATATGAATATGATCTTTATCAGATAAAAATATGAAAATCTCACCTAGGCATCAAAGACATGTAGGTCAAGATGACTAATGCAGTGAGATTACCTAAGTTTTGATATGGCGAGATTATGCTTGTATCAAGACACGTGAAAGTCAGGATAGCTATAAGCATGCACTCGCAAAATAGTCAAGGATAATACCTTGTCAATCCATAGTGTCAAGTAAGACCAGCATAAATGCTCATGACAATTAGGACCAACAAAATATACCCACAAGCAGATAAAAAAATAAAACATGTTCTCGTACCCTCAGTCTTCTAGCTATGCATCATTGAAAACTTCTCAGGGAGAGACCACTCATCAAAGAAATCCTCATAGACAGCACACAAAGAAAAAGAAAGTCACCATATCTCAAGCGAGTTGATTGTTTAAGTGCGTGTGTGTTGGTCATAGAGTCAAACTCTGATTGTCATATCTGCTTGGTGAGAAATATCGCATCATACTTAGACTATTGGGAAAGACATCTGATAAGTGTTAAGAAACACTCGACGCAAGGGTAGTGTTGAAAAACACTATTTGGGGTGGTGTTGAAAATCACCTGTTGTGAAATGCCCCAAGAGACAAACGCACCTAAAGGACCAATGCTAACAGTTATGCCCCCTAGACAAAGACAAAGACCAATTCCAAACTAAGCCAAATAAGGTCAAGGCATGATGGGAAGTGGCTAAGTGTCGAGGACACATGCTAACAAATAGGGGTGCAAAGGCCTCAAGTAGCGCCTGTTTCCAGGTTTTCGCCACTTGGATTCTTTTTTTTCATTTTTTTCATTTTTTGGATTTTTGCTACCAAGGCGCCTATTGCTAGGTTTTCACCAAGGCATTTTTTTCTATTTTTTTGAATTTTGTGATTTTTTTGTATTTTTTTGTATTTTTTAGGACTTTTTATGCTTTTTAGAATTTTTTCAGCATCATATATAAATTTTTTTGATATTTTTTCAGGATCAATAAGTATGTACAAAGAATGCCCCTAGACAGAAATAGGCATCAAACTCCCAAGAAAGATCACATCGTGTATTCCCAATGTCTAGGAAGGTGAGGGACAAGAGGGATCACCAAGCTGGTGAAAGAGATGGAAGACATGAGAATGAAGGAGAGTGAAGGGAAGAAATCCTCTAGGTCAAACTCCTCAAGAGTACCCAGGCTAGGGAAAAAATTGTTGTCATGTAAAGCGCATTTGGACAAGCAATGAAAGGATAGCATAGGATAAGCCTCAAAAGTGTAATGAAAAAGAAGGAAAGAATGCAGTCCAAAGGAGTAGACATGTCAAGAGACTTCATAACATCGTATTTTACTCTTTTTATTAGATCAAGACCAAGGGGGAAAAGGATAACGAAAGGCTAGAATGAATGAAGGAAAATGAATATGAAGGCTAAACATGAAATGAATGAAAGCAAGATCATCGTAAGATAGCTCACAAGATAGCCAAATGTTCGTGTATAGGTCAACCTTTTCAAGATCAAAGAGAGAAGATGGAATGGATGAAAAATGTAGAAGAACTACGCATGATGCCTGATTGCCAGATTTTCATTATGGTACTTATCCAAGGTGCCACAAGGGAGTGGTTTTCACCATAGGATGAATTTATTTCTTTTTACTTTTGCTACCAAGGTGCCTGTTTCCAGGTTTTCACCATGGCACATTTTTAAAAAAAAATAAATTTCAATGTTTTGCTATTTTTTGAATTTTTCTATTTTTTTGAATATTTTTTCTATTTTTGGAAGAAGGCAAGCTTTTAGATAATGCTCCTTGAAAGGATAAACCATGATATGCCAAGGATTCAAAATAATATGCTCAAAGATGCTGAAGGGGAAAGGAAGATGCAGAAAGAATAGACAAATGAGGAAAAAATGATAGAAGGTAGAAAGATAATGAACGTGAAAAGGTAGATGGAAAGAAAGGCAAGATTAACATCAATACACGCCTTGAAGGGTGACGGAAAAAAAATGGAAGAAATGTAAACCATATTCTAGTCCAAATGCAAATCATATTCTGGTTCATTATTGCTATCTGACTCCTCAAAGAGAGGATTGGTGTGGTTGTTATAATTCTCAAATGTGAATGGAGGAATATGAGAAGGAATATGGCACATGGAATGGAAGAATGTTTTTGGAAAAAGATGAAGGGGAAGCCTTTGGAAGCTTGAATGTCAACTTCACTTTTTGTTCAACATTAGACTCTTTCAAAAGAGACTTTGGAATCCATATAGCCTTAGGATTTTTATTTCCTTTTGATGACTGAGAGAGAATATCTTCAATGATGGATTTTGGAACCCATACTTGTCTTATAATTTTCTTCTTAGATATCTCTTTTGACTTTATGCCTCCATGTCGATTAGAGGAGACATGGTGATCTTCTTTTTTTAATGGATTCTTGTATTGCTTCTTTTTCTTGTATTGAACATTCAAGTTACTTCCAAAAGACTTGGGACTTGTGGAAGAAGAAGGAAAATATGACTGGTATAGATGGGTGGATGGATGAAAATGATTCAAGGGTATGCATCTATGTTGATCTTGAGGAAAGATAAGAGATGGAGGGATATAAGAACCCAAGATGGATGACGAATTAGGAGAATTAGGAGGGGAAAGTGAAGGGACATAAGGACCCAAGATGGAAGGAAGACATGAAGCCCTTAGTATTGGTGGAGGAGGTCCCAGGATGGAAGTGGAAGATGCAAAAGGATAATCAATAAGTTCATCAACATCTATATGACAACCAAGGACATCAGCATCTTTAGAGTGAGCATTAGGATTTACAATAGGATCATGAACATTTTGAATAGGAGCAACTTCATTGATAGGATTGTTCAAAGCTTGCAAAGACTTAGGAAGAGTAGAAAGTGGAAGCAAACATGGAGCAGTAGAACAAGAAGGTGGAAGACTTTGATCTTGACAAGGATCTTTGGATAACATAAGTGCATCATTTTTTTCTTGATTTTCAATAGGCTTAACATCAGAAGTAACAACACCATTTTTAATAACCTTAATGGAAACATCATCTTTGGAAAGCGCAAGTGTGGTAAGGTTATTTTGATTATCAATAAGCTCAATAGTGTAAGTAGTAGCTTGATCTTGCTTAGGATATGGTGGAATGGATGCGGAAGAGCGTAGAGGATCAAAAAAAACCATGCAACGGAGAAGATACATTATGAAGAGAATTGGATGATATGGAGGGTCCTTGATCTTGATCTTTCTTTATGTTCTTTTCTTTATCATTTTTAGAGTCCTCTTGACATGGAGCCACTTCTAAGGACAAGGAAGCATGTTGGGATTGTATGGAAGAATTTGGAAGAGATGGTGAAGGACTAGCTAAAATAGGCATTATAGTAGATGAAGGCTTAGGCTCTTTAGGTTCGACATTATTGAAAGTATTTGCAGCCAAGTGAAGGTTATCTTGAGTATCTTTAAGAGGTGGCTCTTGAGGATAACTATACGGAACCGCATGGAAAGCATTAGGATCTTTGTTGGATGAAGGATTTGTGAAAGATTTGGATGACTCAGAAGCTTTAGGGAGTGTGTGGGTATTGGAGGAAGTGGCGGATGGAAGGGGACCATCACAAGACAAAGGTTCAGCATTAACATGATCTTGCTGGAGAGTGTAATATTTATTTTCAGCATGAGAGTTTTTAGACAAGACATGCTCATAGTATCTTCGTTTATAATCAGCACGGAAAGCTTTCTCTTCCTCAATAGAAGTAGATGTATCATATTGTTCACAACAAATATCATAATTTCTCTCAAAATCAGAATCATATGGATCACCATCACAATCTATCCAATAGGATGACCCTTTAGTAAGCCTAAGCACACGACGAGGAGGACTCTTAGGAATAGAGGTGCCATAAGTATTACTACATTGTCCATCATCATAGTCATCATAGTCATCATAGTCATCAAAGGTAGGTGTGTCACTCTTTGTGGAAGAGACATCACAAGGACTATCATGTTGCTCTTTATGGTATGTCTTCTGAAGAGAAGTAAGACTCTTAGGAGAAGTAGAAGAAGAATGAGATCGTGAAGGAGAGGAAATTGAAGACTTAGTTGAAGAAGAAGACTTGGATAATGAGGAATTCGAATAATGTTTAGAAGAGTCATGATAAGATTTGGAAGATGAAGAATGTGAATAGTGTCTAGAAGAATCATGATAAGATTTAGAAGATGAAGAATGAGAATGATGTCTGGAAGAGTCATGATAAGACTTGGAAGGTGAAGAAGAATGAGAAGATTTAGATGATGAAGAATGTTTGGAAGAAGAAGATCGTGATATGATCATGTTTATGATTCTAGCAAAGGCATCTGATTTAATCATCTTTTCTTTTATTTTTGCTATAAATTCATCACTCATGAGAATTTTGGAGGAACAACACTTTTCGAATATGTCAATGAGCTCAAGATCATCTATTCTTAATAAAGGTTCCAAAGCTAGATAGTCAAGATTCATGGTTCCAAAAGAGGAGAAATCAAGCATGGAGGAAATGAATAGATGAATAGAAGAAAGTAGACTAGATAATAAGAGGAAAAGAATCAAGAAGAAGAAGAAGAATTTCCCATGGGAGTAGAAGACTTTAGAAGAACATGGGAAATGGAGAAGAAAGAAGAAGACTAAGAGCCATCTTGTGCAATTGATACCATAACGTTCATTGAGATGTTGAGCAACATGACAACACCTAGGATCTAAGATCTGGATTGACCAAGGAAGACTGGTAATAGGATGACCTCACAAAATGTCAACACCAAACTAGGATAATCAAAGTTCTCTATTGTCCAAAGAGAAATGAAAAGATAGAAGCAGGGGCTTTACCAACACTGTCAAAGAGGTGCTTCAAATCAAAGGGTGACTACCCTTGCACTTTTGAACCAGGAGGTTGGGCTAGGCCAAAATATAATTGAAATTGAGATTAAATGAAAATTATTTGGACAATAAGAGTACAAGAATTTTCCAAGAATGTAGCTCACAATTCTAGAGATAAACTTTCTCACCAAGAACAACCTTTTAATGCGATATTTCTCTTTGGCTAATGTGATACTGATGTTGATCTTGACCAATTTGTGCAAAATTTTGAGTTTTTAAAGTCTAATTTCAAGTTTCCGAATGTGAGGGTGAAAATGTCTGATTTCAATCACAAATTCAACAGCAATTAGATAGGTTTGCGAACAGTAGAGGATCAAACATGTCTTCAAACACTTGAAACAAGGGCAAAAGCAACCTTGCCAAGACAAACACTTGTGATATCAAAATTGAAAAAGCACCCTATGAATGCTAGCGATTGTTTGTATGTAAGAATGTTTACACTGGTATCACACAATCGAAGACACTTCAAGCAATATCTACCTACAAGACAAGGCTCAATACTTACCAACTTAGCCCACAACTTGATGCCCCCTTGCCTCACACCAAGTGGTTGCCCACAAGAGATATTAGCTTTGTCATGGAAGTGTCAAACAACACAACCAAAGGGACACATATGGTGAGTATCTTGGGGTGATCCGGGTAAACCACTTGGATCAATCCTTGCACTAAGAAGATAAGCGGCTAAACAAGGTGGCTTCTATCTAATGGTTCTTAATAAGGATTTTCGTTCACAACACCCCTCTTGCTCCTCATAAAGGACTAGGACCTCGTGGCCTCAAGAGTACCTTAAGCATTCTTGTTCAATATTTTCCCCATGGTCGCAATCCCATGAGCTACTCACATCAAACAAAGACAAGTGTTATGTCTACCAAGGTTTTGGGTGTCCTTGATAGCCTTGAGATTATAGTGAGTTGGAATCACTTGCCACCAAGGAAAATGATGACAAGGTTGTCCCCACTTGAGTCGTTCCTCTTGATTGCTCAAGAGCAGGCCCCCTAAAGGATCCTAAACTAAACAAAGAAGTGGATCAACTTTTGAGGTTCAAGGTTTTTGATTCACCACAAGGGTGAAGAGCATACTCCCCTATCTCAAGAATCTCTCCCAAACACACCAAGCAAAGTTCATTTACCCTCTTGTTTTCAAAATTCAAAGATGGGTCAAGATTTTCTGGTTCACCAAAATGGTGAAGAGCATACTTCTCCTACCACCCAAGAATTCCTACAACAAGATCTTAAGTGCCTAATAAATTAAACAACTAGTTTTTGCCACACTTAAAAAGGAAAGCAAATAAACAAGCAAAAAAATTTTTTTTTTTATGCTTGGGCAGCCCTACAAAAACAGTTAGTGGCCCTCTTTGACATGTGTTCTTTTGACAAATTTCAAGTAATGAGAGCACCTACAACCACAACTTGTTAGACCAACAAGAGTTAGGAGAAGCAAAATCCAAAATCTACCAATGATTAGTACATGAAAAATTAGATAATCTGCAAAAATATCTAATCAAATGATAAAATCTGAAAATGAAACCATCATGGTTGGATTAGGCTCGGAAAGACCTTTCCAACAATATATCACACTTAAACTTTTGATACCATTTTGAAAACGCTGAAATTTTCAAAAAATTTCAAAAAGATAGCTAAGAACCCGAAACTTGCAAGATAGATAAAATAACTCAAAAATAGGTCACTGCCAGGTATAGACACAGTATCACGTGATACTTCACCCGACACCAGGCGATACTTCTCAGCCCGCGCAATATTTCACCTTATGCCAGGCGATATACCTCAGTACTGGTGGGCGATATACTCTAGGCAGGTTAGGCGATAGTCCGTAAAGGGCAAACTATCGTGCGATATTTCTCTTCAAAGCAGGTGATATTTCTAGCAAGCACGAAGTATGGCACCGCTATATAGAGATATATCACGCGATATTTCTGAGAAGTATCGCGCGATACTCTAAAAAAAAAACTAGAGACTGAAAATGAAGCTAAAAATTGACAAAAATATTGACGGAAAATGCGGAATTAAAGGGACAAAGCTAATCTACTCAGCCCCACAGTGGGCGTCAGAAATGTACACACTAAAAAGGTGCACTTCTATGAACTATTACATGCAAGGTTGCTCAAGAATGAGGCCTCACAAAGTGGGTCATAGCTCTCTATGTATGGAGTTGCAAGATTGAAAATTGCTCTCAGCTAGAGCTATGAACTCATGACCTTGCTAGTCAACCACACAATGAGAGATTCAAGTGAAGACAAGGGCAACAATGTCAATATCTCCAAGAATCAAATATGCAATGTAATGCAAGCTATATGATAATGCAATCTAAACTATGGAAATGAAAGTACAATCCAACTAATCTATGAAAGGAAATAGCAATGGATTACAAATCCTTCCTATTTAGACTATGTGAGCTTATTCTATTGCATAAAAGAAATCTATACTAATAATGTCATTATTATGCAACTATGAAAGCAAATATGAACTAGATGATGCAATGAAGCAATTCTTCAATGTTTTCAAACTCCAAATGCACCTAAAACCTACAGCATAACATTAGCATAAAACATGGATATGCAAATGGAGGAGAGAGCTCTCCTTTTATAAGAAATGAGGTGAAATGGACCATGGAGATTAAGAGGCAAAAAGTCTTAATCAGCAGTGGAGCTTGAAAGAGGAGCAATCCATGTGCACAAGTATCCTCCAATGAGAGTGAAGTGTTGACTTTTGAGCTTCATGTGAGACAAAAGTGCTTTTTCTCCTTTTTATAAAATAGGAATAATGCTTTATTTGTGCAACTTAGGATAAGAGGAAAAGTGGGGGTTTTTTATTTAATCAAAAGGGGAGGAAATATTCCTTTTAATTAAATAAAGGCTTAGGATAAATGGTTAGCCCATAGGATAAAAATCCAATATATGATCGAAATTAAGACTTGATCAAGAGATTGATATTGTTGAAAATATTGATTATTGATAAAAATGATTCAGGATTGATAAATCAAATAAATGGGGCCCAAAGTCTAGGCGACCATTTTAGGGTGCATACAGGAACAAGGATGAACATGTACAACATCGTTGAAGCAAGAAACTGCAAACTCTGTCAAGAAGTAACTACTAATCTGAAGATCCTCCACTAAAATATGACCAGGTAGAGAAGACTGTAATCTGCATGAGTGCCCTCAAATGACACTACTCGAATTAGGAGGCAAACAAAGGCAAACAATTGAAGTCAAAGATACATAATACTGTAATCTGCACAAGTGCCCTCAAATGACACTACTCAAATTAGGAGGCAAACAAACACAAACACTCGAACTTGAAAATATAGATGGCATAAAACACCAAAAGTCTGAAGAGTTGATCAATCAAAGCTAGAAGAGTGGGTCCCAAAAATAGGAAAGAAAGAGTGTCCATATGGTAAATGATCCATTTCACTGAAATGCATAGGTACCCAGCCACTGTATCTGCCTAGTACATAGAATCAAATACTAAATACATAGCTCACACTATCAAACCAAGGAAGCAGTAGAACCAACAGTAGAAATCCCCACATAATGCTGACAAGGGAGTAATGATAGGCACACTAAAAATATCATCCAATATGAACTGCACGATGAAGATGAATCTAAAACATCGAAGATGCAAAGAGAGTACAAACATAAATAAAGATACCCAAGGCTAATGTCGTTGGAGGAATGCTATTAGAAATGGAAAAAGAAATATGTTAAAAAAACAATACCAGGAAAGAATCTAAGCGAGTGAATGCATGAAAAGATATTACCATAAGCAAGGAGCGAGAAAGCTTCTAGATCCAGCACAATGACGCAAGATATTTGAAAGGGGAAAGCAAAGAAAACCCCTTGTGACATTATGAATGAGGCATAAAAAAGCCTAAAAAAAAAAAGAGAGAGAGCAACATGCTCAATACAATAACTTCATCATCTTACATGAGAAATGAGAGAGAGGAGCATCTCTTAAATAGAGATGAGAGAGAGGAGTTAGAATGTAACTCCCAAGTCTATGAATGCCACCATTCATAAGTGTGTGTGGGCCAAGTGTGAGATTCCTCTTAAGGAGGAATAAACTAATTTACAAATTACAATAAATATTTGTCCTCACATATTCCACTAGAGGACGAAATAGAATGTAGTGGAAAGAAGATAAAAAAGGAAGTATATTAGGATACCTTGGCTTATATCCTAATATATTACAATAAGTAAGATTAATAGTCTAACCTTGGTTTATAAATACACCAAGGAAAGATTACAACTTCTAACACCCCGCTTTAATCTTTACTTGTGGTGATTACAATAAGGGGTATTAAACCTATAATTTACAACAATCTGCAACTTGATCTTCAAGATGAAGTAATTTGACTGTCTTCAAGTGTGCAAGAAGCCATATGGTGCATTAGTCTTTGATAGGAGTATAGGGGTCCTTTGGATGTGCCTTGATTAATCACCTGAAAAAGAAACATAGAAACAAGAACAAGACAACTATCCACAAGTAGAATATCATCTTATATACAAGTTAGAAAATCTTTCAAGTTGAGTGATTATAATAAACTCTCATAAAGATAAATGTACTTGTTCACCAACATGCAATGGAGTTAACATGATATCTAAAATAAATCGTAAGCTCAAAATGAACATAATAGGTATAATAAATCTCTCATAAAAGGAACATACTAATGCACAAATGACCACAGACAAGGCCAACTAATGAAACCTGCATCAACATTGCGTCAATCACATGAATATAGACAATCCACGAATGAGTCATCTCACTACAAGTGAATGGGTCATGACTCCATCACCTACATGACTCACGATCTAAACAATGAAGTATGCAGAGCATTATCACATTAGTACAATTATCAATGAATGGTTTATGAGGAGAAACAACATATTGCCTTCAAATAAGAAATCCATCATGGACAAGCAACATCATTGCCATGAGGAAGAAGATCAAGATGGGTCAAAACAACTTTTCAAACAAGAGTCTCCTATATTGGAGTGCCCCAAGATATGGTACTCGCGTCACCTTATATACTCAAATTGAAACTCATACCATGAATTAAGCAATTCTAAGAGCATACACCAGGAAGACAAAGAATATGAAGGGAAAATCCCCATAAAATATCATCCTCGCACCGAGGAACAAAGTGGAAAAAATGGAGGGAAACTCCATTGAGTAAGTGCACACCAATTATAGGTTGGAGGGATACTCCATGGGCCAGATAAGGCTACTACGGGTCAGTTAAGAAATTGTCGGGTCCACCATAGTTAACCTTGAAAAATTGGCTCCCGATGCAACTTACAAGATAAAAGAATGGTATCAAACCATAAAATGCTACCATGAGCATAAAGAGAAGCTATAAAAGCATAAAATTGCAACTATGTGTAGATAGATCAATAGAACATAGTAAAATCAAATCATTAAATAATGAAGGCAATAGTGTAAGATAACTCATAAACCTGAATAATTTGAGATAAAAAGAAATATTTGGAAGAGCAATAAGTATAAATTATTTGATATCAGTTAAAATCTCCATGCAAGGTGAACACAAGTGAAAATAAATAAAGAATGGGTCCACCAAAGAAATATACGAAAGAACAAAATCAAGTATCCAGAAAAGAAATTGAAGAAATGAAGAAAAAGGTTAGAGAGATATGAACAAAGAAAGGATCGAGAAATCAATTAGCAATAGTGAAGTTAGTTTAAAGTGCAAATCAGTGTAGAGTGCATGATAGTTTAAAGTGAAAAATCAATTTAACGAGCAAGTCAGTTTAACACAATGTTAAACAAGGAGTAAGAGAGAAGCTTATAACAATTTTGATACACCATAGTGCAAGGATACATATGACCTCGGGTGACACATGGCCAACTTAATGCATATAATCACTACTTATTAACATCACATAATATGTTTTACATATGCATGAAATCATATTGAGTTTTGAATTAAAAAAACATTATTCATGTATAACTTATATAGGGTTTTAACCATATTGCAAAATTATAAGACAAAGCTAAGATCAAGCTATATTAAACCTATACCAAGGAGTCACCTAAAACTTGTCATAATATTCATAAAGACAATTTTCTTTGAACAATTATAATTTAGTAAAAACAATGACTTTGATTTCTTTTGATCAATCAATAAAAAAATACTCCCTTTGTTTAATGAACATAATCTCATTTTGTATGAATAATAAGCAAAATGAAATTTTTTTCAGGCTAAATAGTTTAATTTCTTGAACTAATATATACATGATTACAATAATTTAGAATACTAGAGAGGAAAAATAATAATCCCCTTAATTCAACGAATTTAAAAAAAATAATACCCCATTTTTAATTAAATACTTTGATAATTATATTTGAAATTAGTTTTAATTTTTTTAAATCATATTTAAAAAATAATAATAAGCAAGTTTAGTATTAAATTAATTTTCAAAACTTTAATGAAATAAAGATTTATAAATAAAAACTTTTCTTTAATTAAAATAAAATTTAATATTTTAAACATAAAAACTTTTTGAGTAACTATAAAAAACTTTTTTTTTTAAATGAATAAAAAACTAATACTATAAAGTGAGTTCTTACGAGGTTTAGAAAAGATAAGACAAACCTTGGAAAAAAAACTCTTACGTATTTTGATTTAAAGAAAATAACTTTTATAAGTATAAAACTAATCAATTTTTTTGAAAATGGAATGATTTTTTTGAAAGTTAAAGTTTTTGTATTTTATAATAAGAATATAATTAGACATTTTAGCAGAATAATAATAAAGAACAAATATGATGAAAGTAAACATTACCATGTAGAAGTAGGATTTACCAATTTTGAAGAGAATAATGGAGTTCAATCATTCTACAACTCATAGATTTAAAGTTCTCTGCATTATATGAATGATTGAACAGTGAACATTTACTTATGCACTGTTGAAAGAAGTAGCATATGACAGTACAGACTTCCCATATATTCACAGTGATACACCAAAAGTTGGCCCTGCAAATAAATTCTTTAAGCAAAACTGAAACAACAATTGATTCCTCTTCATAGCAAGCCAACGGTTTGATAGAAAGTCTTAGAAGTTAATCTGGTGAGAATATTTGTAAAAAAATTGGATCAAAATAGTGAAGGTTATTACAGTGGTCAGAAGGTCAGAACTATTTGCAATCTAATCTATTGTAAGTTTGGTGGCTGTTATAATTATCTATTGAGTTGAAACTTTAAAACACATTGAAAAGAAATAACCCTTTCTCTCAAGCCAAACAGACAAGGGCTTTCAAAACGCTAAAAAAATTGCACAAATCTGCTAAATTGCCAATTTAAACCTAGGGTTTCTGGTCGGACCACAGCCAAACCGCAACAATCCTTGTTGGCTTACATCAAATAATCAGTTTTAACCAAAAATAAAAAAGGCAAAAACCAAAATCGGAAACTTACATTGATACAGTATAACCTACTATGAATTGAACCCTCAACAACTTAAGCCAAGAATACACCAGCAATATGAAACGTTAAACATCATAATTAATATATAGTAAAAAAATAGTTGATAAACTGAATTAAATGAATAATAACAAAATATAAACAACCGACGGATATATTTAAACAAAAGAGATATATATATTCATATCATTTTTATGATAAAATACAGAATATGAAAGTAAAAAATGCAAATTATATTATATTAGAGCCCTTTAAAATTCTGCAACCAAATGTTAAAAGGATGGTGTAGCAGATTTCTACGCACGTAGAAAGACATCTACAGCTATGATCATCTAATGAGCATGTGGCTCATGAATAAATCAATCGTGGTGGTTTGGTAATAAAACAACGAGCAAGAAAAAAAAATAACAAACAAAAACGAACCAAAAAAGGGACAGAGAGAAGATAACACCAAGTTATGGTGGTTCACTCAAAAAACCCTGCTACTTTTATTTAAGAATACTATAGGGAAGACCAATCCAACTCTGGGCTCACTCAAACAAGTGACTCAAAATAAAAAGTAGTGCAATGCATGCAGCTCTCTGGGGGTAACGACGAAAGAATGGAATGAGGATAATGGGAAACGGTGGAAGAATGACCGGCTGCTCGGAGAGAACAATCTACAAAAGAGCTCAGAGGATGAATTTCAAAGACTTTCAAAAAACTCCTCCAACAGAATGGGAGAATGTGCCTCGCCGAGTTCCCTTTCTTCAACTCTACAAATTCCTAGTCGTATAGCCTTTGAATGGTTGCTAGTGCAACATGATTTTACAGATAGGAGAAATACAAATAAACTACTCTTAACTGATAAAATCAAAGTTGAAACGAGCAAAGAGCTAAACAGAGAAAAAAATGGTGAACAAAAAAAATCTATTCAACCGTAGAAGAAAAATCCGACACAGAGGTAATAATAGTAATGATATCTTTTAGAAACAAAAACATGCATAAAAAATGCATATAATGATGAAGAAACTAATATTAGAAACTAATAGTAATGATATCCTTTAGGAATAAATGCATGCAGAGAGTAATGGAATAAGAAACACATACAACTGGAATTAGCAACAACAAAAAAAAAATGATTAGTAAATTGAAAACGATCTTAAACTTGCAAGAATCGAAATTAGAAAAAGGAACATACTTTAAACTTTTTTAAAATCTAATAATATGAAAATATAATATTAATTTTTAAATTCTTTTAAGGTTTTGAAATATTTAAATATAGTATTTTGATAATAAATTTTTGACAAATATTATTTTTATCAATAAATCTGCATAAACTAAAAAAGGTTAATATAACAAAATATTAAAATTTTGAAAACAAATAATTGGAATGCAAAACGTTAGAATGATGTAACCAATGAAATAAACTGGGTTTGACGGTAAACCATCCAAACCCAAAGAAAATTTTGAGTTTTTCTTTTAAACAAATTAGGAAGAAATATATATAAATATTAGAAATGACTCTCTCAAAAGTCTCCTACAAGTCGTACCTTCATGCAAACACTCAAAAACAAAGATTAAACCGCTCTGATACCATGTTAGAAATGGAAAAAGAAATATGTAAAAAAAACAATATTAGGAAAGAATCTAAGCGAGTGAATGCATGAAAAGATATTACCATAAGCAAGGAATGAGAAAGCTTCTAGATCCAGCATAATGACGCAAGATATTTGAAAGGGGAAAGCAAAGAAAACCCCTTGTGACATTATGAATGAGGCATAAAAAAATTTAAAAAGAGAAAGAGAGAGAGCAACATGCTCAATACAATAACTTCATCATCCTACATGAGAAATGAGAGAGAGGAGCATCTCTTAAATAGAGATGAGAGAGAGGAGTTAGAATGTAACTCACAAGTCTATGAATGCCACCATTCATAAGTGTGTGTGGGCCAAGTGTGAGATTCCTCTTAAGGAGGAATAAACTAATTTACAAATTACAATAAATATTTGTCCTCACATATTCCACTAGAGGATGAAATAGAATGTAGTGGAAAGAAGACAAAAAAGGAAGTATATTAGGATACCTTGGCTTATATCCTAATATATTACAATAAGTAAGATTAATAGTCTAACCTTGGTTTATAAATACACCAAGGAAAGATTACAACTTCTAACAAATGCTCACATGACAAAAGTAGATGGCAAACAAAGGCAAACATCAAAACCCCCTTACACTTTATAATGAAATGTGAGTACAAAGAGCACGAGCATGTGGGTAAGTGCACAAAGATGGGGGACCAAAAAGGGGGTATAAGATGCCACTTTTTTTTGAAATCAGCAAACTCTGAGCTTCAACAAGAAATTGAAGATGGTTAGACTCAAAATTTTAAGATGCGACAAGAACAAGAGTTGTAATACTCTGAATCTAGTTCCTAAACTACTAATTTATTTTGAAAATGGTGCAGATTAAGGCCCTCAAAAAGGGGGAGCACAAAAAGTGGTCTCATTTTTTGTAAAAAACATAACATAGTGTCTGGTGTGCTCCCCCTAAAATGTTAACTTTTTTTTTTGAATTTTTTTAATTGCTCCAATGAGAAGTTAGCTAATACCATGTAGTTTATCCCAGATTTTTTTGCTAATTTTTTTATGAATGTATAATTTTGTATGAATTTATGAAGTGTACACATCTTGAAAACATGAAATTTCTGTGTGCTCCCCCTAGAAATCATTTAAAACTAATCAAAAATCAAATTTTCTTTTTTTTTAAAAAGTGTGTAGAATGGAATTTAGTTTCTAAAAAGTAGCTTGTTGCAAAATTCGATGAACAAGCCAAAATCTATGCCCAAAATACTACATGTTCATTTTTTACAAAAAATAGACATACACACAAGAAATTAGAGATGAAAAACTTAACATAATCATAATTCAAAATAAATTATATGCTTAGATAGCTAACAAATAGATCTACAATATCACGTCGTCTGCTTTTAACGTTATTGAACCATGAGTAAACTTGACGAGGAGCACACAAAAAAAAAGTCATTTTTTGTATGTCTACTAGAAAACACATCACAGGCCTATTTGAATCCTCCAAGCCTTTGGGTTGGATCTCCAAGACAAATCCAAACCTTAGGATTGGTGGATTCCAATGTCTTGAAAAGCGTGTGCTCCCTATAGGGCATGCGCACTATGGAAATCTATGACTTCCATAGGGTGTGCATGCTATAGGGCATGTGCGCCCTATTCACATCATAGGAAGGGGAGCCAATGTACAACAGGAATCTAGAGGTAGGAGGTTGGGAGAGTCGAGCTTCTATTTTTATAGTCATGCCCTAGGCGAGCTTTGTGTGCCTAGTTAGAGGTGTGACAGTGAAGAATTTGAAGATTGTATGCAGGGGAATGAAGTACAGTATAGAAAAATCATAGTTCCAGATGGTATATGAAGATATCATGTCATTCTAGAAGGATTGAGGATTTATCAATCCATTTAGTTGTGATTTGAACTGGAAATCAATATAGTCCTAAAAACTAGGCCTATTAGCCCTATTAGCCCTACTTTCTAGGAAGCATGTGTACGGATGCCCTAGGAACCCAAAACCTTTTGAATCCTTAATAATTTCCAAAAGGGTACTTGGATGTGGAATTTGTTTTGTAAGTCTTTTGAGAAGTTTTGGCAAGAAATTGAGAAAAGACCTTGTTAAGGGCTACAAGGAAATTAGGCCTGATTAGGCCTCTTCAAGGCTAGTTTTTGAACCTGGTAGAAAAGAGCTTGGAGATCCTTAAAAATCAATCCAAATAGAAGCATATGGAATGTTTTCAAGGTGTTTGATACCCCTACAATCAAGTTGAAATTTTGTGTGAAGATGGCACTTGGAGTCTTCTAAGTGTGGGCAAGTGTTGAAGCATAACTTTAAGGTGAATGTTCTTCAAGGTTAAACACAAAGAGATCGACTCTTAGAGAAGAGTTTGGAAAGGTTTTAGTTTGGATATCTAAAACTATTGAGATCTTAGAGGATAGTAGGATCCTTGGAAGAAGACAAACAAGGTCTTCTAGTATTTGTGTGAGCACACCTAGAACAACATACACCATATTGGTATCAGAGCTTAATTTGATCTAACTTGTGGTTAATGTTGTAGCCTACTGAATCAGTAGGAGAAAATACATCATTTGAGTCAGTGGAAGATACTACAATGGTGACTAATGCTGAGTTAGCCAAAAAGGTGGAAGACCAAGAGGAGGAGAATAGACTACTCCAAGAAAGATTGGCTCAATCAGAGCTAAAGGTGGATGAAGTAGATGTAAAGGCTAAAGAAGCTAATGATAAGATAGATGGAAGAAAAAGGAGATCCTTTTGGAGGATGAAGTCCTTGAACCAGACCCAATACTAGCTGAAGAACCATTCTTGAAGGCATTGAAAGCCTTGAGTGGAAAAGCATTGGAAGGTATTCCTATCTTCAATGGGAAGATGGAACCAGAGATAGTCCTAGATTGCATAGAAGGACTAGAGAACCATTTTGAGTGTGATGGAATCACAGAGGCTCAAAAGGTTAAAGTAGCCAAGGCTAGACTAAGAGGTCTTGCACTCACTTGGTGGAAGTTCCTACAATATGAGAGGGAGAAAGAAGGTAATAATCCTATTTCTACATGGAAGGAAATGGTAGCCAAAATCAAGGAGGCATATGTGCCAGAGGATTATGAAATCCAACTCCATAAGAAGAGGCAAAGTATTAGGCAAAAAGACTTGGATGTGAACTCATATATCGAGGAGTTCCAAAAGCTTTGTATGAGATCTCGAGTTGCAGAGGATGAGAAGGTAAAGGTGGCAAGATACCTCAATGGACTCAAATGGAATATCCAAGATGAGATGAGTCTTATGACTCCTGACACCATACAAAAATGCCATCAACTTGCTGTCAAGGTAGAGGAGAAGTTGAGAAAGAAGTAAGACTGTAGTACCTCAAGAGGTAGAGGTAGAGGAAGAGATAGTAGAGGGAAAAGAAGTGGATATGGTGGAAGGAGTTCAGAGCCAAGGACTCAAGGAGAATTTAAATACATTGATTAGCAAGAGGGAAGCTCTAGTAGAGGAAGGAGCTCTAACTTTAGAAGAAGAAGTGGTGGACAAGGAAGAGGCAATTATTTTGCCAACATGAAATGCTACCATTGTAACCAAATGGGGCATCCTGCTTATAGGTGTCCAGAGAAGGGCAGTACTTCTCAAGGAGGTGACAAGAGAACTAATTTGATTCAAGAGGAGATAAATGCAGGAATCAAACTCCCTAAGGTACCACTAGCATCAGAAGAAGGTGAGAACCTCATGATGAGGAGAACATTGATCAAGGAGCCGGTTAAAGAGGAGCCAAGCCAGAGAAGGTCCCTGTTTAGGATAAAATGTAAGATAATAGGAAAAGTGTGTAGAGTCATCATTGACTCAGGGTCTACTGACAACATTGTGTCAGAGGAAGCAGTCAGCAAGTTAAACATGACAAGGATACCCCACACTAGTCCTTACAAGGTCACATGGCTGAATAAAGGACATCATATCTTAGTGAATGAGCAGGCTTGGGTTGAGTTCTTAGTTGGAAGGTATAAGGACAAGGTCATTTGTGATGTGTTTCCTATGGATGAATGGCACTTGCTCCTAGGTAGGAAATTTGACCACCAAGATATGCATGATGGAGTAAAGAACTTCTATACTTTCAAGAAGGATAATGTGACATTTAAAATTTAGTCACTATTAGAGGATGTAGAGATAAAGTTAGCAGGTCCTAATGTACTCATGGTTAGTGAAAAAGAGTTCTTAGAAGCTATGGAATAATGAGAAGGAGTTGGCTTTGTACTAGTGTTAAGGCCAAGAGAGGTAAGTGAACACAAGGCAACCAAGAAGCCAAAGCTACCTAAGGAGATACAAAGCATGTTGCAGACTTATGAAGGCATAGTAAGTGATGGACAACCATCAATATTATCCCCTAAAAGAGCTATAAGTCATAGGATAGAATTCATACCAGGAGCTACCCTTCCCAATAAGGTAGTCTACAAGATGACCCCTCAACAAAATGAGGAAATTGCTAGACAAATCCAAGAGCTTTTATGTCAAGGTCTTATTAGAAAAAGCATTGGCCCATGTGTCATACCCACAGTCCTAGCACCTAAAAAAGGAGGAACTTGGAGGCTTTGTACTGATTTAAGGGCCATAAATAGGATAAACATTAGGTATAGGTTCCCTATCCCTAGGATTGAATACTTAATGGATTGTCTAGGTGAAGCCAAGTACTTTACCAAGATAGACTTAAAGACTGGTTATCACCAAATTAGGATACATGAGGGAGATGAGTGAAAAACAACCTTCAAAACCAATGAAGGTTTGTATGAATGGCTTGTCATGCCATTTCTACTATCTAATGCCCCCTACATATTCATGAGGCTCATGAATGAAGTTCTTAAGGACTACATTGGAAAATTTGTAGTGGTGTATCTTTATGATATACTGATTTATAGCAAGACAAAAGAGGAGCATCTCCAACACCTAGAGACTATTATCAAGAGGCTTCATGATGAGAAGTTGATGATCAACTTAGAGAAGTGTGAGTTCATCAAGACAAAGCTATTATACCTTGGGTTTGTTCTATCTCATGGAAATCTGAAAATGGACACTAGCAAAGTGGAAGCCATCCTTAATTGGCCCACTCCAAGGACAACAATAGAGGTAAGAAGTTTTCATGGCCTTGCTCAATACTATAGAAAGTTTATAAGACAATTCAGTGCTATTTGTGCTCCTATGTTGGACACCATTAAAGGAGGCATGAAGACTAAGTTTGTGTGGAATGAACAAGCTAACAAGAGCTTTGAGTTGTTAAAGGAAAAGATTGCTACACAACCTATTTTGTTTTTTCCAAGCTTTGAGAAGCTATTCATCGTAGAGTGTGATGCAAGCAATGTGGCTATTGGAGCTATTTTAAGCCAAGAGGGTAGACCAGTGGCTTTTCATTTAGAGAAGTTGAGTGAAGCTAAGAAGAAGTATTCTTCTTATGACCTTAAGATGTATGCACTAGTTTAGGCTTTAAGGAGATGGAGGCATTATTTTCTTCCCAAGGAGTTCATAGTCTATTCAGACAACCAAGCTCTAAGTTTCTTGAACTCTCAAGAGAAACTCAGTCATAAGCACATGAAGTGGGTTGAATACCTACAAGCATACACATTTAACATCAAGCATAAGAAGGGAGTGTTAAACAAGGTGGCATATGCCTTGAGTAGGAGAGCTCTCACTATCCAAGAGATACAATTGAAGAGCATGAGAATAGATCACTTGAAAGATCTATATGTTGATGATGAAGACTTTGCAGACATTTACAAGGTATGTGTTGAACATAAGAATCATTTCTATAGAAAATATGTTGAATATACTTTGCAAAGTAACCTTTTATTTAAGGGAAGTTAGCTATGTGTTCATAGAGGGTCTATAAGGGAGAATTTGATTTAGGAAAAGCACAATGGTGCATTAAGTGGTCACTTTGGTGTTAGCTTGTGGTGACTAATCAGGAAAGTACTATCCAGGAAAGTACTGTACACTTTTCTTCCCAACCTCGCTGACTACTTTTTCGGTTATTTGGGCTGACTACTTATAACTCATTCTAACCCTAAAGCAGGAAAATATTGTATAATATGGCTTAGGGTTAGGATTTTCATGATGTATGATTTTAGTACTTGCGGTAGAATTGGGCTGTAAGGGATTACAGATTGTAATCAGGTTGTAATCACTGGATAATAATAATATTGGACTCGCTGTTGGTGGACGTAGCCCAGGGATTGGGTGAACCACGTTAAATCTGTGTGTCTTGTGTTCTATTCTGTGTGGTTTATTATTTTCTGATATTAGTTATATTTGCACATAATTGTTATTTTTGCCTTGTTAATCCTAACAAGTGGTATCAGAGCGAGGTTATTTCATTCGTTCTTTCATCTATTCTCTGAAGCAGGTCTCACGAGTTAGTGGGAGAGTCTCTCGGTTAAGTGGGAGAAATGGCAGATGAGGGTAGGCTGAAGGTTGATAAGTTTAATGGGCAGAACTTCCAGTTATGGAAGATGCAAATGGAGGATTATCTCTATCAGAAGGATCTATGGCGGCCATTAGAGGGAGTAGCCAAGAAAGAGAAATCAATGTCTCAGGAGGATTGGGATATTTTGGATAGGAAGGCACTGGGGAGTATTCATCTATGCCTGGCACAATCAGTGGCATTCAATATTATTGAAGCAAAGATAGCTAAAGATCTGATGGAAACCCTAGCGAAGTTTTATGAAAAGCCTTCAGCTTCAAACAAGGTATTTCTTATGAAGCGTTTATTTAATATGAAAATGGTAGAAGGTGGATCAGTTATTGATCATTTGAATGAGTTTAATATAGTTACAAGTCAATTAACCTCAGTTAAAATTACTTTTGATGAAGAGGTTAGGGCTCTCTTGATTTTGTGTTCTTTGCCAGAAAGGTGGAATGGCTTGGTAATGGCTATTAGTAATTCTATTTCTGGTTCTAATACCCTAAAGTATGATGATGTTATTGGTGTTATATTGAGTGAGGAAATTCGTAGGAAAAGCTCAGGGGCATCCACATCAGGTAGTGTATTGAACACAGAAAGCAGAGGCAGAACAAGAGATAGAGGAAACAACTCTGGAAATCGTGGGAAATCAAGAGGAAAATCAAAGGGAAAGAGGTCCGTATCTAAAGGGCCAAATGATTGCTGGTACTGTGGAAAACTAGGTCATAAGAAGAAAGATTGTTGGTCTCGGAAGAAAGATCAAGGAGACAAAAATGATGGAAACAAGGAGGCAAATGTGGTAAGTAACAAATCTGAGGAGGATGCTTCGCTCTTGTCCTTAGAAAGTATTGATGATTCATGGGTTTTAGATTCTGGGGCTTCATTTCATGCTACACCCCATAGAAGTTATTTTGTTGATTATGTCCAAGGGGATTTTGGGCTAGTTTATTTGGGAGATAATGAACCCTGTCAGATTGTTGAAAAGGGAAAAATTAAGATTAAGTTGCAGAATGGGAATCATTGGCTACTACAAGAGGTAAGACATGTTCCAAGGCTGAGTAGGAATTTAATTTCAGCAGGGCAACTGGGTGATGAGGGTTGCACAGTTACTTTTAATGATAAAAATTGGAAGGTTTCAAAAGGTTCCTTAGTAGTAACAAAAGGTGTGAAAGTAGGCACCTTATATCTTTGTACAGGTCATACTGTTCCTTCTACTTTAATTGTTTCAGAAGATAATGAATGTTCAGGAATAGTGGCTGCAGTTGAGCAGGAAGAACATCAAACTGTTGCTGTAGATTCTGACACAGCACTGTGGCACAACAGACTCGGGCACATGAGTGAAAAAGGTATGAAATTACTTCATTCAAAGAAAGTTTTACCTGGTCTGAAATGTGTCAATATGGATTTCTGTGAAAGTTGTGTTTATGGAAAACAAAAGAGAGTTTTGTGAAGAGTGGGAAGGAAAAGAAAAATGAGAGATTAGAGCTTGTGCATACAGATGTATGGGGACTAGCTCAGGTATCTTCCCTTGGTGGCTCTCTGTATTATGTTACATTTATAGATGATGCAACAAGAAAAGTATGGATTTATTTCCTTAGATAGAAATCTGATGTATTTCAAACTTTTAAGAAATGGAAATGCTTGGTTGAGAATGAGACTGGTAAAAAGTTAAATGTCTCAGATCTGATAATGGTGGTGAGTATTGCAGCACAAAATTTGAAGAATATTGTTCCTCTAATGGTATTCGTAGGCAGAAAACTATACCAAGGACTCCACAAGAAAATGGAGTGGTTGAACACATGAACAGGACAATAATGGAGCGTGCAAGGAGTATGAGGTTGCATGCTAGGCTGCCCAAAAATATGTGGGCAGAGGTAGTGAACACTTCTGTTTATTTAATCAATAGAGGCCCCTCTACTCCTTTGGACTATGGTATTCTAGAGGAAGCGTGGAGTGGTAAGAAGGTGAGTTATTCTTTTCTCAAAACCTTTGGTTGTGAAGCTTTTGCACTTATAGATTCTGAAAATAGAACCAAGCTGGAAGCTAAGTCAAAGAAATGTGTATTTGTTGGGTATGGCATTGATGAATTTGGTTATAGGCTTTGGGATTTTGAAAATCATAAAATTGTAAAAAGCAGGGATGTCATATTCAATGAGAAAGTATTGTACAAAGATCTGTTGCTGCAGCATGAGAAGAAAGAAAATGACTATGTAGTACTGGATGATACTCCACAAGTTCATGTTCTAGTAGTTCCTTATGCTCCACAACAATAGCAACAACAAATACCACACACCCCAGTGAGTGTTAGACGGTCAACAAGGCTAAGTAGACCTCCAGAAAGATTTTCTCCATCTTTGTATTCTATTCTGTTAACAGATGCTGGTGAACCTGAATGTTATAATGAAGCTGTGCAGGTGGATACAAAGCTTCAGTGGGAGTCTACAATGACAGATGAAATGGACTCTTTGCTGAAAAATCAGACATGAGATTTATGTAAGTTACCTGCAGGTAAAAGGGCTTTACAGAATAAATGGGTTTACAGGATCAAAGAAGAGGATGGAGGTATGAAAAGATTTAAAGCCAGATTAGTCGTAAAAGGATTTGCACAGAAAAATGGTATTGATTTTGATGAGATATTTTCTCCAGTTGTTAAAATGACTTCTATTCATACTGTTTTAAGTATTATGGCTACTGAAGATTTGCATTTAGAGCAGCTTGATGTTAAAACAACCTTTCTTCATGGTGATTTGGATGAAGAAATATATATGGTTCAGCCACAAGGATTTGAGGTCAAGGGTAAGGAGAATTTGGTGTGCAGATTGCAGAAAAGTTTATATGGCTTGAAGCAAGCACCTCAGCAATGGTATATTAAATTTGACACTTTTATGAATGGGCATGGATATAGTCGGTGTCATTCTGACCATTGTGTTTATTTTAAGAGGTTGGATGATGACAGCTACATTATTTTATGTTTATATGTTGATGATATGCTTGTAGCTGGGTCTAACATGAATCACATTAAGGGGTTGAAACAACAGTTAGCAAAATCTTTTGCTATGAAGGATTTGGGGGCAGCAAAACAAATCCTTGGTATGAAAATTTGTAGAGATAGGAAAAATAAGAAATTGTCTCTATCTCAGGCTGATTATATTAAGAAGGTGTTGCAATGTTTCTCTATGGAAAATGCCAAAGCTATCAGCACACCTTTGCCTGGTCATTTGAAATTGACTAAGGATATGTGTCCCAAGACACCAGAAGAAGAGACTAAAATGTCTAAGGTACCTTATGCTTCAGCTGTAGGGAGCTTAATGTATGCTATGGTATGTACTAGGCCAGATATTGCACACGCAGTGGGAGTCGTTAGCTGTTATATGAGTAACCCCGGTCTTGAGCATTGGAATGCAGTCAAATGGATTCTCAGATATTTGAGAGGCACATCCAGTAAGTGTTTACACTTTGGGGGTTCTACTACTACCGTATAAGGCTATGTTGACTCAGATTTGGCAGGAGATATAGATAGCAGGCGGAGTACTACAGGTTATATATTTACTGTTGGTGGGACAACAGTGAGTTGGATTTCTCGACTACAAAAGGTGGTTGCTTTATCCACTACAGAGGTAGAGTATGTTGCTGCTACAGAGGCAGCCAAGGAGATGATATGGCTTCAATTCTTCATGGAAGAATTGGGACATCCACAAAAGGATAATTTTCTACATACAGATAGCCAAAGTGCCATTCATCTTGCAAAGAATTCTGCTTTGCACTCAAAGACAAAACACATACAGTTGCGGTACCATTTCATTCGATCATTTTTGGATGATGGACAGTTAAGGCTGGAAAAGATTCATACTGATGATAATCCAGCAGATATGTTTACAAAGGTAGTAACAAGGGAGAAGTTGAACTCATGTTCAGCTTCAGTTGGTCTTCTAGACTGAACAAAATAAAGGAACAATTGAGTCCAAGGTGGTTCAATCCAGTGGGAGCCTCATGTGGGTAGCGGTATTGCTACAGGATCAGTCTCCAAGTGGGAGGTTTTTTAGTATAGTGTGGATACTGATCAGTCACTAAGTGGGAGATTGTTAGCTTGTGGTGACTAATCAGGAAAGTATTATCTAGGAAAGTACTGTACACTTTTCCTCCCAACCTCGCCGACTACTTTTTTGGTTATTTGGGCCGACTACTTATAACTCATTCTAACCCTAAAGCAGAAAAATATTGTATAATATGGCTTAGGGTTAGGGATTTTCATGATGTATGATTTTAGTACTTGCGGCAGAATTGGGCTGTAAGGGATTACGGATTGTAATCAGGTTGTAATCACTGGATAATAATAATATTGGACTCGCTGTTGGTGGACGTAGCCCAGGGATTGGGTGAACCACGTTAAATCTATGTGTCTTGTGTTCTATTCTGTGTGGTTTATTATTTTCTAATATTAGTTATATTTGCACATAATTGTTATTTCTACCTTGTTAATCCTAACATTTGGGATCACTAAGACATAAGAACTTGTTCAAAGGTTCTATTATTGGCCAAGAATGAACCTTGATGTTAGGAAATATGTTGAGAGTTTCATTGTGTGTCAAAAGGCCAAAGGAACTTCTTCAAATGCAGGCCTATATCAACCACTACCTATTCCCACTAGGCCATGGGAATGCTTGAGCATGGACTTTGTAGTTGGGTTATCCAAGACAAGGTAAGGAATGGATAGTATTTATGTATTTGTGGACATATTTAGTAAGATGGCCCATTTTGTGCCATGCAAGACAACTAATGATGCCAGCCAAATAGCCTCTCTCTTCTTCAAAGAGATAGTAAGAATACATGGGTTACCTTTGAGCATAGTGTCAGATAGAGACACCAAGTTTATGAGTCACTTTTAGAAGACTCTTTGGAAAAGATTAGGCACCAATTTTTCCTTTGAATTTGCATACCATCCTCAAATAGATGGTCAAGCCGAGGTGGTAAATAGGAACCTTGGAAATCTTTTAAGATGCTTGATCAAAGAATATGGTCAACAATGGGATCAATTGATTGGATAGGCTGAGTATGCACATAATGACACCATGAACAGGTCCATAGGGAAGAGTCTCTTTGAAATTATATATGGCCTACATCCTAGAGGAGTCTATGAACTAAGAGACTTAAGAGATGGAGTTAAGGGAAGTGGATATGCTGAAGATTTTGCTTATGCAATGTAGGAGATACATGATACAGTCAAGAAGAAATTGACTGATTACACCATGAAACATAAGACTAAGGTTGATGAAGGTAAAAGGGAAATCCAATTCAACATTGGATACTTAGTGATGGTGCATCTAAACAAATCTAGACTACAGAAGGGAGTCCCTCACAAATTGCAAATGAAGAGGATAGGTCCCTGTCCTATCCTAGCCAAATATGGGAACAATGCTTATAAAATAGAGTTGTTGGAGGATAGTGGATTGTCCCCTATTTTTAATGTTTTAGACCTAGTTCCTTACAAAGGACCAACACCTGATTTAGATCAAAGTCTCATCGAGGTCATTCAAGATGTGGATGAACTCAAATGACCTTCTACAACAGTCAAGAAGGTTGACATCATACTGGATTCAAGAGTCTACAAGAAGAATAGAACCAAGGAGTACAAAGAAAATTTAGTCAAGTGGAAAGGACAAACTGATGCAGATGCATCATGGATCAAAGAATCATAGTTCAAAAAGTTGGGCATTGACCTCAACTTACTCAATCCAAGGATGGATTTAAAGCTTTCACTTGGGGAGGATGGTGCAGGAGCACCTAGGCTAGCCTCCTAATTCTATGTCATTTTGGCTTGTATCTGACATTAGAAAAGTCAAAGTTGTGAGTTTTCTTTGAGGCCTTAGTAGGTCATGTGGACTGGGTGAGTTAGTGCTAGAACTAAGGTCACCAATTAGTCATTGTTAGTTGTTTTGGTTAGTTTAGGCTTAGAAGTCTAATGTTGGGATTTGGGTTATTAATGTGTCCCAAACCCATGAGGGATTTAAAGAAGATGCTTTAAGGTCATCAATGGTGTTATTTAATTGAACTACATTGCATAGAGGTCCTATATTCTAGTTGGCCTAATGAATGTAAAAGATGCCAAAAGTTGTCATGACAACATTGGCAATTTATTGCAAATGTTGCATGCAACTCAGCAACATTGGATTCCCAAAAAGATAGGAGTGGGAAATGAACTAATATGGCCTAAAACAATGGAGAATGGAATCTAAGACTCTCTCATACTCAAATCCTGAGATAGAGAGCATTGTAAGGAAGTTTATGAATAGAGAAATAACTTTGCAATTCTGGTTTTGTGAGGATACCGAGCTTTCTTGTGTGACAATGCATACATTTGGATTGAAGTCTTTGTTTTAGTGTTATATTTGTGTTTTTGGGATAGTTTTAAGACTTTTTCCTTCTTTAAGCTAGTATATTAGAGTTAGTTTAGTAGCTTCAATAAATTGATTAGAGTTTAGGGAGTTTCCTAGTCCTGTCCAGACCAGTTTGTGTTTTTATGGCTCCCCCATGAAATCTAACTATGGGAACTTCCTAAATTTGGATGAATGATTTAGGGGAGCCAATTTATAGTAGGAATCTAGATGTAAGAGGTTGGGAGAGTCGAGCTTCTATTTTTATAGTCATGCGCTAGGCGAGCTTTGTATGCCCGGTTAGAGGTGTGACAGTGAAGAATTTGAAGATTGTATGTAGGGGAATGAAGTACAGTATGGAACAATCATAATTCCAGATGGTATATGAGGATATCATGTCATGTTAGAAGGATTTAGGATTTATCAATCCATTTGGTTGTGATTTGAATTGGAAATCAGTATAGTCCTAAAAATTAGGCATTTTAGCCCTATTAGCCCTACTTTCTAGGAAGCTTGTGTACAGATGCCCTAGGAACCCAAAACCTTATGAATCCTTAATAATTTCCAAAAGGGTACTTGGATGTGGAATTTTTTTTGTAATTCTTTTGAGAAGTTTTGGCAGGAAATTGAGAAAAGACCCTGTCAAGGGCTACAAGGAAATTAGGCCTGATTAGGCCTCTTCAAGGCTAGTTTTTGAGCCCGGTAGAAAAGGGCTTGGAGATCCTTCAAAATGGATCCAAATGGAAGAATATGGAATTTTTTCAAGGTTTTTGATACCACTACAATCAAGTTGAAATTTTGTGTGAAGATGACATTTGGAGTCTTCTAAGTGTAGGCAAGTGTTGAAGCATAACTTTAAGGTGAATGTTCTTCAAGGTTAAACACAAAGATATTGACTCTTAGAGAAGATTTTGGAAAGGTTTTAGGTTGGATATCTAAAACTATTGAGATCCTAGAGGAGAGTAGGATCCTTGGAAGAAGACAAGCAAGGTCTTCTAGCATTTGTGTGAGCACACCTAGAACACCATACACCAATGGATCAAACTAACATTGCACCATATGATAATTGTTGTACACTGACAGGATTGAGTGAGCTATACTCTTTTAGAAGTTTTAATGTAGATTCATGGAGTATCCAAACATGAAATATGGCATGCTTTTGTTCATCATGTGTAGATGAAGATTGGGATGGGTGCGAGTCAAAGGAATGGGTTGACGAATGGTATACATGTATTTTGAGCCCACTTACCTCCTATCATCCCCATGAATCACTACAATTGACATAAATGGAATCATCCATTGAATTTGATCGCTTATCTGATCTAGTACAACCAAGTAAATTTTTCACATACATATAATCTCAAATTTAGTACTTTATCATAAATATTTAGTAAACTAATGTCCTCATTATGTTTATATAATTACAGGTCATGTTTTTGCTATAATTACACATGAAGATAATAAAGAAGGGACAAATTATTATTTGTGTCATTGTGTTGAGATAAAAAAGAAATTGGATCACTCGGTTATCGATGGTGAAGAATTAGAATAACCTATAGGAGTAGTGGTTGTAACTGATACATGGCTTAGGTGGTACGCTATGAAGAACCCTAGGTTGTGGTTCAAGGATTGGGAGACACACCGAAAGATTCTTCATTATTCAAACCTCATCGTTGCATAAAATGTCCACTTGATCAGATATGGGAGAAGACCACATAATAAAACTCTTTGGAAGGTTCATGAGTTAGACCATGAGGCAATACTTGAGACAATCAAGGGTAGGGCAGATCCAATTGGTTCATTGGACTAAATGGAGATACAAAATATTGTAATGTCAAATCTATTTGAATACATGTGCATATATCATGTATATTTATATAGCACTATATATTTATATATGCCATGGACCCTAATCTAGGCACAAGTTCACTTCCTCTGATCTCTTATTCCAACTTATCTTGACACCACACACAAGGACCCCAATCTAGGCTTCCCAATGCACCTAGAGCCTCCATTATGTCAAAACTTCAAATAGGGTTTCCACCTTGATTATAACACCATATAACACCTTAAAATGGTCCATATACCATGTTTCACCAACCCACCAAGTCTGGTCAACTCATCTTCCACCAATGCACTCCAACAACCCTTTAGGCTTGTAGCCTTCACCACTCACAAATCAACCCTTTTCTTCCAAATTTTCCAAACAAATCTAGAAACTAATCACTGATTTATATACCCATTTAGGCTCTTTAAATCCTCCCTAAGTCTCAGGGTAGACTCCTTTGGACCATATGTTCGATCCAATAGCCTAGCACCCACCAAATAGGCCTAATTCACCCTCATTTGCAAAGCAACTCACAAATATATTCATCCCCTTCAATCCCAACCAAGTAAAAGTATTTACTAAGGTTTAAAAAAAAAATATTCTCAAGGTTTTAAGGCTTCATCCCTCACCTACACTTCTAGCCACCAAACCCTTGCTTCTAGCATCACACAACTAGGGTATGTTCAAAAAGACCTTCAACACTATCTCCAGATCAAACCAATGGTTCCAACACATCATTTTGATCCCATAAAATAATAATCCATCATGAAATGTATCAATTATTAAGGTCCTTCACTCTCCAAGTGACTGGTGCAAGACCAACACCCTTCAATAAGCAAACTACCACTTATCTATTTCTTCCAAACTACAAATTAACCTTTTTCTTCCAATTTTCCCAAACAACTCTAGAAATTAATCACTGATTTAGATACCCTTTTAGGTTCTCTAAATCCTCCCCAAGTCTCAAGGTAGACTCCTTTGGACCATATGTTCAATCCAATAACCTAGCACCCACCAAATAGGCCTAATTCACCCTTATGTGCAAAGAAACTCACAAAGATACTCATCCCCTTGACTCCCAACCAAGGAACAACCTTTACTAAGGTTTAAAAATAAAATATTCTCAAGGTTTTAAGGCTTCATCCCTCACCTACACTTCTAGCCACCAAACCCTTTCTTCTAGGGTCGCACAACTAGGGTATGTTCAAAAAGACCTTCAACACTATCTCCAGATCAAACCAATGGTTCCAATACATCATTTTTATCTCATACAACAATAATCCATCATTAAATGTATCTATTCTTAAGGGCCTTCACTTTCCAAGTGACTGGTGCAGGACCGACACCCTTCAATCAACAAACTACCACCTCTCTGTGGCTTCCAAACACATCATCTCCATATCCCTTCATAAACATACTTGTAGACACTAAAAAATGGGCAAGTGTTTTAAATCATCAAAATTGCAAATTCGTAATAAAAATGCACTAATTCTCATAAAAAAGGATCAAATCAAATTTAAATAGATATTTATTAAATCAAAGTTGGACAAAATCATAAAATCAAAAGAAAAATCAAATAATGACATTAAATAATTAAATCAAAGCTTAAAGGGGTCAAAAACACTATATAATTGATTTTAATCAATTAATTGTATAGTTTTAAAATTAAAAATCAAAATGAACCTATTCCCTACATGGCTAAATTAATTAATTGATGGAATTTAATTAATCCTAATATCTTTCAACAAAAAATTGAGGAAACAATGAAAATTGAGAACACAAAGCACATGGATCACTCAAAGGATTGAATCTCAATCACACAAATTCAACTTTGAATCTCATCCACTCAATTTTGTCCTTTTGTCCAAAGCTTTGAGACAAACATTTAAATTGTCCCCCCATTTAAAAACATTGCAAAGTTTTTGACTCAACCAAGGCTAAATCATGATTACTTCACTCTACCCCCTACCCTTGAGAATTTACTATAAATGAGAGGCATTTTGAGAACAATAATCATCTTAGAAATTCATTTGCAAAGCATCACCCTTATAGTCAATTTTATAGCAATTGAGAGCAATTGAGAGCATTTGAATTATCTTTGTATCACATTATCAATTTGAGAGCTAGATTAATCATTTGTAGTATCATATTTCTCATTTTAGAAGTGTCACTAGTGGGGAATACAAAGTTGAGAGCTCTACTTACCACATCTAATTAGAAAACCATGAGATGTCATAGATTTTAGTTTCATTTCTTAGTTAAATTTGTATTGTATTTTCTTTGAATTGTTAGTTAATAATCCTAATTTCATGAAGGTGTTTAGCATACACACACAAATGACGCCCATTGTGGGGCTCTAGGCCCCATTTATAACATTTTCATCAAGTTTTTGTGTGTTTTTGTTGTCACTTTTCCATGAATTTTTGCAGGAAACAGGAGAAATGATGCGTATGAAGGATTAAAAGATGCCTGTGACCATTGTTATGACGCCTGCCAGCAATTAATCGATGCCTGGAAGATAAATTGTGACACCTATGAGATAGATTGGTACGCCTTAGACAGTAAAGCGACGCCTGAGACCTAAGAAGTGTTGCATTTTCATTGTCTTTTACCACCTATGACAAGCTTTAAGACATAATTTATTGCAAGCTATCACGCCTAGTATCTCTTAACTGACGCCTAGTATTTGTCAATTGCCGCTTTAAATAGCTTATCATACGCAATTTTCAATTACTTTTCATGCCTAGTAATTAAAGTGTTACGCCTGCTGAACTTTAAATGTCACTTTTGTCACTGGAAAGTGACGCCTGCTAATCCTTAAATCATGCGTATTAGCTAACTAATGATGCCTACTACTTCCTACTTTTATTTGCCGTCAAATCTATAACTATTGTTTTTCTTACTCTCTATCTGTATTTTTTTACTGCAGATGAGCAAACACAGAAAGGTTCAAAAGCTAGAGAGCAAGTTCAATGAAGAAGGGAAGGATTTGACTAGGAAAATAAAGAAGGAAAACTTTGCTCACATCAAACTAGTTCTTGAGGAGTCACAAGAAGAAGAAAATCAGGTATATCAGAACTATCTCAAAATTGTAGAAGCTTACAAAACTAAGTTTGTATCACTTAATTGGATTGTTGCTCCTTAATTCAAGTTTTTCCTTAAAATTTGCAAATAAGGCTTTAAGGTTCAATACATAACTTTGCTTCTTCAAATTCATTTTGGTTCCCCTCATTGTTGCTATTTGTGTTGACTAACTTTGTTGGAGGAAAGCACATTGGAGAGGAGCTATAGCCAAGGTAAGCTAAAAAAGACAAAAATCACTTAAAAATGCCCCTAGCTTATGCTAGCTACAAGGAAAGGTAAGCCTCAAACTAGTGAATATTTTCCCTTAAAGTGTGGCATTGGTGCATTTCAAAATCTAGTAATTACAAAACAACCTATCTTTGTTTGGAAAGTTTAGCATTTAGGCTTATGCTCTTCACTTATTCTAGTGAATCAAAATCCAAAGGTGTTGAACTTTTTGATTAAGAAGAAAGGTTGAGGAATCAAGCACATAAGATCAAAGCCCCTTGTTTGTAGAAGAGAGTAGAAATACTCAATTCTCTATAGTTAGTGGGTGAAATAATTGAACATTGTTTATTGTGTTTGGGGGAATTAAGAAAAAGTTAGGGATATGCTCTTCACCTTTTAGGTGAACCAAATTCCCAAAAACTTGTTCTTAACTCCATTTCCTTGCTTTACATGAACATGCTATAACATTAGAGGGCTTGCCTCCCGAGAAATTTCCTTAACAAGGCTGGTGAGAGGGAACGACCCAAGTGGGAGACAATCACCTTAGCCGCGATATAATCCAACCCACTATAAAAAAAAACACTCTTCCTTAAAAGGGGAGTGACTAAATTATGTGCAAATTTCTTCACTTCCTCTAGTAGTCCTTTCGGGGATTGTGCCAAATCATGCTTTTGTGCGTGTGGGAAGCCCGCAAGTGGGAAAAAGAATTTGGCATGGTTTAGAATGGAGATTATTCATTAAATCCTTGATAAATTAACAAGCTACCTTATAGATCCAAACAATGTTAAAATCCAAATTTGACTATAGGTAGACTGCGTGGAATACTTTCTTGTTCAATATTTTGAAAAATGACTGAGAACATACACTTTAGTGTGGTTTTAGGGACATGATTAAAATTTGATGTGTGTGTTGCGATTGTGTTCCATTTTCAAACAAGAAAATTCCATAAACTCGATCTTAGGATTTTTAAAATCCAAAATTTACAACCTGGTCAGCAAAGTGCCACCTATGCACAGAGAAATACCGCTTGTCAACAGTAAAGTCACGCCTGTGACCATTCCAAAAATGCTTATCAATCATAAAGTTAGACCTGAGACCTATTAAGTGATGCCTGTAAAAACTAGAAAAATTCCTATCAATAGTAAAGTGCCGCCTAAATCAATTTCAGTCGATGCGTATCACTCTTTAAGTCACGCCTACATGCAGGCAAGTGACACCTAGAAAAAAAAAAAAAGGGAAAACAATGAGCATTTCCCGAGGGTGTCAAAAATTTTTGGTTCTAGATTTAGATACCCTTTTGGCTATTTTATTTGGTCCAGTACCTTGCCTAGTCAAAAATCCTGGTTTCGAGCAATTTTGAAAATTTCACAAGGATTCAGCCATAAACAAGCAAGATAAAGTGTATTTTCAAACGGTTTATGTTCATGCCTACTTTTACTTGATCATATTACATAAAGCAAACCTTACAAGGTGATGAAACTTATTTGAGACAAGAGCTTCCTTACCCAAGTGATACTTCTACCACCCCAAGAGTACCTCAAGAACCACCCGTTCAAGAAGTGGAAACCAACATGATGTACTACGATAGCTTGGGTAATAACAACAATAGTGGCATCGATCCAAACAATCAAGGTGATGCCAATAATGGAGGTATTGACCCAAACAATTAGGGTAATACCAATAATGGAGGAATGGACACAAAAACTCAAGGAATTGATAACACTAACGCTAGGGCTAATGGTGAACCCACTGTCAAAGATGTCACTGATGATAAGATTAGTGAGGCTATACAAAGTCCTTATTTCTTGAAACTTATGGAAAAAACAATGGAGAGAGACAAGGAAAATCACTTTCTAGATCTAGCCCTAAAGGGTCTTAAACTCCCTCGAGATTATGATGTTAATCAACTTAGAACACCCAAAGTTGAGGAGAGTCCACTCGATATAATAAATAAATAATTTAAGTTATTTCAAATGCAATTGGACATGATAAAACAAAGTGGGGCTCCAAAGCCCATTTCTATAGAAGCACTATGCCCATTTCCTTTTGACAAGAGTCTAGTCATGGTACCATTCCCTATCAACATAGTATTTCCTAAGTATGATAAATATGAAGGAGCATCAGATCCTCAAGATCATCTATGGGAATTTTGTGCATTGAGCTTGGAATTCATGCATGATACCACTTATTTAATGTGATTGTTTCCTAGGAGTTTGGAAGGTATGGCCATGGAATGGTTCTTGAAATTACCCTCTGGCATTAAAACTTTTGAAGAGTTGGCCTCTAAATTTGTGGCACACTACTCATACAATATCAAACATGAAGTCATGATGATCACTTTATGTAACACCAAGCAAAAAGAAGGAGAAAGATTCCTAATTTTCCTACAAAGATGGAGGATGGTATTTGCTAGATATCCTCGGAGTGTACCAAAAAAAGGGAAGATGGATATCTTTATCAATAGTTTGAGTAGTGAGATGAATTATCGATTGAGAATGCAACGTCCTAAGACCTTCCAAGATCTTATTGAAAACAAAGTAACCACATAAGAGGTATTAGTCAAGAGTGGAGAGTTGAAACTCTACAAAGACAATAAGAATTACAATAACAATACCTCCAATACCAACCATAACAACCAGAATAAGAACTTTTCTAATAGTTATAATTGGTTTGGGTTGAAGAACAACAATAAGGGAGTATTCAATGATGGTGTTGTAAATCTAGTAATGTAAAAGTGACTCCCTTTTCTCTCACAAGAACACCTAATTAGGTGAACAATGCAAATCAGGCTCCCAAAGTGCCTTACAACAACAATACCAATAGTGGAAATTCTGGGAATAATCAAGGAGGTAATAAATCTAGAAAATTCTTGGTACCAACTCCCAAGAGGAACTTCACACCTTTGGGTGAGCCTCTTGAGAAAGCATTGAGGACTCTCATTGCTAACAAGATCATTAATTTGCCCAACATTCAACCCTATGAGCCACAAAATAAACCCAGTTGGTGGAGTGAGAATAGTCATTGTGAATATCATAGAATTAGAGGGTATCAAAAAAATGACTACTTACAATTGAAGAACAATTCACAATGGTGCAAGACTTGATTGATAATGGTACAATCACTATTGAAGGACCTTAAGGTAATGAAGATCACACAATGTTTAAACAACCTTTTTATAACCATGGAAAAGGTGAGTCATCCAATGGGAATAAACAAAGTAGCAAAAATATCAATTTTGTGCCTCATTATGACAAAGTCATCAATACTTTATCTTGTCATGAGCATATTGTTAATACTATTGTGATCAAAGAATAACCCCAAAAGGAAATGTCTAATGTTATCACTAGGGGGCATAATTCAAGGATTACCCTACAAGGGGTTGATCCTAAACCTGTTGGCCCTCCACAATCCATCATTTTGGCAAAATAATTGGCTACAACAGCAAAACCATATAGTTTGGTGGATCAACTACAAAAGACTCTAGCACAAATCTCTATCTTGGAGTTATTAAAGTTATTGCCAAATCACAAGGAAATCTTAGAGAAAGCTTTGGTGGAGACCAATGTTCCTACCAACTTGGATGAAGAGAAGTTTCAGAATATGGTAGGCCATCTCATTGCACCTCATTGCCTTTCATTTTCAAACCATAATGACATATCCATTACCCATCCCCAAAATCTGCCATTGCATATATAGAAGTCTTGATTGAAAGACATAGGGTCAAGAGAGCTCTCATAGATGGGGGAGCTGGTCTTAACATCTGCACTTTGAGTCTTGTTGAATCTCTAGGATTATCTGAGTCATGCATTGAGCCTACAAAAAGAATTACCATAAAGGCTTATGATGAAGCAGAAAGAGATTCAAAAGGCATGATTATATTGCCCATTCAAGTGGGACCAATCAAAAAGGACATGAAATTCCAAGTCTTAGATATGAAACTAACTTATAATATCTTATTGGGGAGGCTGTGGATCCATGAGATGCAAGCGGTTCCATCCATGTATCATCAATGCATAAAATTTCTGTACATGGGTAAGGAAATCATAGTTGGAGAGGATTCAAATCCCTTCCAATATTGCAACACTAAAGCCTCTCCATGAATTATTTATTCCGCATAATAGAGAAGGGATTATCCAAAGGGCTACTATTGAAGACATTAAAGTGGATAATCTAAAGTTAACATTAAGTGGTACTTCTACTTCAAGTCCTCCTCGAACTAACTCAACTACATCAACTAAAGGAAAGGAGAAGGTGAGTTATGAGGGCCCAACTTCAAATGAAAATTTAGAGAAAGCATCTACACCAAAGATAGAATTTTCAAAATCCACTAAAGAAGAAAAAGATAAAGCTAAAGAGGACCATTACAAAAAAATGAGTGAAATGATGCATACATTTGAGAAATAATGTAAAATCAGTTCCAAAGGAGTAGGGGAATATTCTGTTTCCTTATTTGACTTACCTACATCTCCAAGAACACATGGGAAACCATCCAAGGAATATCTCCCTCATAAATATAACTCTTACTTTGTAAGAGAAAGTGACAAGGCAACATTTGACAAAGAAGAAGATGAAATTCTCCAATGGTTATATCAAGATGAAAATGATGCCTTAAATACCCCTGTAGAGAGAATTCAACACATTAATATTCAAACCGATCAATATGGCAAAGGATTCAAAATAATGCAAAAAATGGGATATAAGGGAAGAGGACCCCTAGGAAAAAGAAATAGAGGCTTGCTAGAGCCTATTGAACCTTCTTGGAGGTCAAAAGAGGAAAATTTAGGGGTAGGCTACCAGCACAAAGGAGAAAGCTCCAGCCTCATGCATGATTCATATCCTCATGTGAACATGGTGGAATCTGATGTTGATAGCGATGATTCCTGAGACTATGAATGGGATACTTTATCTAATGAATCATGCCATGATAAAGAGGTTGTCACCATACATTCTTATGCTAATATTGCAAGGCAACAAACTCCAAGGCATGAAAATCCCATCATACAAGAATTCAATATAGTACAAGCACCCATTAATCGACCATGGATAGAGGAATTTTGGGAACCCTCGGAGTAAGATGATTCAAACGTTAGGATTAATCCATGTGTTGTATTTCCCATGCTATTTCCTGTAGAAGTCCTTGAGGACTCAAGTGAAGAGGACTTTGATCCTTCTTCCATGGACCATCTCAAGGAAGCTCACATCATAGACCTTAATGATACAATGTACGAACCATCCAATGAGGTCATGTCCATAACTCCGGCCAATGACACTTTACCAAATGAATCCCTATCATTAATGCATCCCAACCTTATTGATTGGGACCTAAATGAGCCAAGTGACTTACTATATTTCCTGAATGACCAAGCAATGACCCAATACTTAAACGCGGTTGAGCCCTCTTTCACCAACAAATTCAAACCGAACATGATGAGAGCAGAGGGGGTCCAATCTCTTAATCCAAACAAAAAAATGAAAATAAAAATAAAAAATGAAAAGTTCTAGTGATGAAAACCACTATGTGACAACACTAGAACCAAAAAAAGTAAAGATAAAAGATGTTTCCTATGGTGAAAACCCAACTGTGGCACCAAAGGAAGAGAGGTTGGATACCCTACCTGAACATGAGGAAGAAAGGTCACCAATTCTCATAGAGCCAACATAAAAGGTCAACATTGGAACAGAATTAGATCCTAAGTTCATACACCTAGCAACGTCACTTACACCTTTAGAAAGACAGGACTTTATCAAGTTTTCCGAAGAAAAAAAAGTAAACTTTGCATGGTCCTATGCCGACATGCCAGGATTGGATCCCGACTTCATTATGCACCATTTGAATGTTAAACTAGGGGTTAAGCCCATCAAGCAAAAGTTGAGAAAGATGCACCCACATGTAGCTCTCTTAGTCAAAGCCGAATTGAAAAAAATGTTGAAGGTAGGATTTATAAGAGCAATTGCATATGCTGAATGGATATCCAATATTGTACCGGTCACTAAGCATGACAAATCCATTCGTGTATGCAGAGATTTTAGAGACTTGAATCTTGCATGTCCTAAAGATGACTTCCCACTTCCAAGCATAGATGTGATAGTGGACTTGATAGCAAGTCATTCCATGTATTCATTAATGGACAGTTTTAGTGGCTACCCGAAGACCAAGAGAAGACAACCTTTACATTCTCTTGGGGTACTTTTTGTTGGAACGTAATGCCCTTCGGCCTTAAAAATGTCAGAGCCACATACCAAAGGGAAATGATAACTATCTTCCATGATATGATGCACACCTTTCTAGAGGATTACGTGGATGACATATTGGCAAAATCACATCAAAGAGAAGATCACTTGCAAATTCTGGAAAAGATATTCACAAGGTTAGAGCAATTCAAAGTGAGACTTAATCCAAAAAAATGTGCTTTTGGTGTTCAATCGACAAGTTATTAGAGTACATAGTTTCTGCAAAAGGGATTGAAGTAGATCTGGAAAAGGTCCAAGCTATAATGGATATGGAGATTCCAAAGAACATAAGTCAAATGAGGTCTCTCCAAGACAAGATTCAATCAATAAGGAGATTTATCTCTCAATTGGCGGAAAAGTGTCATTCATTCACAAGGTTACTACACAAAGACACTATTTTCATGTGGGATGAAGAATGCGGCAAAGCCTTCACCTTGTTGAAGACTTATCTAATAAATCCACCAATCTTAATGCCACCAATCAAGGGAAAATTGTTGCTGCTGTACATATCTGCCACCGAGAGGTCTCTAGGGGTTCTTTTGGTGCAAGAAGATGACCAAGGGAAAGAAAGAGAAATCTACTATTTGAGTAGAACATTGATCAAATATGAACTCAATTACACATTCATGGAAAGAGATTTTTTAGAGGTTTTCTTTGCATCACAAAAATTGAGGCATTATATGTTGATGCAGAAGGTGAAACTTATTGCAAAAATTGATCCCTTAAAATATTTGCTAAGCAAAACTACCTTAACAAGTAGAATAGAAAAATGGATCATGATATTAAGTGAGTTCGACATTGAGTATGTGGATAGGAAAGCCATAAAAGGACAAGTGATAGCAGATCACTTAGCAGAAAACCCATTGATTTCTACACAAACCATTCAAGTGGAATTTTCAGATTCAGCAATTGTTAATGTAGAGGCCAAGACATGGAAGTTGTATTTCAATGGATCATATACACAAGGAGGTTTCGGGGCTGACATACTATTGATTACCCCTCAAGGGTACACTATTCCCAAGTCATACAAGCTTTTGTTCCCATGTACAAATAACATAGAAGAATATGAAGCTTTAGTCATTGGCATTAAGATGGATTTAGAATGGAACATCACCAAATTAAAAGTGTACGAAGACTCTCAATTGATAATCAATCAGATCAATGATGAATACAATACCAAAGATGAAAAACTAATGCCATACAAGACTATGATAGATACATGGAAAAAGTACTTTTCTTTGATAACCTTTAAACAAATTCCAAGAGAGAAGAACATAGCAACTGATGCAATGGCAACCTTGGCTTCCTTACTTCAAAAACCAGATCAGAATGAGAAGTACAAATTCTTGGTGGAAGAGCTGACAAAACCAACATTTGACCTTCCCGACACCCAAATTATTTCTCTACTCAATGGAAATGACTCACCTTGGTATGGCCCTATCTATACCTATCTCAAAGACCAAGTGTTACCTATAGACCAATCACGAGCCCAAAAACAAAATTTCATCCAACAATCAGCCCGTTACATAATCCTTTCCAAAACATTGTATCGTAAGGGTCTTGACGGGACGTTACTTAGATGTCTAGAGGAAGAGGAGTCTAAGTTAGCTTTAAGTGAGGTTCACGAGGGCATTTGTGGGTCGCACTCAAGCAGATTAAACCTAGCTAAGAAGATCCTTCGTATGGGGTACTTCTGGAAAACCTTAGAGACGGATGCTTGTCACTTTGTCAAGATATGCAGCAAATGTCAATACCATGATGACATGATACATGTGCTGGCACAAGAATTACATCCATTTGTTACACCATGGCCATTCTATCAATGGGGATTTGAATTGATTGGCATCATCTATCCACCATCTTCCAATGGGCATAAGTATAATCATCACCGCTATAAAGTATTTCACAAAGTGGGTAGAAGCCGTTCCTTTGATCATGGCTACGGGCAAACATATCTCCATGTTCATACTCAATCACATCATTTGCAGATATGGTATCCCTCATGCCATAATCATAGACAATGGAAAATAATTCAAAAACAAAGATGTGGATGAACTTTGTGGCACATTTCATATTACTCATCATTCTTCATCCATTTATTATCCTCAAGGAAATGGACAAGCCGAAGCTACAAATAAGAACATTTTGAAAATCTTGAAGAGATCGGTAAATAAGTTAGGAAGAGATTGGCATGTGCAAATCAACCCAACATTATGGGCCTATAGAACTAGCATTCGAACACCTACAAGAGCTACGCCATTTTCATTGGTTTATGGAGCTGAAGTTGTTTTACCTTTGGAGGTTGAAATCCCATCTTTATGAGTATCATTGCAAGGGTTGATAATAGATGAAGACTATAGAGTTGCCTGGATTCAACAATTAGATTTTCTAGAAGAACACCAAATAAAAGCTTATGAGCACTTGAAAGTATATCAGAACAGGATCTCAAGAAACTACAACAAGCATATCAAACCGAGAGTCTTTCAAGTAGGTGACTTAGTGCTAAGAGAAAACCCTAAAAATCAAGCTGAAAGAGAGAAGGGTAAATGGGAGGTGAATTGGCTTGGTCTATTCATCATTATTTCTTCATTTGGAATGAGAACTTATAAATTAGTAGATTGTGATGGAGAAGAGCTATAAGAACCTATCAACAACATCCATCTAAAGAGGTTCTATACATGAGGTAGATGAATGAGTATAAAGAGTATTAGATGAGGAGCATCATATTTATTGTACATAGTCAAAAGAGACCTTGAAAAAAAAATTTGAGAAAAAAAGAAAAAAGAAAAAAAATTGAAAAAGAAAAAAGTACCTTGGTGAAAACCTAGCAATAGGCAACTTGGTAGCAAAAAAAGAGAAAAAGACCCAAAAGGTGAAAACTTGGTAATCAAGCACCTTTGGTTCCCTTAAGTCATTTCCTAGTTGCATGTGTACATATTGCATTCCCAACATCTCACTTGTAAATCTTCATTGCATCTGTAATTTGTGCATTGTCATAATAAAACCTTTTAGCTGCATTTTTGCATCGCCTATTTGCCCTAAGTTTGTCACACGGTCACATTTATCACTTAGGGGTAGGAAAGGATTGGATTTTTGGTACAAACAAATTCAATTAGTGCTACATTCGGTCACAATATTAGAGAGAGACTTATTAGAGCTTCAGAAGAGAGAGATTTTCATTGAACTTTTGATGGATATCATTGTTCACACCTAAGTATTCCAATCCCACAACTTGATCCTTGAGCCTTCATTGACTTATTATTCAGGATTAAAAATTGACAACACTTTAAAGATCAGAATGTTTGGAAATTCTATTTGAAAATCTTGATACATTGCAAAACACTTTGAAGCTTTCTTTTGATGATCTTTATTGAAATGACTTTTATCACATCTCTTTAGCTAATTGATGATGTTTTGACTAGATTAGCAATGATAGAGACATGATATTTTCTTGCCTTTGAGTGATTGTTTTGAGGAAGATCCATCAATTTATATGAATTTATCTAAAGACATGGTCATCAAAGAACCATTGAGGACTATCACATAAGATGAAGAATTGACCTTTGCTTGTTTATGCAAATAGATACCTTGGCTATTTAGATCTTCCATATCTTAACACCAAAATCCACTTGCAACATTGAATCCGTTGAAACCGGTATTCATACTCCCATAGTTGGTCATTCAACTAGTGAGGGTTGTACTAGTTTCCAAAAAAGTGTTACCAAAAGCGATATCAAGCAGTATTCATATCATCATGATGTGGTCAGTGATGGTTGTACTTAATGGTCCTACAATGCTCAATGATGAAAATATTTCCCTATGGCATTTCTTTGCTAAAAAGCTAGTGACACTTAGTTGCATTGCATTACATTTTCATAATAGATTAAGTGCATGCTTGTAGTTATTTTTCCAAGGGAAAAGGGGTTCAATTAATCAGCTTGAGTAAAACATTAAAAAGGGGGTTCAATCAAATGTTCATCCTTGATTCAAATCAATCATGTGAGGTTATCTTTTGCATTCATACATAACATTAATCATTATTCATTATCCATATATTAGAAAAGCAAAAGAGAAAAACGTTCATTCATCATACATCATTTGCATACATATAGTTAAGGATAAAATTGCATACATCAAAAAAATAAAAAACATAGGGACATTCACATCCATATTTCCATTAAAGCTTTACATCCATACATGGAAAAGAATTAGAAAAACATATCAAAATAGCATCAATCATTGCATCCATCTATCTATATCATACATGAGATACATTGCATCCATAACATAATCAAAAGTAAGTGCATCATAAAATATCAAATAGCTGCATATAAAGATGATCTCACATGTACACATCAAAAGAATCAAGGAAGACATATCATCATATAAGTGTTCATAATATAAAATGATCCATAAAATCAGTACATCAAGATACAATGTCATCAACAAAGTGATACATCAAATGTTCCGATCAATAAGCATAAAACATGATACAATAGACATCAACAATGAGCAACTCTATCATCAAATCATCATGATCCAATAGTAGCACCTGATCTAGCCCTAGCACCTGATCCATCTAGACCTCTATCATCCTGTCTATCCCGTGAAGGAGGTGTTTGACTAGTGCTAGCCATGCTGGGCCTCTGAGTCACATAAGTCATAAACTACTGCATCAAAAGAGCTACCTGGTCTAATCTACCAACATCAGTGGATACATCTGTCCTCAATGATTGAACATCTTGTGATAGAGTATCAATACTAGGAGCAACCTGAGATGACTGACCCATATCCTGTGATCTAGGAACCTGTGTAGGCACCTGCTATGCTGGAATTTGATCCTGTTGTGCTGGAATCTGATCCTACTATGCTAAGGCAACATGTTGTAACTGAACCAAAGGATCCAATCCTCCAAGACTCTATCTAGTAGCCTCAATATGTCCTTGTCTTTGAGCCCTCTGCTATCTCTGCCATCTCTATTGTCTATCAACTGCTGCTGCTCTAGGATGTACAAACTCAACCCCATGATCTTGTCGAACCTGTCCCCTAGCATGTCCACCTCTCACTCATGGTCCATCTCATCCTTGACCCATGACTTGAGGAGCTCTCTATCCTCTCTAATCTCATTGTCTCTGACATCTCCTTCTGCCACCACCACCATCCCCATCATCATCACCTCTGTCATCCTCTGATCTCTCATCATGTCCAGGGATAGACTCTGCTAGATCTGTAAATCAAAGAAATCTATTTTGAGCCCACCAATCTTGATAATCATGTGACATACCAACATTTGCAACATCTTCAAGCAAAGACCATCTACAATATGCCAAACTTCTAATCTGATCACAAGCAAATTGAAAATCTATCTGAGCACCCCACATGGATCACTCTGCTTGGACTCTGGCATATAACGTTGTACCCTGGGGCATGTCCTGCACTCTACCATATTGTCTTGAGACTTGACCAAAACAAACTACTCGAACACTATAGTAGCTCTACCAATCATCCACCAAGGAGCAAACATATATGGGAGTTCATCATCATCCTCCCTCCATCTCTCGCAACCTATATATGGATGCCATTGAACCTGATCAAGATCATCAATTTGATGGTGCCAATACTCAAGCTTGCCCAGATGATGTTGGACAACCATGCCACCATATAGAAAGGCATAAGGGAAACCTTGATGCCGAATCCTGTTTGATATCGGTCTAGTAATGGGAAGATGCTCCCACACCCATAGCTGCAAGATCACAGCGTCTACCGACAAAGAAGCACTCTCTCAGTAAATAACCTCATGCAAATCATGATAAATCTGAGAAAGGACAAGTAAACCCCAATCGAACCTCTGAGGTTATGCAAGAAAATCCTCCAAGATCTAGCCCCATCCAATCAAGAAACCATGACCTCACCGGTCGGGAAGTAGTAATCCACCAATCAGAGCACCTAATATTGCTGGCAATGTGGGAAATGAAGCAAACTATGCCCATGTGATAGTATCATCATTAATGGTGTTATCTTTGAACACCCATCTGCACACTGTACTATCATAAATAAAGTCATAATATACCATCTCTCCGCAACAAGGAATGCGTAGTAATTGATACAGGTCCTTTGGCATGATCGTCATGTCTCCAAAAGGTAGGTGGAAAGTATTATGATCAGAGTGCCAATGCTCTGCCATAGCAGTGAGGAGACTGCAGTTCAGTTCGAATTGTGGGATGTCAAGAAGAAAGCTCAACCCACACAACTCAATCACATGATACTCTGCAGGAGTCAAAGTCTGACCTAACTCAATGACCCATGATGCAACAGTCTGTATATACAACTTATGAAAATGTGCCTGTTTGGCAAAATCAAGAGAATCATATCAGTTTTCTATATCAGTGAATCATTTTAAGTCAATCAGTTCTATTAGAAACAAAGTATCAAGCTATCAAACCCAGTACCATTTGTTCATGTCTCTATGTCTTGAGAATGAATTATTAATCCTACCTATCAGTTTTTCTATCCTATCAGATTGACAAATCACATTCATTGGTACTATCATCCTGATAGCTTAATCAATTATTTTTTTAAACTACAACAGACCTAGCTATCTGGAAAATTAATCAATCAGTCAAACTTATCAAATTTTTATCAGAAAATCAAGTTGAGTTTAAAAAATTTTCAAAATCCTGTAGGTGTCATTTGTCTAGTACCACGCAACATTTTACCTTACGTGGTGCAGAAACTATCTTACATGGTACTTTATCATTACTACATGTGACTTAACATTTCACGTGACATTTTAAAACACTAGGTGACACTTAATCAGGCCTAGGCAACATCAAAATGCTAGGGTTTTATATGCAGAAAAACATATCTAATTTGGCATAAAAACCCTAGTAATATGTGAAAACATATCAGTATCACATGAGACCTAATAGTTTTTAAGTGGCACTTTACTATGTGGAGGCATGAGTAAAAAGCATAGATGCATTGTTTTACAAGGTTACACAACGTTTAATCTATCCTAAGTGACATTCTGCAAAATCTAAACTATGAAAGCAAGAAAAAAATGCAATAAATGCAGAAAAAGAGCAATAAATGCACAAAGAAGGTTAGCAATAACTCACTGGAGGTCCATAGTCTAGCAGCCTCTCTGGAACCCGTGCTCATGAATTAGGACAATCGTCATGAAAAATCAATGCAGGATTAGAGCAAAATCTCAATAGTCAAAAGTGAAAATGAATAGTAGATCTAGGTTTTTCAATCTATTTAAGCTAATTTTTGACCTAATTTAGAGGAAAATTTTGACCTATTGACCTATATCAACCTATCAATCAAACCGGGGCATTATTTTAAATCAGCATATCATCAATGTTTTTCAAAAATGAAAACATATTGAATTAATCAATCAATCAATTAATCAATTTCATCAAACTTTTTCAAATCAAGCGATCAATATGTTTCATTTCTGAGGGGGCATCATAAGAATATCAAATTGATATCAAATATCAGTGAATTAGGGGCATCAAAATTTTTGAACTATTATCAATGGGGCACATATCATTTTATCAAGTCAGATTAGAGGCATATCATATCAGGCATCAATCAATATTATATCAGGTTATCAAATCATATTAGTGGCATATCAGTGTATCAGTAAACTAGGACTTAAAGGTGATTAGGACCTAAAATTTCTTTGAATCAATGTTCTTCGTACATCAATTCAAAGAGGGGCATTTGTAGACACTAAAAAATGGGCAAGTGTTTTAAATCATCAAAATTGCAAATTCATAATCAAAATGCACTAATTCTCATAAAAAAAGATCAAATCAAATTTAAATGGACATTTATTAAATCAAAGTTGGAAAAAATCATAAAATCAAAGGAAAAATCAAATAATGACATTAAATAATTAAATCAAAGCTTAAAGGGGTCAAAAATACAATATAATCGATTTTAATCAATTAATTGTATAGTTTTAAATAAAAAATCAAAATGAACCTATTCCCTACATGGCTAAATAAATTAATTGATGGAATTTAATTAATCCTAATATCTTTCAACAACAAATTGAGGAACCAATGAAAATTGAGAACACAAAGCACATGGATCACTCAAAGGAATTGAATCTCAATCACACAAATTCAACTTTGAATCTCATCCACTCAATTTTGTCTTTTTGTCCAAAGCTTTGAGACAAACATTTAAATTGTCCCCTCATTTAAAAACATTGCAAAGTTTTTGACTCAACCAAAGCTAAATCATGATTACTTCACTCTATCCCCTACCCTTGGGAATTTACTATAAATGAGAGGCATTTTGAGAACAATAATCATCTTAGAAATTCATTTGCAAAACATCACCCTTATAGTCAATTTCATAGCAATTGAGAGCATTTGAATTATCTTTGTATCACATTATCAATTTGAGAGCTAGATTAAGCATTTTTAGTATCGTATTTCTCATTTTAGAAGTGTCACTAGTAGGCAATACAAAGCTGAGAGCTCTACTTACCACATCTAATTAGAGAACCATGAGATGTCATGGATTTTAGTTTCATTTCTTAGTTAAATTTGCATTGTATTTGCTTTGAATTGTTAGTTAATAGTCCTAATTTCATGAAGGTGTTTAGCATACACACAACACTATGATACAAGGATAAAAATACATATTTAAACCTCTCCCACCAATCACAGTAGCCACATTGGTGGGAGAGTCACTTTACTGTGAAGTCTTCAAATCCAAAACACTAATTGTACCCTCTATCCAAGCATATGAATGTACTATTACACTGATTGTTCCACGGGCTGATTCACTATTGCAAAGAATTTGATTATTTTAATTGATTCAAAATCATTAAATTGGTTCTTCTTCACACCATACTCCACCATGACATTACCTCGTTTGGTACATAGAGTCACTCGAACGCTGCCAACCACTCTGGGTTGAAGTGTCCCTCAAGGTCCCTTCAACATGAAATCAATGATCTTTACAAGGTCATATCTCAGAGCTCATACGAGGTGGCATCGAATGGTCAGGTTCTATAATACCGTGTTTCCTAGGCCTATAATAACCTGTCTCAGTTTTCAGAGATTCAAGGTCATTTATATTTGGCAACACATTCTCAGTTGATGTCAAAACTCACAGTGTTCCTCAGTTGAAATGGACAACATTGTGTATCTTTCAAACCATTGGTCATAGCATCAAACCATATATTCCAACAGCTCTGAATGGTGGGGTAAACGCTAATGGCAACCTCATTTGGCACACAAAGTCGGTCAAATGCTGCCGATCACTCCAGACTAAAGTGTCCCTCAAGGTCCCTTCAACATGAAATCAATGATCTTTACAGGGTCATATCTCAGAGCTTGTGTGAGGTGGCATCAAATGGATAGGTGCTACAGGACTATGTTTCCTAGGCCTACAATAACCTATCTCAATTTTTAAAGATTCAAGATCATTTATATTTGACAACACATTCTAGGTCGATGTCAAAACTCGCAGTGTTCCTTAGTTGAAATGGACAACATTGCATATCTTTCAAACCGTCGATCATAGCATCAAACTATCTATTCCAACAGCTCCCAATGGCCAGGTAAATGCTAGTGAAAACCTCATTTGGTACACAGAGTTGCTCGAACACTGCTGACCACTCTAGGCTGACGTGTCCCTCAAGGTCCCTTCAACATGAAATCAATGATCTTTACGGGGTCATGTTTCAGAGCTCATATGGGGTGTCATCAAACTGTCAGGTGCTACTGGACTGTGTTGCCTAGGCCTACAATAACCCATCTTGGTTTTCATAGATTCAAGCTCGTTCATATTTGGCAACACATTCTCGGTCGATGTCAAAACTAGCAGTGTTCCTCAGTTGAAATAAACAACATTATGCATCTTTCAAACCGTCGGTCGTAGCTTCAAACCGTCTATTCCAACAGTTTTGAATTGTCAGGTAAATGCCAGTGGCAACCTCATTTGGCACATAGATTCACTCAAACATTGTCGACCACTCCAGGCCAACATGTCCCTCAAGGTCCCTTCAGCATGAAATCAATGATATTTACAGGGTCATATCTTAGAGCTCGTGTAAGGTGGTATCAAACCATTAGGTGCTACAAGACCGTGTTGCCTAGGCCTACAATAACCTGTCTTAGTTTTTAGAGATTCAAGCTTGTTTATATTTGGCAACACATTCCTAGTCGATGTCAAAACTTGAAGTGTTCCTCAGTTGAAATGGACAACATTGTGTATATTTAAAATCATCGGTCGTAGCATCGAACCATCTATTCCAATAGCTCTAAATGGTTGGGTAAACACCAGTGGCAACCTCATTTGACACACAGTCACTAGAACGCTGCCGACCACTTCGGGCGGATGTGTCCCTTAAGGTCCCTTCAACATGAAATCGATGATCTTTACAGGGTCATATCTCAGAGCTCTTACGGGGTGGCATTGAACTGTCAGGTGCTACAAGACGATGTTGCCTAGGCCTACAATAACCTGTCTCAATTTTCAGAGATTCAAGGTCATTTATATTTGGCAACACATTCTTGGTCGATGTCAAAACTCAAAGTGTTCCTTAGTTGAAATGGACAACATTGCGTATCTTTCAAACTGTCAGTCATAGCATCAAAACATCTATTCCAACAGCTTTGAATGGCTGGGTAAACGCCAGTGGCAACTTCATTTGGCACACAGAGTCACTCAAATGCTGCCGACCACTCCGGGTGGACATGTCCCTCAAGGTCCCTTCAACATGAAATCAATAATATTTATGGGGTCATATCTTGAATCTTGTGCGGGGTGGCATCAAATCATCAAGTGATACAAGACCGTGTTTCCTAGGCCTACAATAACCTATCTCAGTTTTTAGTTATTCAAGCTTGTTTATATTTGGCAACACATTCTCGGTCGATATTAAAACTTAAAGTGTTCCTAAGTTGAAATGGACAACATTGCATATCTTCCAAACCGTCAGTTGTAGCATCGAACCATCTATTCCAACAACTTTGAATGGCCAGGTAAACGCCAGTGGCAACCTCATTTGGCACACATAGTCGCTTGAACATTGTAGACCACTCCGGGCCGAAGTGTCCCTCAAGGTCCCTTCAACATGAAATTGATGATCTTTAAGGGGTCATATCTTGAAGCTCATGCAGGGTGGCATTGAACCGTTAGGTGCTACAGGATGTGTTGTCTAGGCCTACAATAACCTATCTCAATTTTTAGAGATTCAAGGTCATTTATATTTGGCAACACATTCTTGGTCAATGTTAAAACTTGAAGTGTTCCTCAGTTGAAATGGACAACATTGCGTATCTTTCAAAATGTCAGTCATAGCATCAAACTGTCTATTCCAACAACTCTAAATGCCTGGTGAATGATAGTGGCAACCTCATTTGGCACACATAATCACTTGAACACTACCAACCACTTTGGGCGGACATGTCCCTTTAGGTCCCTTCAGCATGAAATTGGTGATCTTTACGTGGTCATATCTCAGAGCTTGTGTAGGTGGCATTGAATTGTCAAGTGCTACGGGACCGTATTTCCTAGGCCTACAATAACCTGTCTCAGTTTTTAGAGATTCAAGCTCGTTTATATTTGACAACACATTCTCGGTTGATGTCAAAAATTGAAGTGTTCCTCAGTTGAAATGGACAACATTGCGTATCTTTCAAACCATCGATTGTAGCATCAAACCGTCTATTCCAATAGCTCCAAATGGCCAGGTAAATGCCAATGGAAACCTCATTTGGTACATAGAGTCGCTCAAATGATGTCGACCACTTTGGGCCAATGTTTCCCTCAAGGTCCCTTCAACATGAAATCAACAATCTTTAAGAGGTCATATCTTGAAGCTTGTGTGGGGTGGCATTGAATTGTAAGGTTCTACAGGACTATGTTGCCTAGGCCTATAATAACCTATCTCAGATTTCAGATATTCAAGCTCGTTTATATTTGGCAACACATTCTTGATCAATGTCAAAACTTGAAGTGTTCCTCAGTTGAAATGGACAACATTGCTTATTTTTCAAACCATTGGTGGTAGCATTGAATCGTCTATTCCAACAGCTCTGAATGGCTGGGTAAATGCTAGTGGCAACCTCATTTGGCATACAGAGTCGCTCAAATGCTATCAACCACTCTGGGCAGACGTGTCCCTCAAAGTCCCTTCAACATGAAATCAATGATCTTTATAGGGTCATATCTCGGAGCTCATGTGGGGTGGCATCAAACTATCAGGTTCTACGAGACCATGTTGCCTAGGCCTATAATAACCTATCTCAATTTTCAAAGATTCAAGCTTGTTTATGTTTGGCAACACATTCTCGGTCGATGTCAAAACTCAAAGTGTTCCTTAGTTGAAATAGACAACATTGTGTATCTTTCAAACCGTCAGTTGTAGCATCGAACCGTCTATTCCAACAGCTTTGAATGGTCGGGTAAACACTAGTGGCAACCTTGTTTGGCACATAGAGTCACTCGAATGCTGCCGACCACTTCGGGATGAAGTTTCCCTCCAGGTCCCTTCAACATGAAATCAATGATCTTTATGGGGTCATATCTCGGAGCTCATGTGGGGTGGCATTGAACTGTCAGGTGATACGACACCATGTTGCCTAGGCCTACAATAACTTGTCTCTATCTTCAGAGATTCAAGGTCATTTATATTTGGCAACACATTCTTGGTCGATGTCAAAACTCAAAGTGTTCCTTAGTTGAAATGGACAGCATTGTGTATCTTTCAAATCATCGATCGTAGCATTGAATCATCTATTCCAACAGCTCCGAATGGCTTGGTAAATGCTAGTGGTAACCTCATTTGGAATACAAAGTCATTCAAATGTTACCGACCACTCCAGGCCGAAGTGTCCCTCAAGGTCCCTTCAACATAAAATCAATGATCTTTACAGGGTCATATCTCGGAGCTCGTGCGGGGTGGCATCAAATCATAAGATGCTACAAGACCGTGTTGCCTAGGCCTACAATAGCCTATCTCAATTTTTAGAGATTCAAGCTCATTTATATTTGGCAACACATTCTCGGTCAATGTCAAAACTCATAGGGTTCCTCAGTTGAAATGGCCAACATTGCGTATCTTTCAAACCGTCAGTCGTAGCATCGAATTGTCTATTCCAATAGCTTTGAATGATTGGGTAAATGCCAGTGGCAACCTCATTTGGCACACAGAGTCGCTTGAACACTATCGACCACTCTGGGTCAAAGTGTCCCTCAAGGTCCCTTCAGTATGAAATTAATGATCTTTACAGAGTCATATCTCGGAGCTCATGTGGGGTGGCATTGAACCGTGAAGTGCTACGAGATTGTGTTGCCTAGGTCTACAATAACCTATTATGGTTTTCAGAGATTCAAGGTCATTTATATTTGGCAACACATTCTCAGTCAATGTCAAAATTCGAAGTGTTCCTCAATTGAAATGGACAACATTATGTATCTTTCAAATCATTGGTCGTAGCATCGAACCATCTGTTCCAATAGCTCCAAATGGCCGGGTAAACATTACTGACAACCTCATCTGGCACACAGAGTCGCTTGAATGTTGTCAACCACTCCGGGCCGAAGTGTCCCTTAAGGTCCCTTTGACATAAAATTGATGATCTTTATGGGGTCATATCTCAGAGCTTGTGTGGGTGGAATCGATCTGTCAAGTGTTATAGGACCATGTTTCCTAGGCCTATAATAACCTATCTTTGTTTTCAGAGATTCAAGGTTGTTAATATTTGGCAACACATTCTTGATCGATGTCAAAACTCATAGTGTTCCTCTGTTGAAATGAGCAACATTGCGTATCTTTCAAACCGTCGGTCCTAGCATCGAACCATCTATTCTAACAACTCTCAATAGCCAAGTAAACGCTACTAACAACCTTGTTTGGCACACAAAGTTACTCAAACGTTTCCGACCACTCCGGGCCGAAGTGTCCCTCAATGTCCCTTCAACATAAAATCAACAATTTTTATGAGGTCATATCTTGGAGCTCATGCGGGGTGGAATCAAATTGTTAGGTGCTACGAGACCATGTTTCCTAGGCCTACAATAACCTATCATAGTTTTCAAAGATTCAAGGTTGCTAATATTTGGCAACACATTATCGGTTGATGTCAAAACTCATAGTGTTCCTCAGTTGAAATGAGCAACATTACATATCTTTCAAACTGTCAGTCGTAGCATTGAAAAATTTGTTCCAACAACTCTGAATAGTTGAGTAAATGCTATTGACAACCTCATTTGGCACATAGAGTCACTTGAACGCTGCCGACCACTCCGAGCCGAAGTGTCCCTCAAGGTGTGAGCAGGAGGATGAGTGCAAAAATGTATTATATCCTTGTTTTGTAGTTTGTTCATGTAGGGATGTAAGTTGATGTTTTTTGAAGATCATTGAATGAAGATGGGTTACTGGACCATGTGGTTTGTATGGAAGAACTGGTGTAGGGAACCCTAATGAAGGTAGGAGGGTCACTTGGGTAACTAATTAGTTTGAAGAAGATAAAAGAACTATAAGGAGTTCCAACTAATTTGGATCGATTGAGGAGGTTGATAGGACTTTATTTAAGTGCTTGGAGGTCTTCTATTTTAGATGGTACAGATTGGAGGTAAGAGTTGTACAGATTGTGTCTTGTTTGAGTAATAAATTTTAGATTTCTTGTAATTTCTCATAGTTTTTGGATGTATCATTGAAATCCATACTTGTGCATGGTTGAGATACATTGTAAACACCTCTTTTGAATCAATTTTATAGTCATTTCATTGATTTGGTGCATTTCCTTTTGATTGGTCTAAAATAGTGCTGGGAATTGTCTTGTTTTAAGATGTAAATGGAATGATCCATTCCCTTTTTGTAATTACTATCACTTGGGGATGGATCCAATCATTTTATTATAGCATTATAACAATTTGAATGTAGGAATGAGGAGTTTGCAAATGGGCATTGATTGGAGGAGTTGTTGGGGTTGAGGAGTGACCAAGGGTCATTAAAATGAAGCCATAGGTATAACAGTGGAGAATAAAGCCCTTGGAGGTGGTCATTTTATGATTAAATCTGTCTGAGGATGGTATAGGAATGGTGGAACAACTTTCATTTGGTTGGTATGGTGTTGGAAGGTCATACATTGAGAGAGCCCTATTTTATAGGGGTTTTTAAGACCAATTTGGGGCTTACATATCCATAAGTGTTATAGAGTCTAATTGATGAAATATTCTTCTAATTCAATCCATTTCATAGGAAATTTACAAAGCATAAGACATCCACATAAACATAAATTAGTATACATCAATACACTAAACACATGAACTGCATACCTAAAACATAAAAATAATAATTGTGCGGCATGAAGCCAAATATATATGTCCAATAATGTCATACATCGAATATATCCAATATAGTTAAATTGGATTCCTCAAAGCCAAATGGATGTACAACATATCACTTATACAATATACAAAAAATATGTCCACTAATGCCATATAGGCATACAATCTATATCCCTAATATAGTCCTTTTTCACCAGGGGAAGAAAAAAAATCCCTAGTTGTCTTCAATCATCGCGTCGATGGAGATGCAGTGGACGCTGTAGTCTTCTGAGTGTGCTCACTAGGCCTCCTGTCTAGACTCTTATGCAGCTCAAGTTGATAAAAAAAATTAAAGATTGTTGGTGTAATTAAATATTCCTAATTACACTTTACTTAATCTTACTTAGGATAATGCATTGCATACTAGTTAGTGATTGTGACACCTAGGAGTGTGCACCTCATTCAAGCACATGGTGTAGGAGGAATTCCACTTTTGGTGCTAGATCCACCTTTAGTGCTCTTATCACATTATCATCCTAATCCATTGAACATACTTTATTGCATAATGGAGGATGATCCACATTTGGTGGACATGTGATTACACCTAGCATAGGTGATAGCTTATCAGCTCCTTATCATTCTCTCTTATTGCCTTTCTTATATAAGGAGACCTATTATGTAATCAATCATTCAATCATTCAAGGTGAATTCATTGGATCAATTCAATATCATCTTTGCATTCATATCATCTCTTGCGCTTTTCTTTAACCTTTAGATCCTTGGTTCTATCTTTGCTATTTGTAAATTCTTACATGGTATCAGAGCCATTGGAGCATTTAGATCAGCCAATTTGAAGAGATCTTGATGCAAACTTTGAAGGTCCAAATCTCAGATCTAAGAACCAGTGTGCGATAGAGGCATCTTGGAGCAGATCTGACCTCACTATTGCGTTCGGGAGGTTGTTTCGATTAAAATCGACTATAAACTCGCCTATATTCGGCGAAAGTCAAAATCATGACAATTTTTTTTTGCAAATCGGACTGTATGGCTCGATTTGCACCTCTGCGGTACAATTTCATTTTTTAAATTTTTTTTTAAATTCTATAAATTTATTCAGAATTTATTTTTTTTCTGTAAAAATTGTTTTACGGGGTTGGTACAGGCCCCTATGTCAGAGCATATCCTTTGGCCTTCATCAAGCCGTTAACATTCGATGTCAGAGTGACATCATACATGCAAAGGAAAGCACACAAATGAGCACAAGCCCACGCATGAGAGGGCTTTCTAAGTCTATTTGGTAAGCAGGCATTTTCCTATATAAAGGGCTTGGTAAGCCAAAATGCTATGAATGTGGGATTATTTTTTCCCACACCACAGCCCTTCGGCCATCGCTTCGCTGCGCCACCCTCCTCCCGGGCTGCCTCCACCGGTCCACCATTAGCCACTGCACCACCGCCCACTGCGGTCAAACCCACCTCCACCCACGTGGAAGCACAAACCTCCATCGCCCAAGCCACGTGCAGATCCTCCATCGTCGCCAGCCCTGGCCACTCGCTTGCAGTGGCACACTGTCAGTGCCTTGTCACCTAATCTGGAGGCAACACATGGTAGGTGGCCACATCACCCACCCTTAGATAGATAGTTAGCACTGCCTCAGCATAGACCACCCTGTGACGAGGCCCCGTGAGCAGGCCCGCCAATGGCCCCATCAGCATGCCCTATCAGTGCAACAAGTGCCACGTCACACCCCTACCATGTCACAGACATAGTCACATGCTGATGTCATCACATGTCACCCTCCATGCATATGGATCAATATGGTATGGAAGCCACATCAGTGCCACGTCAGCAAAGGGCAAAATTTTTACTGACATCACCTTTTCCTGTGCCTAAATTTGACGGTCTTCCAGCCATCAAAATAGGGCAAAATTGACTTTCTGTGACGGCCTCCAGACCATCAAATTTAACCCCTTAGATTGCTGATGTCAGAAAATTTCAAAATTTCTCAGCCCTCACCATATGCAGTTTTGATTTAACAGTCCGACTTTGGGAGGCCATAACTTGGTCATCCGAGCTCCAAATCGGGTGCAATGTTTTTTGAAATTGGGTATAATTTCTTGAAGAATCTAGTGGTGGTATTGTTTTTGCAATTTGGTGGCATGATTTGTTAGAAATTGCAAATTTTGTTGACTGTTCCTGTCTGTTCCTGATTTCTGCAACTTGCAGGGCTTTGTTTGGGCACATACAGTAACATTTTGAAGTGAATTTTTTTTTGAAAGTGCATGATTTTTCATCTACTTTCTAGATCTGCAATCAGATTTTAGTGATTTTGGGTGGACATATCACTTTTAGAAATAGGTCATTTTGGGGCTATATTTGTACTTGGTTAATCCTTGGATTTCAATTTTCTGATTTGCACCAGTCATTTAAAAGAGTTGTCAGTAGTTATCAGTCATTATTTGGTTGCAATATAGATAATTCAAAGTTAACATCCTCACTCCATATAACTACCATGAATGGAAAGTATCTTTAAGTGATCATTTGTTGAGTATTGGATTACTTAGAATGACTCTTTGGTAGGATCAAGAACCTCAAATAGGTGTTGCAGAAAGGCGAAAATGGTTTTATCAAAGGGATAAAGCACTTGGCTCTCTTAGATCATCCATCTCTCGTGACTTGCACTTTCATATTGCATCTTGCACACATCCTCATGATGCTTGGGTCACATTGGAAGGACTCTTTGGTAAACCTGATAACATGAGAAAATTTAGATTAGAGAATGATCTCATAGGTCTAAATCCTAGTGATTTTGACAATATTCAAGACTTTTTCTCTAAGTTCAATTCTATTAGATTGAAGCTTTCTACATGTGGCATTATTAAAGGGGATGAACAATTGATCTTTTCTATTCTTTCCAAGTTAGGTCCTGATTATTCTATCTTTGTTTCTACATTCTATGCTACTATGGATGCTCTTGGTAGTGCATACAAATTTCCCTCTCTTGATGAATTTGCAGCGTAACTCACAAGGGAACAAGCAAAGTTGGCACACATGGGTCAGTTGAAGCCTTCCACACATCAAGCATTGATTGCAAGTGAGTCTACATCAAAGGCTTCTAATGGCAAAGGAAAGAAACAAAATAAGGATCCTAAGCCTCATGACAAAGGTAATGAATCTTCTTCACTGAATTCTACTAAATCCAAGTCCTCTTCAAGTGAGGAATCATCTAGAAGAAAGAGAGATAAATGTGCATATTGTAAAAAGTTAGGACATGATGAGTATAAGTGTTTTCAAAAGAAGATTGATGAGTAACTCACATTATTTAGAAGCACAATATTAAGTTGCCCTCATCAGTGTCTACTCCTTCTTCTACACATTCGACAGCTTCTACATCTACATCATCATCCACAAATAAAGGTAAAGGACAAGCACTTTTGGCTTCCACACATCCTGAGCAACGTAAATGGCTTCTTGATTCAAGTGCATCACATCATACAACATCTTCTATGGATATGTTTTCTTCTATTGAGCCTTGTAATTCTCCTAATATTTTGATGGGTAACAACACATTCATTAGAGTTTGTGGGAAAGGTTCTATTCCTATAAGAGAGGGGACATTTAATGATGTTCTTTGTGTAGCATCCTTGACCACTAATCTCCTTTCTATTTACCAAATTACACATGGGGCACAAGGTAAAATTGTTGAGTTTACTCCTGATTTTGTCTACATTAAGGACATGGAGACTAGAGATGTCATAGCTATGAGAGTTGTTGATCATACATCACGCTTGTATTCTTTTTCAAATTTTGTTGATAATGATGATGATATTCATGATGTACACATCCCTTTGCCAAGGGATAATTATGAGGAGAATTTTGGGCACTTGAATCATTTTTTTGTTGAGACAAGTGTTGATCTTCCTACTCCTCCACCTCCTGCTTCTTCAGACATGGGCTCTACTATTAAACATGATGATCTTTGTGTTTCAGATCTTGTAGAGTGTGATGACTACTTGGATGCATCTTCAGAATTTGTTGATTCTCATGATGCAGATTTGGAAGACATACATGAGGGGGTTTCTCTTTCCCTTGATGACAGTTTCATCATAGTTGGGGATACTTCTTCACCTTCTTTGGAGATTGGTACACTTGAATCTTCTCCTTCTTCACTTGATTTGTCACATGAAGTGATAGATTCCTTGAGCTTGGAGATTCCTATTTAGTCTTCAGAGATTCATGCATGGAGACCTTCATCTTCTTCCTCATTCCATTTGCACAAGGATTAGCTTCTTCATCATTTGATGTATCTATTTCTTCCTAAGGGGAGACATGTTTCTTGTAAGCATTGGCTTATCTATTGTTTGCAAGTACTCTTCATCAACATGGGAGCTTCTACATTATGGGGGGGATATCATGTCTCCAACTATCCTTCATATGGGGGGATAATTATTTGTATATACATAATGTATGTAGTTTTTGGGGGTCTTGAGTACTCCATCCATCCATGCATCTTGTTTTCTTCTCTCTTTTTGGGGGAGGGTTTTTCCCATGAGGTTTTCCCTCTTTCTCCACTTTATGAGAGTTATGCATTTCATGTATTGTATTTTGTACATGGGTACCTAACATGGCCTAGTTGCCGGGACCCATCTTGAATTGTGAGTTTAAGTGCATTCCCCTAAGTTGCACTTAAAGGGAGGTGTTGGTGTAATTAAATATTCCTAATTACACTTTACTTAATCTTACTTAGGATAATGCATTGCATAGTAGTTAGTGATTGAGACACCTAGGAGTGTGCACCTCATTCAAGCACATGGTGTAGGAGGAATTCCACTTTTGGTGCTAGATCCACCTTTAGTGCTCTTATCACATTATCATCCTAATCCATTGAACATACTTTATTGCATAATGGAGGATGATCCACATTTGGTGGACATGTGATTACACCTAGCATAGGTGATAGCTTATCAGCTCCTTATCATTCTCTCTTATTGCCTTTCCTATATAAGGAGACCTATTATGTAATCAATCATTCAATCATTCAAGGTGAATTCATTGGATCAATTCAATATCATCTTTGCATTCATATCATCTCTTGTGCTTTTCTTTAACCTATAGATCCTTGGTTCAATCTTTTCTATTTGCAAATTATTACAAGGATCAATAACTAATATACATCAAAATTGAATTATACAACAACATAAAATAGAGTATTCGCTTACCGCTAGAAAATAGTCACGATGTACATCCATCGAAGGTGCATGCTGACGATCTGGAGTAATAAGTCCCTACAACAATGATCAAAATAATAATTAAAATACATACATGAATATCATTATAAAATTCAATACAAACTATTAAAATAACAATTAAAATTAAGTGATCTCTTTCATACCTGAGTCACTACTTTAGAACTAGCTATTGCTACAACTACTCCACGATCCAAAGTATCACGAACAAAAGGAGTCTATGATGTCAATAACTAAAAATGAAACAACAAAAGTATTATGTAGTTATCAAGATTACATATATTTTTTACAACCCTACTAATGAATAAATGATACCTCTATGAAGGTTCCACCACGTCCTTCGGTGTGCAATGTCAATGTCAAAGCTCCAACATTCAACTAGTGCACATGTACATGGCAATTTATAAGACAACCACTCATATAAGAACGTACTATTGACATGTTAATTATAATGCATTATTACATATATACCTGTGGACTCAATGATGATGTCACAAAGCTAGGTGAAAGAATGTGATCACCGCAATGACCACTTTGCCTCTAGATTTTGATCATAATTTGTCTAGTAATTTAGTTATTCATTCATTTATTAATGAAATATAATAAAGTAAATCAAATTAACATGCAAATAAAGATACCTCAAGGAAAGTGGCATGGCGCCCTTTGTTGTTTATTGTGAATGTCGATGGTCCACCAGTAAACTAATGCACATGCACAATAAGTTATGATACAATCATTGATATAATTAAATAATAATAAAATATATTAATTAAAATATTTTATTCGATACATACTTGTGGACTTGATGATGATGTGTAGAAGGAGGTAGGAGGATCATTGCCACTGCCACCACCACGAATATTGTTGCCCTGAATTTTGATCATAATCAATAGGTACTAAATTAATTAGTTATTCTTTTATAAATGAAATATGATCAAAAAAAGTTAATGAACTTAGAAATATTTACCTGTGTGTCAATGTCAAATGTCATATTTAAAAAATCATCAGTCATCATTCCACAATCCTCTTCCTCTCTCTCAGTAGTACCAAATGTGCACAAGGATCCACGTGACCGACAAATATGCCCCCTTAAAGATTGACCATGGTCACCCTCAACTAAAGGAGTGGCACACTGAATGAGAGTCTCTATCATAACACTAATCGTGTCTAGTGTGTCCACCTCTACATGTTCCTTCACAATGGAAGGAATACTAACATGATCCACCCATGTCTTGACAATAGGAACCCTAGGTGCATTAGGGTCATGATGTGCCCCCACTTTATCAAATTATGAGCCCCCTCCTCTACCCTGAGAATCTAGAAAGTCAAAATAATTTGGCACCTCCTTGAGTACAAACTCGCAATTGAGTTTCCTCAAGAAATATATAGGAACCTCATGATTGTTACAGGGAGGGGAATCAAAGACCATCCACCATCTCTCCCAAAAGTTGTTTTTAATATCTTCATTCAAGCACCAATGAATTGGGGACCTCCTTGTTGTAGTTCTAAGAGTATTAGTGTCCCCTGGTTTTTTAAAGAGTTTGCAAATGTCATCTTTTGTGTTTTTATTTTATTTTTTATGTCCTCATATGATAATTTATTTGCATAATATTATTTGTGTTCTTTTTTTTTTATTATGCCATAAATTAAGTTGCCCACTAACCGAGCCTATGTGGGTCAAGATTGATTCCAATGATTTTGCAAGTCTTTCCCTTCCAGGATTTGTAGCAATGGAATCTTTTAACTTCCTAATTAAAGATTCTAATTATTTTTTCCCTCTTTCAATTTGGTTGATCAAATTTTCTTGTGTTCCAGGAGGAGGTTTCTTGATTGGTGGAGGTGGTTGAGGTTCATTTTCTTGGTTATTTTCTTCATCTTTTCTTCATTCATTTCTTTATGAGGAGATGGAGGGTTTGGTTGAGGGTTTTGTTTAGGGAGATCATTTCTTCCTGGCAATTAAAAAAATAGATTTTAAAATCTTAATTACACATAAAATCTAAGAAAATAAATTTTAACAAAATAAATTACTTCAAAACTGAAATTTCAATACAAATAAGAGGCATGGGCTATAAAAACACTTACCTCTTCTTCTAGATTGAACTTGACGACATCATGGAGCTATTCCTTATGAAAATTGATGGATTGAACAAGCAAAGGGATTTTGTGCACACACTTGGGAAGCCCTCTTTCACTGCAAACGCGAGTTTGTGGAAAGAAAAATGAGTTTTTCCAAATGTAGCAAACACTTTATAGTATTTTACAAAGTGCGTACACCCTATAGGGGCACATGCACTTTTGTGCATATGCACTATGGCCAATGGGGGACCAAAAAGGAAAGTGACACCTTTTTGGTCCCCCATCTTTGTGCATATACCCATGTGCAAGATCTCATACATGTAATAGAATGACACTTTATCTTAGTGTGTGTGCATAAAAGTATGCTACAAAAGTGAAGTATACACTTCTCAAAGAAGAGCGAAGCATGCTGAAACAAAAGAACAATCTAAGATGAGCCATCCCTCAAAGGGAAGAGATCCTAGGACCTGAAACATCCAAGATATCCACCAGATTGCAAAAATGCAAAAATATGAATAAAATGTACTTGGAGAAAAATCTAGAAAATACTTGCAACACTGGAAAGCTTATAGAACAAGCTTTTCAACAATATATCATTTTCCCAAAATGGAGTTTGAATGCACAAGATAGAGATCCCAGAGTGCAAAAATGAACATCTGGCTTTGACAGTAAAAAACACCATCAAAAAAAATATCAGAAAGTCAAACCTCTAGATTTGGATAGAGCTCAGATCCATCTTTTCAACGATATCTCATTTGCCCAATTTTGACACCATATGCTCAAGATATGAGCAAAAAACCACTGAGTGCTCCAGAGGGCCCAAAATGGTGTCAAAATCTTATTGATGCATGCTGACGTTAGCGACCGATGGGCCTAAATTTGACAGCCAAATGGTTGTTAAGGCTCAAATCCGATTGGGGGATAAATAACTAGGCCCCTGGTCACCATATGACCAGGGGATGAAGTTGATGCCACTGTGAGATAAAATTTGATGGCCAAATGACCGTCGCTGGCCAAAAAAATAAATAAATATATTTTTAAAAATAGCACGCACTACCTCAAAAAGCATGTCAAGGCCATCTGGTACAAAAAAAATGCTCCAAAATGCAAAGTTGTCCAAATTTGACGTGCCTTATATGGATTTGGGGTTTTTGGGCATTGTGAGATTAATGACGAGGTCCGTTTGGGCCCAAAGTGCCTCAAGATCTGTGTTAGGGCTAGTTGCAAATTTTTTTTTTTGCCACACATTCCACCTTTGTCCAAATTGGACAAATTTTATATGGATCTGGGGGTTCTTGGATGCTGTGAACACAACCGTGAGGTCCATTTGAAGCCAAGATGACCAAAAAAAGAGGTCCCCCCCATATCTGACAGAAAACCCTCTAAAAATGTAGGTCTAACGAACATGACCGAATCTCTCAAGAAGAGGACAAGGGCAAATAGATCTGAAGATCTGATACTATATATGTGTTGATTAATAAACAACCCATGACTCTTAAGAACACCTGCATGCAAATACCTGTCACAGAAAGAGAGAAGAAACAAGAAGCTATGGAGGCCTAGACACATTGATCCACGAGAGAGGAGAAATCATTCTTAATGTGCAAAAACAAAAGTTACAATTTAATAATGAATAATCTGTTATAAAGTTATCAATCCTTATAAAAGGAGATCTAAAAACCTAAAAAGGTAAAACCTAGGTTGCACAATAATAATTAATAAAATAATTAATTATTATATGTAGGTAAAGTTTATCTTAAGCATAAAGAGATAATAAGTGACTTAGTAATTAAATCAAATATAATTCAATTAATAAGAAAACACTTTATTACTCTAACATAAGTGTGTAGAAGACTCCCCTTCAAATCTCTCCAAACTAAAAAATGCATCAAGTAGAGACATACTATGATCCTCTTCCATGTTGCAACTTTTGTCTCCATACCATTCATAATACAAGTCATCCTCCTCAATTACATCATGAAATTCATATAAGAACCATTGTTCAAATTCCTTCCAAGATGAGATACTTTGTGTAGGTAGTGATTCAAAAGCTTTTCTCACATTGTATTCTAGTGTCCTGACAAATAGCTTCATTACCTGATCCTTTGCACAAATTTCATAGTCTTCTAAAAATATGTAAAATACATCCAATTGTTGAAGTGTTGATTCATCCCATTCTCCATGGAACTTTGGTACAAGTTTTGAAAGTTGTGGGGATAACTTGCTAGGTTCATAATCAAAATTGTTGAAATCCAATGGCTTGATGCCATCTGGAATAAAAGGCTTTCTTTGAAATGATTGATACATTTGAAATAAAACTATCAACCATCTCCTTCTGAGTATTCTCCCTCAACAGATTTACCAACTGAAATCTTATTGAATAGAGTCACCACCTCATTTGAGGAATGTATTGCTTCTGGATTCTTGCTTCCAATAGAGTATGCTTCCAAACAAACTAATATAATTGCTTTCTGATTTTGATATGCAAAATCTAAAATTTTGGGTAACTTCACAATGTATATTGTGAGAACATCTCCCCAGCAGAGTTGCCAATCTGTTTGTTCCCAAAACCACATATTGGAAATCCAAGAGCCTGCCAATTCTCCAATAGGATTCAAAATTAGTTTTGGCCAACGAACGAAAATAATCAAAATTCCCCTGCACTTTAGGCTTCGCTACATCTAGGTAGGTAAACCTTCACCTCAAATCCCGATCACTTTATTCAAGGCTTTTCTATAGCGAATTTAAGCTTATGAGTTCTCTGGTTGGCAAAAATCCTCAAACTTGATCAATATAAAGTTATGTGATTACTTGAAATGATTTGAATGTTTGTGTAAGGTTTATCAATAATTGATTAGATACTTGCAAGAAGGAAGTATATAGATTTATGACTTTAATTAATAACTCCAAAAATTATATTCCAATGATTTTAAATGACCAGTGCCTTTGTTTATTCGGGCAATAGAGTCAACTATAACAAGGATTATTACGTACAACTTTATGAGATAATATTTATAAAAATATCATCAATTTATCCTAAGTTCTGCAAAAGACAAATCTTATATGCAATTCTTTGTTAGTCCAAAAGGAATTTAACTTTTCCAGATGGAAGTCCGATTAGACAGAGATAAGGAAACACATATATATATTCACACTATCTTGATTGTCGAACAAAGAATGCAGGAAAATATCCAATGCAAAAATAAAACTCTGTCAGAATAATTCAATAATCTATTTATTGATCACAAAGGATGAATCCACATTTTAATTGCAATCTCTTTGCCTTGAAAAAATGACCTTTTATTTATTATTAAAATATAATATTGAAATTTATATTAAAGTCATGCTTTAATATTTACATCTTCCCTTACAAATATTCTTCTTCTAATTGCTTATTCGAAGGTGTCCCTCTCTCTACATTTTACATCATATATATATATGTGTTTGAGTGGCTTTCACACCTCTTTAGGGTGAAAAGACACAACCCTTATTACAACTTATTTTGAAAAACAATAAACTACCTAAAAAATAACTACCTAACTTTCAGATTTGGGTTTGGTCAAAAAACCAAAACACCTTGTGGAAAGCTAATATTTTTACTAAAGATAGGATACTTGATTTCCTTAACTAGGTCATTTTTAGATTTTTACCATCTTCAGGCTTTATCGGCATCATCTTTGCAGCAGGTCAAAATTCCAGCATTTTTTGAAGGCTTCGATTAGTTAGTTCTATTTATTTGTGTCATAAAGCTCCCTTCCTTTGATTTTTTTTAGTATGGAGAAACTTTCTTATTGATAATGGATTTGGACTCTCAAAATTTAGGATACCACCAGGCCCTATACTCGTGGTTTTTTTCCTTTTTCAATGTCATATCACCCTTGATTTACTTACGCCCTACAATCTATCTACATGTGTGATTCCATGCAACACCCCTGATTCCACTTATTACTCCTTTTATAGGTAAGTAGCTTTCTTTCTAGTTGTGTCTAGTAGTTTGTGGCACGGTGGGCATAAAAAATGTGTGGTCAAATATTGGTATTCAAATTGGAGAACAACCAACACTCAATAAGCCATTAGCTCAAGAATTTAGCTATAGGAGGTCATATCAAGTGAACCAACTAAATTCTCAAAAGTGGCTTATTGTTTCCTAGTTGAGGTGAGTTTAATCCTTCTTGTGATGCTCATGAGATTGGCATAAAGATTAGTGACTTGACTACTCCAAAATAGAAGAGTCAAGTGCAATGTGTAATCACCTAAAATTGGTCTGCTAGAACTTGAGCCCCCATTTTTTATCAAATCGTCTCTTTGCTAAATATCATTATGCAGAGTAACCCTTAAAATCCCCTTTGCATAATTAAATAAATAATCTTTTATCAAGCTTACACCATGGTCTAATTTCTATAGTTTACATATTTATTTAATTGCTAGAACCTTACTTTTAATATAAAGTTCCTACATTTCTATTAAAATAACACATTCACATGTGTGCACCTACTTAATCTTGATTAATTAGTAATTAAAAGAGATCTGTGCTTTCAAAAATGCTATTTTGTCTTATTCTACCTAACATTTCCCTTTTGTCTCTTAATCCTCACCACTCATTTCTACCTAACCTTGCATCTCCTCGCATCTCCTTTTGCCTCTTCATCTCAATCACATATTATTTAGCCTCTTAATCTCCACCCTCCATTCTTGAGGCAATTTATTTAAAAGGAAGCTCTTCCTTGGCTCAAGGGTTGCATCTTAGCTTTTTTGGTGAATCGGCTTTCTTGCATTCTTACATTCTAGCTTTCTCACAATTTTGACATTTGAATTCTTAACTTAGCTTCATTTCTATCTTAATCTTGCATTTTTTCATAGATTAGCTCTTGCATTCATTCTATAATACTAGTTGCTTGCATTCATTCTTAGGTTAAACCTCTCATTCTAGCTTGTTAATCTTGCATCTTAGCTTCATTCTTGCACTTTGAATCTTCCATTTTGGAGTATTCAAGTCACTAATCCTCTATGTCAATTTGATGATCATCATGAGAAAGACTAAACTCGCTTCAACTAGGAAGCTAAGAGCCGCTTCTTAAGATTTCCTCTTCCATGGATTCTCTCAAGTGTAATGGTTCATAGAAGTGTGTCACACTTTTGATCACACATATTTGGTGCCCACCGTGGGGATGATCATTCATTTTTTACTCTATTTATTACACTTTTGGTTTCTTGTTGTCGCAGGTTCGTCACTTTTTATTTTGCAGGTTAAAAGATCTTACGAAATTTCTTACTATACCCAAGCAACATTTCATTCTACTGCCAGGCAATAGTCTATATTTTTTGAAATATCATTCTGCTATACAAAGAAATATTGCCATGCTTTACTGTGAAATATCTCACAGAATCTATAAGGTATATTGCCTAGACCTGGAATATCATCCTACTTCTATAAGGTCTATCGCACGATTTTCTGACAGACTGATTAAATGTCATCCAGATCTTATTTCTGTCATAGTCCGGGTTTAGGTCAAGATTGCTTGATTTTTCTTGCATTTTTTAATTTTATGGGCTTCTAACAGTGACTAACAAGTGATCTTGTAGGGCTATTACTTCTATTTGCATACTTTATACGCCCTAACTTGTGGTTTTGTAGGGCTTTCTTGTCAAAAAGATCAATGCCTTCATGACTGCTTGTAATGCCTCACCAGGGAACCTAGGAGAATTTAACCTAATACATTTCACTAAATTTATAGAATAATTTTTTTCTTAAATGTTTACAAACAATGATGATAACAATGTAGAAGAAACATAACCATAAGATATAGACAAGTACATATGCACAACTCAAATATAGTTAACAATTCTCGAGGGTCTCATGACATAGAATTATGTATTACAAATTAAATATTTAGATTAAGAATAATTATAATTATCTCATATGAATAACAAGTACATCCAATACTGTAAGGTATACACAATGATACAACATCCTCTACACAAGTCGTAGGGTATGTCACAAAAATCAAATACAAAATATATTACAATATCTACAACTTTGAAACACTGATACAAGATATAATTTCAAACATCTAAGATAGATATGAACAAGCCTCCAATGAAGAATAAGAAGAAGGTAACAACAACAAGTATTCTCCAGCACTGCTATAGGAACTTTGAAATCTCAAATGGTAAAAGAAACAATACCACCCAACCTCATGGAACCAAAGGTCCACTCCTACCGTGTTGAGGAGATAACAATAAACCCCACTTAGATAAAAAACTCAATCAAACAACTAAGAAAAGGTCTTGAAGGCTTTCTATCTCAAAAGGTACTGCCAACTAATGATAAATAAAAGATAATAAACATCAAAATACCAACACGTACACCCAAAACACTAAATAACAGAATATCAAACAAATATAAATCACCAAATAATACTGAAATAACCAAGACACACCACCAGAGGCAAATGTAGAAAACTATGGATGAGACTTAGGCTACATACTATAGGAGTGTCATCACATGGTCATCTACTTGAGTTACCTTGGACTAGTCACAATGGACCTCAAACCTTCAAGTATTGAGTTACCCTAGATTGGCCACTCTAGGATCCAGACCCTCAATATGACCCACGTGGAACTAGAATACCTTCTCAAGAACATGAGGAATTCTAATCATACCTACTCTTTAGGTATCGTCTCATTCTCATCCTTAACCTAAACAAGCACTCAAGGCATAGGCGAGGCATAATCTCTAAATTATATTTTTAATGAACTCTCCAAATTTTAATTACTATGTTCACTTATTAACAAAACTTATGATAGGTTACCCAGGTTCTAACCACTTTGGGTCTCAGACCCCTATTGTAAGCCACTCCCTTAAGATACACCTATTTAACCTCCCCTAAGATCACAAGTCACCAATAATCAAATAAGTCTCATAAAAATATACTAATCAAATTCTAGTCCATAAAAGATATCAGAGACACACATTGGTCCTCAAACCAGAACGTCATAACCACTCTCTCAAAGAGTCCACATAATATGAGCTTAGGTCTCAATAAGGTTGGGTAAAAATGATCGAAATAATATAACATCATAATTCATAACATAAGAATACATATACAACCATAGAAAACAACCCCCAAGCCTCTGGTCAACTAACTCCCAAGTCAACCTAAACCCCTAATAATCAATAAGGATATAACAAGGTCCAACAAAAATCTTTCAAATCAAAACTTCAAACACTTACAAGAAATCATGATTCCCTTAAAGAAATCTAATTAATTTTAAAACATAACTAGTTCGACTATATTTGCATGTATGTATAGCCATGCAAGTAAACATATATAATTATAAATTTCAGTTGACTAAAATAATCATCTTGTTGACTAAAGTCCATTTGACTACAAAAGTGTTCATATAAATGTCTCATACATAACTATATATTTAAAATCAAATCTCATGAATATACACCTTTTAAATAAGTATTTAACTAAAATCTTCATGCATATCAAAATAACATATATTTAATAATAAAATAATATTATTAATTTTCTAAATATAAATATAAATGAAAATATTTATATTAAAACCTGCATGTAAAATAATCAATTAATATTTATTTATTAATTAAATTTTTTTTTCTTCTTTCTTTTTTTATAATAATTTTAAATCTTAAAATTAATAAATAATGATAATAATAAATTCAAATAACAAAAACCCCCCTTTTTTTAAAACACATATTTTCTCAATTGATTTTTTTAGTGGAAAACTAGGGTTTTAGACAAAATTAATTTCTTTTGAATATGATTTCACATGTCATTTCAAATTTAATTTTCTATTCAAACTATTAAGACAATTTTTCTATCATTTCTAGGTAAATACCCTAACTGAAAAAAAATCACACAAATTTCTAAAATTTCTTCTTAGCTTTTCAAACCATCCAAACAGAATACCAAATCTAATATAATATCAAACTAGTTTAAAATTTCACAAATCAAACTTGATTCAAACGGAAACCCAATTCTAATTCATTCACATAAATAATTACAAACACAAAGCATACAATCTTTTCAAAAGAAGAATTTTACAAAAGAAGTTTTCAAACCTACCTCAAACAATGTTTGAAAATTCAAAGCCAAGAAAGACCCAATTCAACCTTCGAAATCCAAGCTTTCAAAAAATCTCAAAACAATGGCTACAAAATCCAAGCTTTCCAAAAATCCTCTAAATTCATCCAAGAGCTCCTCCAAAACATGATAGATGTAATTGAAAATAATACCCAGCAACCCCTCATAAGGAAGACCTATTCCTCCTAGGGTCTTTAAAACATGCAAACCCTCAAAAATAGAACTCAACTCTCTCCACCTGCTTTACATCAAATCACTTGCATGATTAAAATCACTTAATAATAAAATAATGCACTTTTAATTATAATTTCTAACTCAACTTTTAACTTTAAATTCTAATTCAATTTTCACTAAATTGAATGTGCAACTTAAAATGCATATAAATATTTAATTAATTAATTAATATTTTAGCACATAAATAAGCAAAATGATAAATTAAATATTAAATAAATCAACTATGCCCTTAAATTTTATATTTGGATTTAATAATTAATTAAAATCCTCTTATTCCATATTTAATCTTTTAATCAACAAAAGTATTTAATTAACTTTAATAATTAAATATTCTCTATATCTAATATTTCCCCATTCATAAAATATAACTATTCTAATTTCACGATTAATCTTAATTTAATTAATTAAATCAAATAATCCACACAAGCAAATCCACTTGACTCACAAAACACGAAAATTAACTAAATTCATATCAAACAAACACCAAGGAAGGGCTCATGAATTCATGTCACCTTGATGAATTTAGATGAGTAGAAATAGATACTTGCCAAATATTTAGGATAATCAATGGCTTGGCTTGGGATTTGGATTTGTATGTTATCTCCCCTCTCTTACCATTGATATTTTGCAATAGGACACGTCATCTTAATAATTCAGGAAAGTCGATGTCTGGTACCTGCAAACTTGCATAAAAGATGAGCATGTACATACATGTATAAATATAAACAAGCAATGGCAGAGATCAGTCGATCATGTGGATCTCGCAAGAAAGTAACTATGACTTCATCCCTCAACCACAAAAGGCATGTTAAACACAAATATAAACATACACATCAACCATACACATGCAAGTTTGAGATTAGTAAAACCATAAGCATCAATGATATCCTAACATATACTTTATCATCCTAAAATAACCATAACATATATAGAAAATCAAACTATGGGAGGGGCATTACATCCACCTCCCCTAGGATTAGGCTTACTCATGGAAGCCTACAAATAGATAAGGATATGCATCCCTCAAGCACGAAGAATATACTAAAGCAAAAGACAAAATGATATCTAAAAGCAAGTCATAAAATAAGGACACGATATACAATTATTAAGAGTAATATAATTTTGGTTCAAGAATAAACTAAAAATCACATTGATCAATCATTCATTATTTAACAATTTAAATAGGTCTAAATCTTTATTCATTCACCATTATAAAAAAATTTATAGTAATCAATTGTATAAAGCACACATTCATACCCACATTAACTATTAAGTTGAAAAGTTCATGCAAACCTAGCTAATGCAACACTCATATAAAATTCAATCCAAACAAATCTAATTTATTATACCTCTAAGTTCATAAACAATCATTTGAAATATAAAAGAGTTATATGTCTAAGTTTTATTTTAAGTTTTGATAGTTGTGACATCTAGTAGGTATACAAATTTCTAGAGTTCCAAGTATAGAAACTCAACCTCTGATACCAAGATGCCCCGCTAGGGAACCCAAGAGAATTTAACCTAATACATGTCACTAAGTTTATAAAATAATTTTTTTCTTAACTGTTTACAAACAATGATGATAATAATGCAGAAGCAACATAACCATAAGATATAAACAACTACATATACACAATTCAAATACAGTTAACAATCCTCGAGGGTCCCATGATGTAGAATTACGTATTACAAATTTAATATTTAGATTAAGAATAATTACAATTATCTCATATGAATAACAAGTACATCTAATACCATAAGGTATACACAATGATACAACATCCTCTACACAAGTCGTAGGGTATGACACAAAAATCAAATACAAAATATATTACAATATCTGCAACTTTGAAGCACTGATACAAGATATAATTACAAACATCATAAGATAGATATGAATAAGCCTCTAATGAAGAATAAGAAGAAGGTAACAACAACAAGCATTCTCCAGCACCTCTATGAGAACGTTAGAATCTCAAATGGTAAAAGAAACACTACCACTTGACATCGTAGAACCAAAGGTCCACTCCCACCATGATGAGGAGATAACAACAAACCCCACTCAGATAAAAAAATCAATCAAGCAACTAAGAAAAGGTACTAAAGTCTTTCTATCTCAAAAGGTACCACCAAATAATGATAAAGAAAAGATAATAAACATCAAAATACCAACATGTACCCAAAACATCAAATAATAGAATATCAAACAAATACAAATCACCAACTAATATTGAAATAACCAAGACACACTACCATAGGCAAATGCAGAATATTATGGAGGAGACTTAGGCTACATACTATGGGAGTGTCATCACATGGTCATCTACTTGAGTTACCCTGAACTAGTCACAATGGACTCCAGACCCTCAAGTATTGAATTACCTTGGACTGGCCCCTCTGGGCCCCAGACCCTCAATATGACCCATGCTGAACTAGAATACCCTCTCAAGAACACGAGAAATTCTAATCATACCTACTCTCTAGGTATCATCTCATTCTCATCCTTAGCCTAAACAAGCGCTCAAGGCATAAGTAAGGCATAATCTTTAAATTATCTTTTTAATGAACTCTCTAAATTTTAATTACTATGTTATCAATTATTAACAAAACTTACAATAGGTTACCCAAGTTCTGACCACTTTGGGTCCTAGACCCCTATTGTAACCCACTCCCTTAAGATGCACCTATTTAACCTCTCTTAGGCTCACAAGTCATCAATGATCAAATAAGTGTCATAAAAGTATACTAATCAAATTCCAGTCCATAAAATATATCAGGAACACACATTGGTCCTCAAACCAAAATGTCATAACCACTCTCTCAAATATTTTACATAACATGAGCTTAGGTCTCAATAAGGTTGGGTAAAAATGATTGATATAATATAACATCATAATTCATAACATAAAAATGCATATACAACCATAGAAAACAACCCCCAAACCTCTGGTCAACTAACTTCCAAGTCAACTTAAAACCCCCAATAATCAATAAGGATATAACAAGGTCCAACAAAAATATTTCAAATCAAAACTTCAAACACTTACAAGAAATCACGATTCCCTTAAAGAAATCCAATTAATTTTAAAACATAACTAGTTTGACTATATTTGTATGTTTTTATAACTATGCAAGTAAACATATATAATTTTAAATTTTAGTTGACTAAAACAATCATCTTGTTGACTAAAGTTCATTTGACTACAAAAGCGTACATATAAATGTCTCATACATAACTATATATTTAAAATAAAATCTCATGCATATACACTTTTTAAATAAGTATTTAACTAAAATCTCCATACATACCAAAACACCATATATTTAATAATAAAATAATGTTATTAATTTTCTAAATATAAATATAAATGAAAATATTAATATTAAAACCCACATGTAAAAAAAATCAATGAATATTTATTTATTAATTAACTTTTTTTTTTTTAATAATTTTAAATCTGAAAATTAATAAATAATAATAATAATAAAATAATTTTTAATTTTTATTTTTAATGTTTAAATCTAAAAATTAATAAATAATAATAATAACAAATTCAAATAACAAAACCCCCCTTTTTAAAACCCATATATTTTCTCAATTGATTTCTTTAATGGAAAACTAGGGTTTCAGACAAAATTAATTTCTTTTGAATATGATTTCACATGCAATTTTAAATTTAATTTTCTATGCAAAACATTAAGACAATTTTTCTATCATTTATGGGTAAATACCCTAACTGGAAAAAAAAATCACACAAATTTCTAAAATTTCTTCCTAAGTTTTCAAACCATCCAAACACAATACCAGATCTAATTTAATATCAAACTAATCTAAAATTTCACAAATCAAACCTGATTTAAATAGAAACCCAATTCTAATTCATTCATATAAACAAATCCAGACATGAAGCATACAATCTTTTCAAAAGAAGAATTTTACAAAAGAAATTTTCAAACCCTACCTCAAACAATGTCTGAAAATTTGAAGCCAAGAAAGACCTAATTCAACCTTCAAAATCCAAACTTTCAAACAATCTCAAAATAAAACCTACAAAATCCAAGCTTTCCAAAAATCCTCTAAATTCATCTAAGAGTTCTTCCAAAACCTAATAGACGTAATTGAAAATAATACCCAACAACCCCTCATAAAGAAGACCTATTCCTCCTAGGGTTTCTAAAACATGCAAACCTTCAAAAATAGAACTCAACTCTCTCCACCTACTTTACATCAAATCACTTGCATGATTAAAATCACTTAATAATAAAATAATGCACATTTAAGTATAATTTCTAACTCAACTTTTAACTTTAAATTCTAATTCAATTTTCACTAAATTGAATGTGCAACTTAAATTGCATATAAATATTTAATTAATCAATAAATACTTTAGCACATAAATAACTAAGCAAAATGATAAATTAAATATTAAATAAATCAACTATGCCCTTAAATTTTATTTTTGGATTTAATAATTAATTAAAATCCTCTTATTCCATATTTAATCTTTTAATTAACAAAGGTATTTAATTAACTTTAATAATTAAATATTCTCTATATCTAATATTTCCACATTCATAAAATATAACTATTCTAATTTCATGATTAATCTTAATTTAATTATTTAAACCAAATAATCCACACAAGAAAATCCACTTGACTCACAAAACACAAAAATCAACTAACTCCATATCAAACAAACACCAAGGAATGGCTCACAAATTCATGTCACCTTGACAAATTCAGATGGGTAGAAACAAATACTTGCCCAATATTTAGGATAAACAATGGCTTGGTTGGGATTTGGATTTGTATGTTATCTCCCCTCTCTTACCATTGAGATTTTGCGATAGGGCACGCTCATCCTAACAATTCAAGGAAGTCGATTCTCGGTACCTACAAATCTGCATAAAATATGAGCATGTACATACATGTATAAATATAAACAAGCAATGGCGGAGATCAGTTGATCATGTGGATCTTGCCAGCAAGTAAGTATGACTTCGTCCCTCAACCACATTAGGAACGTCAAAAAAATATATAAACATACACATCAACCATACACATGCAAGTATGAGGTCAGTAAAACCATAAACATCAATGATATCCTAACATAAATTTATCATCCTAAAATAACCATAACATACATATAAAATCAGACTATGGGAGGGGCATTACACTACTAATGTTTTTGATGTAGGATTGGCTTGTCAAAGACTTCATCTTGAAACTACTAATGCATTTATCTTGTAGGTTGCCTTGGAGATACAAATAAACTATGTGTTTTTTTACATTTGATTTCTAGGCACCTAGCTTAACTAGAAGGCTTATTGTTTTATGATTGGTTGAGTAGTAGGAAAGTATGCTCTTTTCTCTTGGAAAATCAGAAATCTAGGCCTACTTGGTTAATCACTTACAATTAGTCTTGGGTAAATGAACATGTACTTGATGTGTTTGGGTGACACTATAGAGTAGGAGAGTATGCTCTTTTCCTTATAGAAAAATAGAAATCTAGATCTCCACTAGCTATCCATTTGATTTCTTGCATTTACCTCTAGAGGGCTTGCCAAGAGAGCAATCTTTTGGGAACAACCCAAGTGGGGAACAAGCAAAGCGAGCTACTCCACCCCACTATAATCAAAATCTTAATTTAATCCAAAGAGAGAGAATACTTGGCTACTTTTTATTCCTAATGCTTCTTCATGTTTAGGGCCTAGTTGCCTAAATCTTGCTAAGCAAGACTACATTTGACTAGGCACTTGTAATTTTGTTTACAAGATTACAAGGGGAATACATTCATTTTGTGTAGGGCCAAGAGGTCTAAATATTGCTTGTGAGAGTATGCATCTTGGGTGCTTGTAGAGCTATAGGTCTTAATTCTGCTTGTGGAACTACAAGGGGTGGTCATGAACGGAGGCCCTTACTAAACACCTTAGGACTTAGAAGCTATCCTTTTTGGTTGTATACCTTCCTTTGTGCAAGGATTGATCCAAGTGGACTTTACTCGGATCACCCCAAGACTCTCACCATATGTACTCTCTTGGATGCAAATCCATGACAAAGTCAACATCACTTTGTGTGAGGTGAAGGAGTACCAAGTTGTGGGAAAAGGTTGGAACACTTCCCACTTGACCTTAGGTAGTTTTTTTGATGTGTCTTCTTATGCTAAGACTTGTGAAATTATTTGTTGAACATACACTTTCTATATTTAAACATTGTTACACCTTGCTAAGACCTCACATTTGCTTGTATCCACAAGGTTTCTTTGTCCTTTTTTGGATTGTTTTAAGACTTTCTTGCTCACTACATGCTTTCAAAACAAACCTTATCTAGGAATGCTCCAATCTTTTCAATCGCCTTTGCAATCCTTTGAACTAAACTCATGGAATAAGCTTAAACATTGTCAACATTGCTTCTCATTTTCTATCCTTAACTTATCTTGTTATTTGGTACATTCCAACATGTTAGGAATTTCCTCTAGATAGAAGAGATTACTTTGGTCTCTTAACTATATACTTGGCTAGTAGAATGATCACTTGTCCACCATCTCTTTGATCAAATCTCTTGGATGCTCTATCCAATATCTTGTTTGTTCACAAGTGTCATACATAGGGATCTCCTTGCATCTTAGAAATTTTGTGACAAGTTATCTTTGATATATCTCTTACACTCTTACACTTTGGACAAGTGAACATCTTTACTTACCTAGCTTGAACATCAAGTAATCTTAAGTCATCCTATTTGGCTTTTGACAATATTCTTTCATGTCGGTCACAACTAGATCTCAAAGATCCATGGAGGAAAACAACCCGAAGCTATCTTTGACAACTCAACTAAAGAAGGTCCTATACCTTCAGGTTTCAAACCCTTTGCTAACATCTCTAGTGATTCTACTCTATCCTCTCCTAGATTGACACATAATGTTTCTTACACTCTAATCATGGAAGAATGAAATAAGAGGATTGGGGAATTCCTAAGACAATTGGGTGATAAACACTTTGGACAAGAAAATCAAGAGCATCACAACTCTATACATGGTTCACAACATGGCTCTCAACACACTAGACATGGATCACTTGGCTCACAAGGTGGTGATTTAGATAATGAAATAACTAAGGAAGACATCTTATAATTTCAACAAGATGAACACTTGCAAAGACTGATGAAGTTGACTCTAACTCAAAATAAAGATCAATACTTCTTGCATCTAGCCTCACAAGGAGTTAAGCTACCACACAACTTTGATGCTAACAATCTAATCAAGAAGGAAGAACCATCTGAACTAGAAGTCATGAGAAAAAAGATGGAAGACATGATGAGGCATATAAAACACTTAGTAAAAGAGAAGGAACAACCAAGTACATCTTTCTCTCTTAAGGTTATTTGCTCATTCCTTTTTGACAAAGATCTATACATGTTGCCTTTTCTTCACAAGATTGAGTTTCCTAAATATGAAAAGTATGATGGTAGTAGAGACCCACATAATCACATTAGAGAGTTTTATACACTTATCATGGATTTCTTGCATGAACCCACTTATCTCATGAGACTCTTCCCCATGAGTATTAGTGGTCAATCTATGGAGTGGCTCACTAAACTATCTCCTCCTCTCAAATCTTTTGACCAGCTAGTGCAAAGGTTTATTCAAATATGATCCTACAATATCCAACATGTCATCACCATGGTCAATCTTTGCAACATCAAACAACGTCAAGGTGAATCCTTTGTGATTTTCCTTCAAAGATGGAAAAATCTATACTTGCACTATCCTTGACAGATTCCTGAGACTGAACATATAGACATATTCATCAATTCTCTAGTTCCTGAAATGAATTATGCATTATAGATGTAGACTCACACTTCATTCGATAAACTAGTTGAACTATCCATTCGCATAGAGGATGTCCTTGTTCATAAGGGTGATATCACTCTTCAATCCAAATCCTCTTCTAACAACCAACATAACAAAGACAATAATAAATTCTAGAACAAGACTAAGCATGTCTTCAATGATGGAATCATGGCTACAACTTCTACCACTGCTAAAGAGCCAACATTTAATCTACCCACTGTTGTGAAAGCTAAAAATGATAAGCCTTGGGCTTCTAAGCCTAAGAGAAACTCCACTCCTCTTGGATAATCACTTGAGAATTCTTTGAAGACTCTTCTATCTAACGAGATTATTGCTTTGCCTGACGACTCAAGACCTTATGATCCTAAAATTAATCCTAGGTGGTGGAACGACAACCACTATTGTGATTATTATCACAACAAAGGCCATAAGACTAATGAATGCATGAAACTTAAGAATCTAATTTAGGATCTAATTGATGATGATACTATTATGGTTGATTTTCCATAAGCAAACAACGATCACAAGGCTTTCAAAGAGCCTTTTCCTAAATTTGAAAATGAGAATCTTCCAAGGCAAAAGATAACAAGGTTTCCTACAATTATTCTAATAATGATAATGTGATCAACATGCTCAAATCTTCTGATCACACTAAAGGAAAAGCTAAAGTCAAATCATCTAATGTGGAAACTAGCTCTCAAGCTCCTTTAGGAGAAGATTCATCTTCCTCCTTTACTCCTAAGCAAATATCAACCTTAACAACTCAACCCGCTACCCTGTTGACTGTACATGATCCTAATCTAGTTAACCAACTTTAGCACACCTCAACTCAGATCTCAATGCTTGAGCTACTTGACATCTCTCCTACTCATAAGGTGGTCCTTAATCAAGCCCTTCTTGTGGCAAATGTTCCTAGGGACCTAGACATCGATAAGTTCTATTTCATGGTTGATCACCATGCATCACCTCCTTATCTAACTTTCTCTAAAAAAGATGACACGTCTGTTAGTCATACTCATAATCAGCCTCTCCACATTGAAGTCTCCATCCATCAATATCAAGTTAAGCATGTTTTGATAGATGGGGGCATGGGTTTGAATATTTGTAGTTTCAATATGGTTAAAGCTCTCAGTTTCTTAGAGCATGTTGTTGATACCCAGCATAAAATAATAATAAAAACATATGATGAAGAGGAACGTTCTTATAAAGGTCTGGTAGTCTTTCCTAGTTGGCTAGGTCTTGTTCAGTGGGACATCATTTGTCAAGTTCTGGATATTTCCTTGGCATACAATATACTATTGGGTCATCCTTGGATCCATGTAATGCAAGAAGTACCTTTGACATATCATCGTTGCATGAAATTCCCTCATGATGGAATTGAGATTACCATTCCTACAGATGCAACATGTGCCTATAATAGTCCTAAACAATTATATCGAATGGTTCCTCATAACAAAGAAGGATCAAATCCTGACAAATCAGAAAGAGAATCTCTATCAAATCATGGAAAAAGAATAGTTGTTAGACTGACTGGTATGGGAACCTATCAAGTGGAAAATTTTCAACTCTCTTCAACATCTCATGGCCAATCATTTCCATCATTTACAACACCTATTATTCATAAAGGTACTTGAATGATTAAAGCTACTATTCCCCTGGAGCTGGAAATGGATGAAAGTGTTCCCTTACTTTACAAGAGCAAAGAACCTAAACAAAAAGATAAACATGCTGACATCTCACCTGAAAAATATGGTATGGGCTATCAACTTATGCAAAAAATGGCACATGATGGAAAAGTCCTCTTGGAAAAGGCAAAGGCCTTCTTAAACCTTTACATGCTGAATTCAAAAATTACAAGATCAAAACTGGTGTTGGTTATCATGAACATAAGTCTAGAAAACCTAGCGACATCACTAATGCATATGAGGACTCAGATGATGAGGAAGAAGCATAAATCTAGCCTATGACATATGAAAGGCTCTTACATATTAAAATTTCTAATCTAGACTATCAAGGAGATTCGTACATACCTTATCAAGTGCTTCAAGAACATAAACATGGACCTAACTAGGAAGATCTCATACAAACTACTGAATAGACTACTACTAATACTACCACTACTATTGAAGATACTGTTGACTCTGATCATACGCATCATGATTTGGGGCAACTAGCTGACGTCTCCCACATCTTGGATATGCCTTAGGGTATGCCTATTCTAGACTATTCTACAGATCCTACTACTGAGCAAGCTCCTGCTACTGAAAATACACTTCCTGTGAAAGATGACAGTGATGAAGAAAATTTACCTCCTACTATGTCTCTAACTAATTACATCAGGTTGTACCGCAATAGTGAAATAGACTCAAATGAATATGAATGAGAATCCTTATCATATGCTACTATGGAAATACCAATTGATGTTATGCATAGAAATGCTCCAGCTATAAACTTTGAAAGAGGAGAAAGCTCTAATTCTCATGAACAAGCAAACAACAATAATCCTTTCCACCTTTTTGTGGATATCATTCCTATGGCTCCTAAGCCACCTACTCAAAAAAATGCTTCAACTAATCCAACAAATCATGGGTATATAAGACCTCATCCTGTTACTGTACACACTAAAATATGCACTTCTATGAACCATTACATGCAAGGTTGCTCAAGAATGAGGCCTCCCAAAGCGGCTCATAGCTCTCTATGCATGGAGTTGCAAGGGACTATGAGTTTTGCTCTCAGCTAGAGCTACAAGAAGGTGACCTTGCTAGTCAACCATACAATGAGAGATTCAAGTGAAGACAAGGGCAAGAGTGCCAATATCTCCAAGAATCTAATATGCAATGCAATGAAATGCAACTAAGATGAAGATGCAAATGTGCAAGCTATGCTATGAAAATGGAAGTACAAACTAAGCTATGAAGGGAAATAGCAATGGATTACAATGCCTCCTATTTAAACTATGTGAGCTTATTCTATTGCATAAAAGGAAATCTAATCTATGATGCCATGAATGTAACTATGAAAGCAAAACTATTATGAAATGCAACTAAAAATGTCAAGGCTTCAAAGCTTGAGTGTCTTCAAAGAGAGCTCCAAAACCTGCAGCATAACAATAGCATGAAATATGGATATGCAAATGAAGAAGAGAGCTCTCCTTTTATAAGAAATGCAAAGGAATGGACCATGGAGATTAAGAGGCAAAAGATCTTAATCAGCGGTGGAGGTTGAAAGAGGAGCAATCCATGTGCACAAGTATCCTCCAATGAGAGTGAAGTGTTGACTTTTGAGCCTCATGTGAGACAAAAGTGCTTTTTCCCTTTTTTATAAAATAGGAATAATACTTTATTTGTGCAACTTAGGATAAGAGGAAAAGTGGGGGCTTTTTATTTATTAAAAGGGGAGGAAATATTCCTTTTAATTAAATAAAGACTTAGGATAAATGGTTAGCCCATAGGATAAAAATCCAATATATGATCGAAATTAAGATTTGATCAAGAAATTGATAATGTTGAAAATATTGATTATTGATCAAAATGATTCAGGATTGATAAATTGAATAAATGGGGCCCAAAGTCTAGGCGACCATTTTAGGGTGCATACAGTTACAACTTCATGGTATATAGGAAGGCCTAGAATTGAGTTGGTTTCTATTCGTGCACTCCTGCCACTTGAAGAGGGACCTAGTTCTCAGAATCGACCATCTTAGTTAGACTCACGTAATACTCCTCTAAACTCCCCTGACTCTTCTAGGATGACTCATGATCAACAATATTTTATGGAGGATACTTTTCTTGATTTATCTGATTCATTCATGAATGATGAGGATGATACTGATGTCTTTTCTCTTGAGCCTATTGACTCCTTACCCCTCCCCCTTTCTGAGCTAAGTGGTTGGTCCACCTCTCATCCATCTTTCCATCTAAATCAGTTGTGTTAGCCTCATTCATCCATAAATCTTGATTCTTCTAGAAGTAATTCAGATGTGTAATATCAAAATCAGAAATACAAGAATCCACTTATATCTAAAAGTCTCCATGTCCTGTCTAATCGACATGTGGCTCCAAAGAAAAGAGAAATATTCAAAAGACCACAAGGGTCCTCAAATAAAAGAAGAAAATAAAAGAAAAAATAGATCTTGAAATCCTTCATCAAATTGAAATCAAAAGAGTCTCACAACAAAGAAAAATCAAAAGCTATGTGGATTCCCAAGTTAAAAGACTTGGATATAAAAGAAACATCAATGTTACCATCCATGCTTCCATCTTCTTCCTATGACTCCTTGCACTCTCCAATTCTCCACACCATAATTACCCTTTATATCTCATGCTAATCTCCACTCCATCATTGCCTTCCCAGAAGTGCACACTGTTATTTACTCATTGTCAATGACATGCTTCAGAAATGTCTCGATGGTACTCTCCTTAGGTGTTTAGAATGTGGGAAATCTGACAAAGCATTAAGAGAGGTTCATGAGGGTATTTGTGGATCTCACTCAAATGGTCTTTCCTTGATTATGAAATTTTGAAAGGTTGGACACTATTGGTCAGATGCTCTTATCACTACTACAACATTTGGTTCTCAAACTTCTCAACTAGTCATTACTACATATGACAGTATTCTCAAAGAGCCTCTCAACACTCTTCATCTACAATGGTTTGACAACTAAGCTCTTTGCTCCTGTACAACAATTTATGATCCTAAAAAAATTCTAAAAAGCATATACAGTCCTGAAAAAATCATAAAATATCCTAAAAAAATCATCATCCTAGTGAAAACCTAGAAATAGGTACCTTGATGCATCAATTAAAAAAAATCAAATATAAAAAAATATAAAAAATAAAAAATAAAAAGAAGAAAAAAATCAAAAAAGAAAAATTGCACCTTGGTGAAAACCTGGAAACAAGCACCTTGGTAGAAAAAATAAAATAGTCCCAAGTGGTAAAAACCTGGCAAACAGGTGTCACTTGTAATCAATGCTTCATCTATCAACATGTGATTGACCTCTTGTCTCCCTTCATCTATCTCGCTCTATGTTTCCTTGTGTCATCTTGGGTTGGAACTTGTCTTGATCTTGTCCTCGGTCCTTATCTCTCATCTTGAGGCAATCATACTCCTATCTGTGTTGTCAGTGCTTTATCACTTGGTCGACTTCTTGAGCTTAACTTGAGTCAGTTTATCAGTCCCTCCTGATGGAAATTTTATCACTGACACACTACTTGGTGTTTCTTAACACCCCAATCCTTTAGTGTTTCTTAACACTACCTAATCTAGACATTGTTGTGTTTATCAATACATATCAGATCTTGCACTATGTTTCATTGTGCACTTGTACTTTGACACAAGAACAAAGGTGTTTTCTTAACATCCAACATAAATTACATCCTAGAAAACTAAAAATGGCTGAGTTATACTGAACTATTTTCTTGTGTGTTGTCTTGTATCATTGATTTTTGCTTGCTATGTCTTCTAAGGTCACTCAACGATGTCTACTTGACTAGAGATTCATGACCAGGGGCATAACATGTTTTCTTTGATTTCTACTTGTGGTGCAATTTTAATGATCCTAAGTTGTCTTATAAACTAGGTGTTTGTGATAAGAGCCTCTGTCATGATTGGAATGCCACACATACCTCGACCCTCTTTATTTGAACACTTAGGTGAGGTTGGAATTATCTCCTTGTCTATTGCTTGTGTGTAGCATGTACGATGACACTCCTAGTTATCTTGGCAGCTTGTGCCTTGATATTGGTGTTATCTTACAACATTAACTTGGAAACCATGTTCAGGTCATCTCGACACTTATGTCTTGATGCTTATGTGTGTTTCCTACATTTCATTCGATATGGTTGTATTCATACCTTTATCGGTGCTCTCGCACTAGTGACGGTTGTACTAACCTTTGATGTCCCAAACACTCAAATGATGAAAACTAATGGTCTATAGGATCGGTGACTGGACTAATCCAAAAGTATTAGCCTACATTTCATTATAGGGTTTCATTTAACTTTGCATTTATGGTTCCCTTGAGCTATGTTTTCTTTTTCATCCTTCCTTTCTCACCACTGATGCATTTGACTACAAATCCTTAATCTTTGATCCTCTTTTCGGGATCAAAATTGAAATTCCAAATCTTCAAACGTAGTTGACTATTGATGCTATCACTTCTTGCTCACTTCCACTTTATTTTTTGGACTTTTGAGGCTTCTCTTCACCCCTTGTACCTCATTTCCATTTCGATCTCGAGGGGGCATGACAATATAGAAAACATTTTCATCAATCAAATTCTCCTAATCTACAAATCTTGTAATCAAACCAAACATTAAATTGATCAAATCAATCAAGACTAAACATCATCTCTCAGGGCATCTCAACTTCATCGCTTCATATCAAGTTGAGATTCTCCACATCTCCTTTCTGAAAGAGTGTTCTCATCACTTCATATCAGTTCACTCAGACATACATCTCTTTGATCTCTTAGGGCATATCAAGTTCATTAGGACCCATATCCATATGGTATTGTCTATCAGATGATTAGCTATCTCAATCTCTTTGGATAGATCTATTCAGTCTCATCACTTCATATCAGGCTGGATACTGTTGTCTTGCTTATTAGTCTTCATTCAATCAGGTTCAGAGTTCTATCTCTATCACCTATCCTTGGCATCATCATTCTTTGACTCAATGTGCTCCCAGATCTCTCACACATTAGTCATAGAGGGGAAAATGTAATCACCTAAAATTGGTCTACTAGAACTTGAGCCCCCCTTTTTTATCAAATTGTCTCTTTGGTAAACATCATTATGTAAGGTAACCCTTAAAATCCCCTTTGCATAATTAAATAAAAAATCTTATATAAATCTTGCACTATGGTCTAATTTATAGAGCTTGCATATTTATTTAATTGCTAGAACCTTACTTTTAGTATAAAGTTCCTACACTTTATTAAAACAACACATGCACATGTGTGCACCCACTTAATTTTGATTAATTAGTAATTAAAAGGGATTTGTGCTTTCAAAAATACTATTTTGTCTTATTCTACCTAACATTTCCCTTTTGCCTCTTAATCCTCACCACTTATTTCTACCTAACCTTACATATCCTTGCATCTCCTTTTGCTTCTTCATCTCAGTCACTCATTCTTTTTCCTCTTAATCTCCACCCTTCATTCTTGAGGCAATTTCTTTAAAAGGAAGCTCTTCCTTGGCTCAAGGGTTGCATCTTACCTTTTTCAATGAATTGGCTTTCTTGTATTATTATATTATTATATTCTAGCTTTATCACAATCTTGTCATTTGATTTCTTAGCTTATCTTCATTTATAGCTTAATCTTGCATTGTTAATCTAGCTTCTTTCTTGCATTGTTTCATAGAATAGCTCTTGCATTCATTATAGAATAGTAGTTGCTTGCATTCATTCTTAGCTTAAATCTCTCATTCTAGCTTGTTAGTCTTGCATCTTAGCTTGATTCTTGCACTTTGAATCTTCCATTTTGGAGTAGTCAAGTCACTAATCCTCTATGTTAATTTGATGAGCATCATGAGAAAGATTAAACTTGCTTCAACTAGGAAGCTATGAGCCACTTCTTGAGATTTCCTCTTCCATAGATTCTCTCAAGTGTAATGGCTCATAGAAGTGTGTCACACTTTTGGTCACACACAATGGAAAACTAGAAATGAACTAGAATGAAAGAGACAATGCTAGAATGAGAGATTTAGGCTAGAATGAATGCAAACAACTAGTGTTCTACAATGATAATGCAAGAACTAAGCTATGAAACAATGCAAGAAAGAAAACTAGATTAATAATGCAAGGGAGCTATGAGCATGTAATGAAAGAAACTAAGAGCTAGGAATTCAAATTAGCAAGATTAATATAAGAATACAAGAAAACAAGAATGCAAATAATCAAGATTGGGAATATGCAAGATAACAAGATGGAACCCTTGAGCTAAGGAAGAGTTTCCTTTTAAAGGAATTGCTTCGAGAATGGAGGGTGGAGTTTAAGAGGAAAAATAATATGTGATTGAGATGAAAAGGCAAAAGGTGAGTGACAGAGATGCAAGGTTAGGTGGAAATGAGTGGTGAGGATTAAGAGGCAAAAGAGATGTTAGGTAATATAAGACAAAATAGCATTTTTGAAAGCACAAATCCCCTTTAATTGCTAATTAATTACGATTAAGTATGTGCACACATGTGAACATGTTCTTTTAATAAAAGTGTAGAAACTTTATATTAAAAATAATGTTATAGCAATAAAATAAATATGCAAGCTCCATAAATTAGACCATAGTATAAGATTGATATAAGATTTTTTATTTTTTATTTAATTATGCAAAGGGGATTTTTAGAGTTACTTTGCACAATTATGTCTAGTAAATATGTCTTTGAGATTTAGGATTTTATTTGAAGCAATTTAATCAAAATAGGGGCTTAGGTTCTACTAGACAAATTTTAGGTGATTACAATATCATCCTTGATTTACTTATGCCCTACTATCTATCTATAGGCGTGATTCCATGCAACACCCATGATTCCACTTATTACTCCTTTTATAGGTAGGTAGCTTACTTTCTAGCTTGTGTTGATCAATCAATATCATTGCCACTATTGATCCTACCATTTTTGTTCATCTTTTTCTGATGGTTTCTGGTGTTAAAGAGCATCTCACCTAATGGTTTTCCAACTGAGATTACTCCTGAGGGGAATAGCCTATCGACTAAATTAGTTTCTTCCTATGGAAGATATACTATTATATTATATTTATTAGATGAAAATTACCATTTAATTCGATCAATGGTATTTTAAAAAAAAAAAAACATAATATATATGTCTTTTAATTTATTGATGCAGGAGAATTTTTGGTTCCTGAAGATCCTTCTTAGTATTGGAGGAATTCCCTAGCAGAGGGATGCAGTACTTTGTTTTTGGCAGCTTTTTGAGTTTCTATGTTGTGATGATTTGTGGAGATCCTTGGCGTGTGAGTTGAAAGGAGGTTGTTCCTTGATGTATGTGGAGGCTATTTCCAAGATCTCATCTCTTGAGGTGGCATGGTTTGGGAGATCTTGGATGATCTGTTTCAGAGTTGGAGTTGTTTTCCTTGCCATCGAAACTATATTTTCTTGTACTTTTGTGCTGATTGCGCGGAGTGTATCCGTTGATCCTTAATGAATCATCCTTTTCAATCTTAGGGCCTTTAAGAGGACCTAAAAAACTATATTTTCCCAATATCACAAGTCCTAAATCATTATGAGTAAAAAGTTATGACCATTTTTCTCGGGTACCTATTTTCTACCAGTTTCACGTGAAACATGGAGTGTTTCTTCTTGCATGGATCTGTATGATGAGATGGGGCCTTGCTAAGTTAGGATAATGTTCTTGGGTCATGTGTGGACCTAAATTTAACCTCACATTAAGTTTTGATCATTCTTTATTTAGTTTTGGTATCTCTCCTTAGCCTGGATCTATATTATAATTAAATGCCTGTCTGGCTGACTTGTGGCTTAGCTAGCTATATATTGCGAGCTTGGGTTGATGTAGAGGGATGATAATCATAGGAGGAAAGATGTAGATGTAGTAGTGATATGATGGAAGAGTAGAGTAGAAGAATATTTTCAAATTTGGGAGTTTGCAGCAGAACTAGTGGCTTGAGGGCTTAGGACAACAAGAGATTGCTTGGTGGCTTGTGAGCACAAGTTTAGATATTGTGTTGGTTGTTCCTATCAAAGGCTTCCTATTTCAGATCTAAACTAGTTTTTGGTTCCTAGATCTTGTAGATACTTTGTAATTTCATTTTAATAGGCCGAAACCCAGAAGGTCTTATAGTCGGGCATGTTGAATGAAATTTTGTTTTGAAGCATTATATTATTGTATTCCGCTATGCATTGTTGTTGTTATAATTGGTAGTGTAAGTTTGGACCATCCATTATTGGATATTCCATCCCTACCCTACATCAAGTGGTATTAGAGCTTGAAGATCTTGAGTGTGTGGATAGAGCGCCGAGGTGAGGCAGTTTGCACTAGGACCTTGGATTGAAGATGCCTCCGAGGAGAGCATATTTGATGTGAAAGATGAAGATTTCCTTGAGTGAACAGATCACCGAATTGAGGCATGTTGTGAAGATGGATAGTAGATCACCAAGTGTGTGGAGGCAACTAGAATCTTGCAATCAGATCACTGAGCAGAGGTAGTTGCACTTTGAAAGGAACTTGATGGAGAAGTTGGGTCAATTTTGACCTAAATTCAATCTAAGGATTGAAGAGATGATGAAGTCTTGTTGGAAGAAAGTTTTCTGGCCGATTAAGAGGATTATTCAAAGAAGAAGACACTTTGATGTTAAGGAAGAGGTGAAGGATGGCTTTGCTGAAGATGATAAGGTATGTGTTGGTTTTCATGAGTAGATGGATGGATCTAGCATGAGAATTGTAGAGCATTTGGTTGGGCTTGATCAGATTGTTGTTGGTGAAGAGTTACTTGTTATTGAACACCTTTGTGATGGTGGTGTTGCCAACTTTATTTTGTTTGGTGTTATGGTGCAGATCTTATTTGCTGGTTGTGGACTTGAATTGCTGGTTGACAATAATGAGTCTTGTGATGATTTGCAGAGATGGGATGCTGATGATGAGGGATTTCATATTGATGTGGATCTGACTTTGGATCTACTTGTTGGGGAGTTGGATACTATTGTTTTTGATATGGGTTGTGGTGATCAGTGGTATGCTGATTGGATTATTGAGATTCATGTGATCCTGATGTTTGAATAGATGAAGCATAGATGGTTGATTTTCCAATTTTTTATCTTATCCTTGATGGATTGGAAGCCTTTGGTGAAGATGAAGTTGATTGTGTATGCACCCTAAAATGGTCACCTAGACTTTGGGCCCCCATTCAACAATTTATCAAATCCCTGAATCAATATTTTCAAAAATCAACATTTTTCAAATTATATCAATTTCCTTGATCAAATCCTATTTTATCATTTTCGATTATTTGCTTTGGGCTAACCATTTTATCCTAAAGTCTTTATTTATTTAAAAGGAATAGTTCCTCCCCTTTTAATAAATAGAAAAGCCCCCACTTTTCCTCTTATCCTAAGTTGCACAAATAAAATATTATTCTTATTTTATAAAAAAGAAGAAAAATACTTTTTGTCTCATATGGACACAAAAGTCAACTCTTATTTTCTCATTGCAGGATATTTGTGCACATAGATTGCTCCTCATTGATGCTCCACCCTTGATTAAATCTTTTTCCTCTTAATCTCCATGGTCCATTTCTCCTCATTTCCTATAAAAGAAGAGCTCTCTTCCTCATTCTAGGTCATTCACTTTTATGCTAACTTTATGCTGCAGGAATTATTGAAGACTTTGAAGCTTTTTGGAGATCATTGTTGCATCACATCTTGACTTTCTTCATTGCTTCATAATTTAGTTTTCATTCTTTCATAGTAGCTTCATATTTCATGCTTTCATAGTTTAGATTTCCTTTCATGCTTTAGAATAACTCATCTAGCTTAATAGGAAGGATTGTAACACTTGCTATTTCCATTTCATAGTTTAGATTGTACTTTTATTTTCATAGCATAACTCACATATTTGCATCTTCATTCTTAGCTTACTTGCATTGCATTTCATTTGATTCTTGGAGATATTGGCATTCTTTCCCTTGTCATCACTTGAATCTCTCATTGTGTGGTTGACTAGCAAGGTCACTAAGTTTATTAGCTCTAGCTAAGAGCAATTTTACAATCTTTCAACTCTATACATAAAGAGCTACGGATCAATTTTTGAGACCTCATTCTTGAGCGTTCTTGATTGTAATGATCCATAGAAGTGTAATAATAGTGCACTTCTATGGATCATTACAATCAAGATCACTCAAGAATGAGGTCTCAAAAATTGATCCATAGCTCTTTATGTATAGAGTTGAAAGATTGTAAAATTGCTCTCAGCTAGAGCTAATAAACTTAGTGACCTTGCTAGTCAACCACACAATGAGAGATTCAAGTGATGACAAGGGAAAGAATGCCAATATCTCCAAGAATAAAATGAAATGCAATGCAAGTAAGCTAAGAATGAAGATGCAAATATGCGAGTTATGCTATGAAAATAAAAGTACAATCTAAACTATGAAATGGAAATAGCAAGTGTTACAATCCTTCCTATTAAGCTAGATGAGTTATTCTAAAGCATGAAAGGAAATCTAAACTATGAAAGCATGAAATATGAAGCTACTATGCAAGAATGAAAACTAAATTATGAAGCAATGAAGAAAGCCAAGATGTGATGCAACAATGATCTCCAAAAAGCTTCAAAGTCTTCAAGAATTCTTGCAGCATAAAGTTAGCATAAAAGTGAATGACCTAGAATGAGGAAAAGAGCTCTTCTTTTATAGGAAATGAAGAGAAATGGACCATGGAGATTAAGAGGCAAAATATTTAATCAACGGTGGAGCATCAAAGAGGAGCAGTCCATGTGCATAAATATCCTCCAATGAGAAAATAAGAGTTGACTTTTGTGTCCATATGAGACAAAAAGTATTTTTCTTCTTTTTATAAAATAAGAATAATGCTTTATTTGTGAAACTTAGGATAAGAGGAAAAGTGGGGGCTTTTTTATTTATTAAAAGGGGAGGAACTATTCCTTTTAAATAAATAAAGACTTTAGGATAAAATGGTTAGCCCAAAGCAAATAATCAAAAATAATAAAATAGGATTTGATCAAGGAAATTGATATAATTTAAAAAATATTGATTTTTGAAAATATTGATTTAGAGATTTGATAAATTGCTGAATGGGGGCCCAAAGTCTAGGCAACCATTTTAGGGTGCATACATTTACCCCTCTTTGACTAATGTGTGATCATTTTGAGAACACATGTGGTGAAAGAAGAATTGAAATGTGAATTCATTTTGGGATCACAAAACAACTCAGACGTGTGTTCATTTTGGGAACACGCCCGAACAAAAATAAACAAAAGATTTTGGACATGAGTTCATTTTGGGATCACATCTAAAATAAGAGATAAAAATCTCAAGTTGAGTGAAAGCTCATAAAAAGATAGCTGAATCAAGAAAATCAAGGATTAAATCCAATAGGTACTGCTCCCTCAGAATTGAAATCAAAATCAGGTAGAGGAGAACAAAAGATTGATAAAAGATGATCAAATCATAAGAAATCATAATCGAAGATGATAGGATAACCATTAGGCAGTGAAAACATGCCCCAGTTTGACTAGGTTTGACTGAGAAAGATAAAGTCAAAACCTCAGAGAGATGGATCGAATGAAAGTGAATGAAAGACTAGGAGTTTGAAAGAGATGGGATGAAGAAATGAAGATGCCCCAACAAAGATTGAAGGATCGGGCCTCAAATGGTCGACCAACTGCGTAGAAGAAAGGGAAAATTTGAAATGTGATTTTGACTATCAAGATGAACTCAAATTTTGATTTCAAGTCTGAAAATGGATCCAGAACATTGAAATTAGCTAGAGGCGTAATTTTTGTGCAATTTCGAGGTGTTTTGAAAATTAGGTCAAAAAGTTAAAATGCTATATAAGGGGCAAAAAGTGTCATTTTCAAAATCATTTGACTTTTATTGATTTGAGAATTTTGAGAGCTTAGAGAGAGAAAATGGCCCAGCAAGCAGCAGTTCCCATCCACAGACATCGATTTGAGCGCACTTGGTTGCACGATCGGCCTCCACACTATGTTGCCCCGGTATGTTTTCAAAAAAACTTGCTTTGTTAGGGCATTTATGAGCATTTAATATATTAAAACATGTTTTTTAATTGTTTTCAAATTTCAAATTTTTAGTTTAGGTGAAAAGTCGCGCGATACTTTACAAGTGTCATGCCCTTTGAGGAGAAGTGTTGTGCGACACTTCGTGGGTCAAAATAGTGTCGCACGAGCATTGAATCTAGTGTTGCACGACACAGGATGAAATGTCGCGTGACACTATGTGAAGTGTCACCTGAACAAAAACTGTCATAGTGCTATAAGACAAAGTGTCGCACGACACTTAGTCAAAAAGTAGAGTCGCCTAGTATAAAAAGTTGACATGTTTTAATATTTTTGAGCAAAATAACGTGGGTCCTGACAATGTTTGATTTTAAAATGCTTTGTATTGATTTCATACATCCTTCATGATATATTTTAACATTTGGTGTGGTTTAAATGACTTGTAGAAGCACTTCCCTGTGCTCCGTATCAGAGCACCCCAGGTGACTGGATTGCGATTTGTTCAAGATCTGGATGATTCGGGCAAGGCCAATGTGAGGGCTATGGGCTTTTGGTATTTACTGCAGATGCCCCATATTCAAGCTGACCATAGGTTGTTGACTGCTCTTGCTAAGAGATGACATAGTGAGCACAACACCTTTCATTTGCCTACTGGAGAGGCATCTATTAGCCTAGAGGATGTCTCTCGGATCCTACGGTTTCTGTGCCATGAAGAGCCTGTAAGTATAATCATGTTTATAGATAGTCATAGTTGTAAAGTTTCCATATGATAGAAACTGACATGATTGTTTGTTGGCACAGGTATACTATGATCAGGATCTGATAAAGGGGAGATAGGTAATCCAGGGTATGTTCTAGGATGTCACCATCCTAGATTGACACGTCAGGTGGGATCGATTGATGGATGACTTTGGTAGGGACTTCCCAGTGTCTTGTATTGTTGAATCTTTTATTGGTCAGGCCCTCATGATTGACAGGAGTCAGAAGGGGTTTCCATTGGGATGGGGTAGGTTGCTAGCAGATTTGGTGGCACATCAGTGACAGATGGCATGGGGTCTAGCCATATTGGCTGAGATGTACTATGAGTTACATGAGATCATCTACTGAGATGGCAGGACTTGGGCGTGTGGGGCCATACTTGCTTAGATATGGGCATGGGAGCACATTGTTGTAGTGCATCCTCGAGTGCAACCTAGGGAGCGTAGGTATCCCTATATGTACAAGTATACAAGTTTCATCTCTCAGGCTCATACCGGGGATGTCTCTTATTATCGTAGGGTGTTAGATGAGCTCACCTCATTCACTTGGAGACCTTACAGGTCATTTGAGCAGTGGGGTGATAGGTGGGAGTTGGATTACATGCTTTGCAGTCATCCATTGGTAGGTCAACATTCTAATATTATGGAGAGATTCATTATTACTCAAGTCTGGAGACAGTTCAGATGCCAGCAGAGGGTGTCTATGGAGACTAGTACACATGCTCAGTTCTAGGATGAGGAGGGGCATGGTTGGCTGCCGATGCTAGATTACCAACAGACAGTATAGGATACAACTACTATATGTTAGGAGCCATGGGAGTACCTACCGAGCATGGTGGATGCGGGTGCAGATGCAACTTATAGAGCAGAGAGGCATAGGGCTCCATTTCCCAAATTCACTATGCCAGATATACAACTAGCTGCTCATGGGGATGATGGGGGAGATGACGGAGATGGAGGGGGCAGAGGGGATGAAGGGGATGGAGGGAGAGGGAGAGGGAGAGTGATGGAGAGAGGTGAGGGATCTAGATTAGGTGGCTAAAAATGGTCACAGGGACGAAGATCAATGACTCCTGAGGATGAGGTGAGACCAGCTCACCGACAGGCAGAGGTGCAGCAGGATCAGCCTGCAGGAGGAGAGGACCTAAGAGCCAGGATATAGGCTCTAGAGGTGGAGATGCAATAGGTTAGGATCACTATAGCTGTTAGGGAGCAGTAGCTCATAGATCAAAGGGCTAAGACAAAGTGCCGAGAGAGACAGCTACAGGTTGCCCTTGTAGAGAGGCAGAGAGAGGTAGCGCGAGCTGCGTACTATCATGGCCTCTACATACAGGTAGTACCAGTGGATCAGAGAGATCCTTCTTACTTAGTAGTAGTGGGTAGATCAGATGTAGTACCAGATGTGACACCACCTCCTCCACCACCAAGTCCTCGGGATGGTGGTAGCGAGTCCTAGGTTTAAGACTTAGGTTTTTAGATGTTTTGGACATATCATGAGACTTTTGATCCAGATTTTGGGATCTCATTCTGTATATTATATGATGACATTTATTGATATATGAGATTTATTGGATGTTCGATATATCTTGTGTTTACGTCTCACTTGTGATGGATGTATCAGTTTATGTATTGTCTTTTAATTTTGCTCAAAATGTATGTTATAAATGCTCATGTATATTCTCTCTCATAGATGTATGTTTGATTCTCATGTGTGTGATGTAGACTAATGTTTCTGAAAATGAAATTTTTAGGGATATAGATATGATGATAAGATTAACCCCTTGTGATGACAGGAATAGGTCGTAATGTGAGGATAAAGAGCAAAAGACATGATCAAGAAAAGGAAAGATTAGCGCAGTTGACCGATAGGTCCATGAAAGATGAAAGGAGAGCTCTCTCCATATGCAAGATGCAAAACTAAACTAACATGAACCTAAAAAATGCAAACTACTATGAAAGTGGTTGACTTGCAAGGTCACAACGCTTATAGACATCTAATAATCATCATCGAGCTTTATTGGTAACGTCATAAGATCATACAATACACACTAGTATGACTATGTGAATATGAATATGATCTATATTAGATAGAAAATGTGGAAATCCCACCTAGGCATCAAAGACATGTAGGTCAAGATGACTAGTGCAGTGAGATTACCTAAGTTTAATATGGCAAGATTATACTCGCATCGAGACACAAGGAAAGTCAAGATGTTTAGAAGTATGCACTTGCACCAACAGTTAAGGATAATACCTTGTCAATCCCCACTGTCAAGTAAGACCAGCATAAATGCTCATGACAATTAGGATCAACAAAATATACCCACAAGTAGATAAAAAAATAAAACATGTGCTCATACCCTCAGTCTTCTAGCTATGCATCATTGAAAACTTCTCAGGGAGAGACCACTTATCAAAGAAATCCTCATAGACATCACACAAAGAAAAATAAAGTCAACATATCTCAATTGAGCTGATTGTTTAAGTGCGTGTGTGTTGGTCATAGAGTCAAACTTGAGTATCAAATTTGCTAATGAGTGATATCGCATCATACTTAGATTGGCGGGTAAGACATCTGATAAGTGTTTAAGAAACACTTGATGCTAGGGTAGTGTTGAAAAACATGGTTTGGGGTGGTGTTGAAAAACACCTGTTTGTGAAATGCCCCAAGAGACAGACGCACCTAAAGGACCTATGCTAACAGGTATGCCCCCTAGACAAAAATAAAGACCAATTCCAGACCAAGTCAAATAAGTTCAAGGCATGATGGAGAATGGCTAAGTGTTGAGGACACATGCTAAAAGACAAGGGTGCAAAGGCCTCAAGTAGCGCTTGTTTCTAGGTTTTCACCACTTGACAGATTTTTTTTTATTTTTTCAATTTTTTTGTATTTTTGCTACCAAGGCGCTTGTTTTCAGGTTTTCACCAAGGCACTTTTTTTATTTTTTTGAATTTTTTGACTTTTTAATTGTTTTTATGAGACATCAAAGTGGCTATTGCTAGGTTTTCACTAGGATGCTCTTTTATCAGGACATTTTATGCTTTTTAAGATTTTTTCAACATCATATATGAATTTTTTGGTATTTTCTTAGGATCATAAAATATGTACAAAGGATGCCCCCAGATTGAATAGGCATCATGGATAGAACTTCTTGAGGTGCAAAAAATTGATGGGATTAGGGAGTTTTTCTCCATCCTCATCAGATAACAAGTAAGTACTTGTCCCAAAAGCAACTGTGATGACATATGGGCCAAGCCAATTAGGATTGAACTTACCCTTTTGTTCTCTATTTTGTTTGTTCTTAGGATTCTCTCGCAAAACAAGATCACCTACTTGAAACTCTCTAGGGTGAACCTTCTTGTTGAATAACTTTGACATACACTTTTGATACACTCTCATATGATCAAATGAGGCCTTGCACTTCTCATCTAGAAGTTCTAAGTCTTGTAACCTCATGGCACGATAATCGTCATCTGTAATCAAACGTTTGAGAGAGACTCTAAGTGAAGGAATCTCAACTTCTAAAGGTAATACTGCTTCAACACCATAAGTGAGGGAAAAAGGAGTAGCCCCTATGGGAGTACATATACTCATTCTATAAGCCCATAAGGCTAGATTGATCTATAGGTGCCAGTCTCTACCATTCTTGTGAACTATTCTATGGAGAATTTTAAGAATGGTTTTATTTGAAGCCTCTACTTGTCCATTTCCTTGCGGGAAGTAAATGGAGGACCAATGTTGTTTTATCTTGAATTTCTTGTAGAGGTGTGTAAGGTCATTGTTTTTGAACTGACCTCCATTGTCAGTGATTATCTCAAAAGGTATCCCAAACTGACAAATGATGTGATTTAATATGAACAAAGAGATTGTCTTTCCTGAAGCAACAGATAGTGGAATGATTTCTACCCATTTGGTAAAGTAGTTAGTAGCAGTACTAATGAATTTATGTCCACCTAATGAGTTGGGATGAATCTTCCCAACAAGGTCAAAGGCCCAGCACTAAAATGGCCAATGAGAAATAGAAGGAATAAGCTCCCTACCTGAAGCATGAATCAAGTTTCCATGTTTCTAACACTTTTCACATGATTTGGCAAAAGCTATAGCATCCATATGCATTGTGGGCCAATAATACCCCGCCCTAAGCAACCTTTGGGCCATGGCAAGACCATTAGAATGTCCTCCACAAATGCCCTCGTGAATGTCAACTAACGCTCGGTTGGACTCATCCTTTTCTAAGCACCTAAGAAGTGTCCCATCTAAACCCCTCCTATACAAATCACCAGAGATAAGGGTATGGTGAGAGGTGTTACAGACAAGGTTTCTTCTTTCAGAGTGATTAAAGGTTTCAGGGATGATGCCATCATGGAGATAGGAGTAAATAGCACCATAGCGGGAGGATTCATGACTAACCAAGGTACAAATGACATGGCTTTCTGAGGAGTAAAAAATTGGATGGTGTAGCTCTTCCACTAGGAACTTGAATCTGGATTCATGTTGTTCTAGTTGAAGGAGTGAAGCCAATGTAGCTATAGCATCAGCTGCTTTGTTCTCTACTCTAGGGATTTGTTGGAATGTCACAAAGGTGAAATAGCATCGCAATGAATCAACCATTTTCTTGTAGGGTATCAGTTTATCATCCTTTGTTTGGTATTCTTCATTTACTTGGTTGATTATCAATTGCGAATCCCCATAATTGTGTAGCTCTATAATGTTCCACTCTATAGCTATTTTAAGTCCATTAGTTAAGGCCTCATATTCAACAATGTTGTTTGTGCATGGGAATAATAATTTATAGGACTTGGGAATAGTACACCCATGAGGGGAGACAAACAACACTCCAACTCCTGAACCATTATGCATGAAAGAGCCATCAAAGAACATCTTCCATGTTCTTGTAGTAAGGTACATTATGTGCTCATCTGGAAATTCAACTTAAATGGGCATATTGTCTTGAATGGGAAAATCAGCCAGTTGATCAGTGATAGCTTGTCCTTTTATGGCTTTACGCTCGACATACTCAATGTCAAATTTGGAAAGAATCATCATCCATTTAGCAAGTCTACCCATGAGAGCAGCCTTGCCGAGCAGATACTTAAGAGGATCAATTTTGGCTATCAAGTGTATTGTATGTGCAAGCATTTAATGTCACAAATTTTGGGAAGCAAACACCACAGCCAGACAACAATTTTCAATACTAGTATAATTGACCTCATAGGAAACAAGTGTGTAGCTGATGTAATAGATAGCTCTTTCTTTTCCTGTATCATCAGGTTGAGCCAATAATGCTCCCAGGGAAGATTCTATTGCTGAAACATACAAGATGAGTGGTTTCCCTGGGATAGGAGGCATTAAGATGGGAGGATTGGCCAAGTACTACTTTATTTGATCTAGGCTCTTTTGGCAATCCTCATTCCAAGCACATGTGGCTCCCTTATGCAATGTCTTGTTGAATGGTTGTGCTCTATCTATAAGTTGTGAAATAAACCTCCTTATGGATTGGAGTCATCCTTGAAGACTTTTCATCTGACTAATGTTCTTAGGAGGTGGCATATCTAATATAGCTTGAACCTTTTCAAGATCCACCTCTATTCCTTTGGCTAAAATTATGAATCCTAGAAGTTTACCTGAGGTAACCCCAAATGTACACTTTTTCAGATTCAATCTTAACTAAAACTGCTCCATTCGATCTAGAATTACTTCCAAATCTTCTAGGTGTGTATCCTTTTGCTTAGACTTGGCCAAGGTATCATCCACATAATCCTCCATGTTTTTATGCATCATATCATGAAATATTGTGGTCATAGCTCTTTGGTATGTGGCTCCTACATTTTTTAATCCAAATGGCATGATGTTCCAACAATAGGTTCCCCATGCACATGTGAAGGCTATCTTTTCTTGATCCTCAAGAGTTATTTTTATTTGGTTATAACTGGAAAAACTGTCCATTAAAGATTATATCTCATAGCCCACAGTCATATCCACTATCATGTCTATGTTAGGGAGTGGAAAGTCATCCTTTGGGCAAGCTTTGTTAAGATCTCTGAAGTCTGTGCATACACGAATGGACCCATCATGTTTTGAAACTGGAACAATATTTGAGATCCACTCAACATAGTCAATAGCTCTAATAAATCTTTCTCCTAAGAGCTTTTCTAATTCAGCCTTAACAAGGAGAGCTATGTGAGGATGCATTTTCCTCAACTTCTATTTTACTGGTTTAATTCCTAGAGCTATAGATAAGTGATGCATAATGAGATTAGTGTCAAGCCTTGGCATGTCTGAATATGTCCAAGAAAAATTGATTTTCTTTTTTTGTAAGAACTTTGTGTATGCCTCTTTTTCTTGCACTGACAGAGACTGAGCTAGATGTATCACTTGTAGAGCCTCTTCCGTATTCAAATTTACTGGCTGTGTAGGATCAATAAGAACTGATGACCTGTCTTGGAAATAACTCGATAGGTTATTAAGTACCCCATCCTTAGGCACCTCAAAGAGGTTTTCACCTTTGGATACATCTTTTATTTTTACTATTTTGGGTTCTGACACCGCCACAAAGTGGTTTTCGCCATCAAAACCATTTCTCTTTTGTTTTGTTTCTTTTATTTTTTGACTGAGGTACTTAATATCTGGCTCCATCATACTCGTTGTAGGTTCACTGGTGGAAGAGACTACGGGTTCAAGAGCATTCAAGTAGTAGGCTATCTTGTAGTCATTGTGAAAGGTGAGGAGCTGAGGCTCTTGACAAAGTTGTGACCAATCAATCAAATGATGGTTTACAAGGGGTAGGTCAATGACTAGTTCAACATTATTGATACGAAAGGCATTATCTCTAGTGATCATACAGTTAGGATTTGTCAAGTCTCCTTCTAAGATACCCAAATTAGGACTCATCCTACCAAACAAAGCATCATCCACTAAGGCAATTTGAGGAGTCCAATCCTCTAGTCCTACACTAGGCTCGTTGGTCACATCAGGTTGAGTACTATAGGTATGGACAACATCCATGTCCAAATCAACTATTTCATCTAAAAGAGAGTTCCACTTGAACTCATGCGAATCTATTTCTGAATCTCTGCTGGGATGTTTACACCAAGAAGGCTTGGGATGCCTTGATGTAGAAGCTTCAAGATTATGAAGGGTATCACCTTCTCTGGTGTCTGTATTTTTAGCTGCTGAATCATCTAAATCTCCCCAAAGGAGATTGGTGGAAGGCACCCAATCATCAATCATGTCTTGCTAGTTTTGAAGATTGGGTGTATAATCCGAGTCACTGTAACTATCTGTCGTAGCTAGGATAGGGACACTTGTCTTCTTTTCATGATCAAAGCCTAGGCTGATTGTTGACTTAGTCCTATGACCAAAAAGAGCATGGTTGAGTGGTTTAGCCTTGGCATCTAACCTATGACTGAGAGGGCCATGACCTGGGTAGCCCACATTTTTAACCTAAGTATACCCTCTCCCATAGGTTTTAGGAGATGGCACAAAATTCTCATTGTGTTGATACTTTTCTGCTCTATATATCCAATCTCTAATGGCTACCTCCTCTTTCTCCTCATGAATAGGTACTGAGGACTCTACAAACTTTCCAAACAAGGTCATAGCTGAGGATGAAGGTTTCCTCTCAGATGAAGGTTTTCCATAAGACCTAGGTGAGATTGGCATTTTTGTGAAGGAATCCATTTGGTAGTCTCCCATGCCAAGGTCTATGGACTTAAACTTACTCTTACACTGCTCAAGAGCAACATCAAAATTATCAGCCTCTCTATTCAAAGGGACATGAGAGCTAGCTAAAATCACATTAACAGATAATGTGCTATCCCCTGGTATGCATACTTCAACTCCATTGTAAGGGAACTTAACACATTGGTGGTAGGTAGATGACACCACTTGCATGTCATGAATCCATGGCATACCCAATAAGATATTATATGCCAAAGGTCTGACATCAACAATCTGGAACAAAATGTCCTTTTCCATAGGACCGATCCTAATAGGAAGAACAACCAATCCCTTAGAGCTTTGCTCTGCTTCATCATAGGCTTTAATTCTGATCTTCTTCCTAGTGTCAATTATTTGCTCAAAATATCCCAAAGCTTTCAATAGACTCAAAGAGAAAATATTAAGCTTAGCACCCCCATCTATTAACATGCGCCTAACATGGGTTTTGTGGATCATGACCTCAATATGAAGGGCTAAATTATGTAGATGACTTAATGCTTTATCATCCTCTTCTGAAAATGTGAGGTAATGAGGGCTAGCAAGGTGATTGACCATGTTCTAGAATTGATCAACATCTATGTCATTAGGAACATTAGTGGCTCGCAAGGCATCCTCAAGGACACTCCTGTGTCTAGGAGACAATTCTAAGAGCTCAAAAATGGAAATCTGCATTGGTGTTTGCTGTAACTAATTGACAAGGTTGTAACTCATATCAAGACCAACTGTAGACTTGGAAGGAACACTTTTGGACACTGGTTGCTTGGATTTGCTAGAACTAGGACCTCTAATGATAATAGGACCTTGGGACTGACTCCTAGTAACAACATTGAGAGGCTAAGATGACCTTCAAGATTGAGGACCCCTAAGCACAACAATGGGTCCTTCGTCAAATATGGGAGGTGAGTTTACATCATAACCATAGGGATCTCTCCTCCTCATCATGTTGACATCATTGTCCACAACTTCAAGCATATTGATTACATTTTCTGTAGCTGTATGGGTATAATTGATTACGGCCTTGCCATTCTTGTTTTTAGAAGTCTCCCCCTTCTCATACTTAGGCAAGGGCTCCTTAAAGGCCTTGTGGTCTGCATTTGTGGTCAACCCATCAACCTGTAATTTCCCAGTCTCAATAAGGTCTTGAACAAGATGTTTAAGTTTAAAACAATTTTCAATGTCATGTCTAATCCCATTGTGGTATACACAGTAAGCTTTCCCATTCCACCAATAAGGTTTAGGATCCAGTATGCGAAACTTTGTAGGATCCTGAGGTTGTGCCAAATTATGAGTGATCAAGGTCTTAAAAACATCTGCATAAGAGTCTCCAAGCTTAGTGAATTGCCTCTTTCCTGACATAGGTTCATCTTGATAATTGGGCTTGTGATCTTGATGATCTAAGGATGTTTGCAGCTTCATAGCCTGAATTGCATTAGATAGATTAAGAACTCCTTATTCCTTAGGTTGTGTAGAGTCAACAACTCTGTCATTGATTACTTGCTTATTTTTGTTCCAATATGAGTTCTTTTTATCCTTATTGTTGTTCTTATTGTTTGGGCCATTGTTGTTGTTACTTTGTTTGGCCAAAATACCTTGTTCTTTTAGAAAATCCTCGATGCGACATGTAGTTAATCCCATAGTGTCGAAAGAATTAAAGACCATTTTTCTAACTTCATATCTTAATTTTAGCACTAGATTTCTCACAATTATATCAATCCTTTGTTCCTCAGGGATGGTCCTAGAATATTTGGAGCATAAGCGTCTCCACCTTTGTAAAAATGTCACAAAGGGTTCCCCCTGATTTTGTTTTAGCTTGCACAAATCAAGCATGGTGACTGACCTTGATAGATTATATGCAAAGTGCTGCACAAACCTTTGGACAAGTTCTTTGAATGTTTTAATAGGAGGGGTAAGGTTAGTAAACAACTCCATAGCTTGGCCTTTAAGGCTCCTCGGGAATAACCTCATCGGGTAGGAGTTCTCATGATGAAATTCAAAGCTCATGATATAGAATTGTCGTACATGGTCATGGGGGTCACCACTACGATCATATTTGTCATATGAGGGGATTTCAACCTTTCTAGGAAAATCTACCATAACCACACTCTTGTCAATGGGATTGGGACATATGGAGTCCAAGTTGAAGGTATTCTTTGGAGCCATCATTTTCTCCATAGTCTTTTGCATCTGCTTAATCACCTCATCAGTTGAAGGGTTTTGCTTCTTAATTTTTCTATCCACATCAAAGTTGTATGGGACCCTTGCACCCTTGTTGATCAAGCTTTCCAAGAATTGATCCTTATTTTTCTCAACGTATTTTTCCACATATTTTTGAAATAGTGGTTCTAGCTCCATTCTCATAAAATCATGAGTATCAGAGTTGGCACTACTTCCTCCATGTTGAGAGCCGTGATGTGCTCGTTGGGAGGGATCTCTTGATAGTATAGGAGGTGTGTGTCTCTTATAATGTACATGTCAAGAAGTCCTTCTTCCCCTAGGACTAGGTGATCTTGAAGGGGTCCTTGACCTCCTTCTACTTCTTGGAGTTGCTGAGGGAGTTGATGGTGGAGAGTTGGTTCCACTGTTGGTACCCCTATTGTTGAATTGATTGTTGAGTTGTTGGGCTAATATCCTATCTTGTTCCTCTTGGAATGCTTTTCTCTCTATGTCCAATAAGGCTATTTGTTCCTCTTCTAGAAACCTAAGTTTTTCTTCTTTTGCAGCTCGTTCATTTTCTGCAGCCTATTTTTTCCGCTCAATTCTTTTTAGCCTCTCACTTGTATATCTTGAAGTTGTTTTTAGCGGGGAACTTGGTCTTGAATGTTTGTACCAATTATTGGCATGCACTGCATTGACATGAGCTTCACTAGATGTGTTATTTTGGTCCTCATGTTGTGACCGTGCATCTTGATGAGCTTGTGGATAATGTCTTTCAGTTCATTGATGAGCATCTAGATATCTTGAATTAATAGGAGGTGAGTCAGGTTGATTGCCATCTTCAAATGAAATGTTTCTCCTATGCCTCTGAAAAATGTCACCAAGTGATTGATCTATTATTTCTCTTTATTGTTTGGTCAAGGTATAAATCATATCCATATTTGATGAAAAATGTGCTAGAGAGGTACTCAATTCTCTAGGATTAATCTTTGGGTCAAAGCAAACCTCAGACTCACTCTTAGGAGATTGATCAAAAATGGGCTCTTTTCCCTTTCGCTGTTGATGAGTCTTAACTAAGGGTAACTAATTAAAGGCAACTAGGAGTCATTTCCCTTGATTCACTTGGTACCTTGTTGTAACTAACATGAAAGAAAAGGATTCTCGATGATAAGGTGACCTCTCAAAGTGTCAACACCAAACTAGGATAATCAAAGTTCTCTAATGTCCAAAAAAAAAAGATGGGAAGATAGAATTTGTAAAAGGCATTACCAACATTGTCAAAGAGGCGCTTAAATCAAAGGATCAATATCCTTGCACGTTTGAACTAGGAGGATGGACTTAGCCAAATTGTATAATTAAAATTGAATTTGAATGGAAATGATTTGGACAAAAAGAGTACTAAAATTCTCCAAGAATGTTACTAACAACTCTAGAGATGTACTTTCTCAACAAGAATAATCTTCTAATTTGACAATTCTTCCCAAGGTGACTTGGTAAATCAAATGACACTACCCCTAGGGGGATAAAAATAGAAGTTTAGAGTAAAGATAGGCTTCCAATGGCAAGATAAGTTACCTACTTAAAGACCTAGCCAACTAAAAGCAACTACAAAATGACTAAAACTAGGTATCCATTAGAAAATTCTCAGGCGACACTTTTCAGGCTAGTAGTGTGCCACATTCCAGGTAAGCAGGGTGATAGTCATGCAGGGGTGAACTGTCACGCGACAGTTTCTCAAAATAGGGTGCAACAACTTTTCAGTGTTCCATGACTCTCTGACCAATGAAGTGCAAAATCTCAATTTTGGGACTGTTTGTTAAAAAAATTTGGTTTGAGGTTTAATTTTTTGATTCCAATCACAATGACAACAAAAAATTGATAGGTTTGCAAATAGTATGGGATCAAACGTGTCTTAAAACACTTGAAACAAGGGCAAAAGCAACCTTGCCAAGACAAACAATTGTGATATAAAAAAAACAAAAAACTAAAACCCTATGAATACTACCAATTGTTTGAATGTTTAAGAACGTTAACACTGGTATTACACAATCGAAGACACTTAAAGAAATATATATCCTAGAAAGTCAAGGCTCATTACTTATCAACTTGGCCCACAACTTGATGTCCCCTCGCCTCACACAAAGTGGTTACCCACAATAGATGTTGGCTTTGTCATGGAAGTGTCAATGACACAACCAAAGGAACACATATGGTGAGTAATCTTGGGGTGATCCAGGTTATTCCACTTGGATCAATCCTTGCACCAAGAAGCTAAGCAGCAAAATAGGGTGGCTTCTAACTATGGTTCTTAATAAGGGCTTCTGTTCGTAGTACCCCTCTTGCTCCCCAATGGGACTCCTTACCTTGCGGCAAGTAACGGACCTCACGGCCTCAAGATTACCTTAAGCATTCTTGCTCAATATTTTCCTCATGGTCACAATCCCACAAGTACTCAAGTCAAGTGAAGACAAGCACTACATCTACCAAAGTTTTGTGTCCTTGATAGCCTTAAGTTTATAGTGGGTTGGAATAGCCGAAAATAAGCTTGTCCCCACTTGGGTCATTCCTCTTGATTGCCCAAGAGTAGGCCCGCTAAAGGATTCTAAAGATCTAAACAAAAAATGGATCAACTTATGAGATTCAAGGATTTTGTTTCACCATAAGGGTGAAGAACATACTCCTTTATCTCAAAGCTTTCTCCCAAACACACCAAACAAAGTTTAATTACCCTCTTGCTTCCAAAATCCTAAGATGGGTCAAGATTTTCTGGTTCACCACAAGGGTGAAGACCATACTTCTCCTACCACCTCAAAATCTCTTCCATAAGATATTATGTTCTTATGAAATGAAAAAAATAGTAATTGCCACACTTGAAAATGAAATAAACAACAAGCACTTGATTTGTTTTTATGCTTTGGGCAACCCTACAAAAATCGTTAGTAGCCCTTGTGCATTTGGAGCTTTGACATGTGTTCTTTTAAGAAAATAATCAAGCCATGAAGGCACCTACAAGCACAACTCGTTAGGCCCACAAGGTTAGAAAAATCTCAAAATCTAAATGAAATCTGCAACTAAACTCTGCTTAACCATAGTGAACTAAACCAACAAACTAATTAAATCTAAACTCAGCCCAAAAGATCTAAAAATAGGTCACTGTCGGTATAGGTGAAATTATTATCAGCAAGATTGTCATGCGACACTTCTCTGCATAATGGCGTGATAGTTTAGCCTGATGCGACAGTGCACCTTATCTGCAGGCGATAGTTTATACCAAACAGTGTGACACTTTCTGTCAAACAGTGCGACACTTTTAACTGGTAAAGTGTCACGCTGCTATACAAGAAACTGTCGCACAACACTGGTGAAAGATGTCGTATGACACTCTGAGATAGAAAACCAAAGATCAAAAATAAGGCCAAAAATTGACAAAAAATTTAACAAAAATACAGAAGATAAAGGACAAAATGCTAATGTTCTGCCCCACGGTGGGCGCCAAAAATGTACACACAAAATAGTGCACTTCTATGGATCATTACAATCAAGATCACTCAAGAATGAGGTCTCAAAAATTGATCCATAGCTCTCTATGTATGGAGTTTCAAGATTGTAAAATTGCTCTCAGCTAGAGCTAATAAACTTAGTGACCTTGCTAGTCAACCACACAATGAGAGATTCAAGTGAAGACAAGGGCAAGAATGCCAATATCTCTAAGAATCAAATGAAATGCAATGAAAGTAAGCTAAGAATGAAGATGAAAATATGCAAGTTATGATATGAAAATTAAAGTACAATCTAAAATATGAAATGGAAATAGCAAGTGTTACAATCCTTCCTATTAAGCTAGATGAGTTATTCTAAATCATGAAAGGAAATCTAAACTATGAAAGCATGAAATATGAAGCTACTATGCAAGAATGAAAACTAAACTATGAAGCAATGAAGAAAGCCAAGATGTGATGCAACAATGATCTCCAAAAAGCTTCAAAGTCTTCAAGAATTCCTGCAGCATAAAGTTAGCATAACAGTGAATGACCTAGAATGAGGAAGAGAGCTCTTCTTTTATAGGAAATGAGGAGAAATGGACCATGGAGATTAAGAGGCAAAAGATTTAATCAATGGTAGAGCATCAAAGAGGAGCAATCCATGTGCACAAATATCTTCTAATGAGAAAATAAGAGTTGACTTTTGTGTCTATATGAGACAAAAAGTACTTTTTTTTATTTTATAAAATAAGAATAATGCTTTATTTGTGCAACTTAGGATAAGAGAAAAAGTGGGGGCTTTTTTATTTATTAAAAGGAGAGGAACTATTCCTTTTAAATAAATAAAGACTTTAGGATAAAATGGTTAGCCCAAGGCAAATAATCAAAAATGATAAAATAAGATTTGATCAGGGAAATTGATATAATTTGAGAAATGTTGATTTTTGAAAATATTGATTCAGGAATTTGATAAATTGCTTAATGGGGGCCTAAAGTCTAGGAGACCATTTTAGGGTGCATACATTTGCCCCTCTTTGACTAATGTGTGATCATTTTGGGAACACATGTGGTCAAAGAAGAATTGAAATGTGAGTTCATTTTGGGATCACAAAACAACTCAGACATGTGTTCATTTTGGGAACACGCCCAGACAAAAAGAAACAAAAAATTTTGGACATGAGTTCATTTTGGGATCACATCCAAAATAAGAGATAAAAATTTGAAGCTGAGCGAAAGCTCATAAAAAGATAGCTGAATCAAGAAAATCAAGGATTAAATCCAATAGGTACTTCCCCCTCCAAATCAAAAGCAAAATCAGGTAGAGGAGAACAACATATTGATAAAAGATGATCAAATCATAAGAAATCATAATCGAAGATGATAGGATAACCATTAGGCAGTGAAAACATGCTCCAGTTTGACTAGGTTTGACTGAGAAAGATGAAGTCAAAACCTTAGAGAGACAGATCGATGAAAGTGAATGAAAGACTAGGAGTTTGAAAGATATGGGCATGAAGAAATGAAGATGCCCCAACAAAGATCGAAGGATCAGTCCTCAAATGGTTGACCAACTATGCAGAAGAAAGGGAAAATTTGAAATGCAATTTTGACTATCAAGATGAACTTAGATTTTGATTTCAAGTCTAAAAATAGATCTAGGACATTGAAATTAGCTAGGGGTGTAATTTTTGCGCAATTCTGAGGTGTTTTGAAAATTAGGTCAAAAAGTCAAAATGCTATAAGGGGCAAAAAGTGTCATTTTCAAAATCATTTGACTTTTATTGATTTGGAAATTTTGAGAGCTTAGAGAGAGATAATGGCCCAGCAAATTGCAGTTCCCATCCACAGACACCGATTTGAGCGTGCTCGATTGCAAAACCGGTCTCCACACTATGCTGCCCCGGTATGTTTTCAAAAAAACTCACTTTGTTGGGGCATTTATGAGCATTTAATATATTAAAACATATTTTTAAATTATTTTCAAATTCCAAATTTTTATTTTAGGCAAAAAGTCACGTGATACTTTACAAGTGTCGTGCCCTTTTAGGAGAAGTGTCGTGCGACACTTCATGGGTCAAAATAGTATTGCATGAGCATTGAATCCAGTGTTGCACGACATAGGATGAAATGTCATGTGACACTATGCGATGTGTCACCCGAATAGAAACTATCACAGTGCTATAAGACAAAGTGTCGCATGACACTTAGTCAAAAAGTAGTGTCGCCTAGTATAAAAAGTTGACATGTTTTAATGTTTTTGAGCAAAATAACATGGGTCTTGACAATGTTTGATTTTAAAATGCTTTGTACTGATTTCATACATCCTTCATGATATGTTTTGACATCTGGTGTGGTTTAAATGACTTGTAGGAGCACTTCTCTATGCTTCGTATCAGAGCACCCCAGGTGACTGAATTGTGATTTGTCTGAGATCTGGATGATCCTGGCAAGGCCAATGTGAGGGCTATGGGCTTTTGGTATTTACTGTAGATGCCCCATATCTGAGCTAACCATGGGTTGTTGACTACTCTTGCTGAGAGATGACATAATGAGCATAACACCTTTGATCTGCCTACTAGAGAGGCATCTATCATCCTGGAGGATGTCTATCAGATCCTACAGGTTCCATGCCATGGAGAGCCTGTAAGTATAATCATGTTTATAGATAGTCATAGTTGTAAAGTTTCCATATGATAGAAACTGACATTATTGTTTGTTGGCATAGGTATATTATGATCAGGATCCGACAGAGGGGAGAAAGGTTATCCAGCATGATATAAGACATCGATAGTATTCATAGGGTTTTTATTTATTTATTTTGATATCACAATTGTTTGTCTTGGCAAGGTTGCTTTTGCCCTTGTTTCAATTGTTTGAAGACACGTTTGATCCCATACTATTTGCAAACCTATCAATTTTCTATTGTCACTGTGATTGGAATCGAAAAATCAAACCTCAAACCAAATTTTTTGAACAAACAGTCACAAAATTGAGATTTTGCACTTCACTCGTCAGAGACTCGTGGAACACTGAAAAGTTGTCACACCCTGTTCTGAGAACTGTCGCGCGAAAGTTCACCCCTGCACGACTATCGCCCTGCTTACCTAAAAAGTGGTGCACTACTAGCCTAGAACGTGTCGCTTGGTGTAGCGCGAAGTGGTGCTTGGTCTTAAAGTGGTGCACTACTAGCATGGAAAGTGTCGCCTAAGAATTTTTTGCTGTACACCTGGTTTCAGTCATTTTGCAGTTGCTTTTTGTTGGCTAGGTCTTTATGTAGGTAACTTATCTTGCTACTGGAAGCCTGTCTTTACTCTGAACATCTATTTTTAGCCCCCTAGGGGTAGTGTCATTTGATTTACCAAGTCACCTTTGGAAGAATTATCAGGTTAGAAGATTATTCATGTTGAGAAAGTACATCTCTAGAGTTGTTAGTAACATTCTTGGAGAATTTTAGTACTCTTTTTGTCCAAATCATTTCCATTCAAATTCAATTTTAATTATAAAATTTGGCTAAGTCCATCCTCCTGGTTCAAACATGCAAGGATATTGATCCTTTGATTTAAGCACCTCTTTGACAGTGTTGGTAATGCCTTTTGCAAATTCTATCTTCCCATCTCTTTTTTTTGGACATTAGAGAACTTTGATTATCCTAGTTTGGTGTTGACACTTTGAGAGGTCACCTTATCATCAAGAATCCTTTTCTTTCATGTCAGTTACAACAAGGTACCAAGTGAATCAAGGGAAACGGCCCTCAGTTGCCTTTAATCAATTACCCTTAGTTAAGACTCATCAACAGCGAAAGGGAAAAGAGCCCATTTTCGATCAATCTCCTAAGAGTGAGTCTGAGGTTTGCTTTGACCCAAAGAGTAATCCTAGTGAATTGAGTACCTCTGTAGCACATTTTTCATCAAATATGGATATGAGTTATACCTTAACCAAACAACAAAGAGAAATAATAGATCAATCAGTTGGTGACATTTTTCAGAGGCATAGGAGAAACATTTCATTTGAAGATGGCAATCAACCTGACTCACCTCCTATTAATTCAAGATATCTAGATGCTCATCAACGAACTGAAAGACATTATCCACAAGCTCATCAAGATGCACGGTCACAACATGAGGACCAAAACAATCCATCTAGTGAAGCTCATGTCAACGCACCGCATGCTAATGATTGGTACAAACATTCAAGACCAAGCTCCCCGCTAAAAAAAACTTCAAGATATACAAGTGAGAGGCTAAAAAGAATTGAGTGGGAAAAATAGGCTGCATAAAATGAAGGAGCTACAAAAGAAGAAAAACTTAGGCTTCTAGAAGAGGAACAATGAGCCTTGTTGGACATAAAGAGAAAAGCATTCCAAGAGGAACAAGATAGGATATTAGCCCAACAACTCAACAATCAATTCAACAACAGGGGTACCAACAGTGGAACCAACTCTCCACCATCAACTCCCTTAACAACTCCAAGAAGTAGAAGGAGGTCAAGGACCCCTTCAAGATCACCTAGTCCTAGAGGAAGAAGGACTTCTTGACATGCACATTATAGGAGACACACACCTCCTAGACTATCAAGAGATCCCTCCCAACGAGCACATCACAGCTCTCAACATGGAGGAAGTAGTGCCAACTTTGATACTCATGATTTTATGAGAATGCAACAAGAACCACTATTTCAACAATATGTGAAAAAATACATTGAGCAAAATAAGGATCAATTCTTGGAAAGCTTGATCAACAAGGGTGCAAGGGTCCCATACAACTTTGATGTGGATAGAAAAATTAAGAAGCAAAACCCTTCAACTGATGAGGTGATTAAGAAAATGCAAAAGACTATGGAGAAAATGATGGCTCCAAAGAATACCTTCAACTTGGACTCCATATGTCCCAATTCCACTAACAAGAGTGTGTTTATGGTAGATTTTCCTAGAAAGGTTGAAATCCCCTCATATGACAAATATGATGGTAGTGGTGACCCCCATGACCATGTATGACAGTTCTATATCATGAGCTTTGAATTTCATCATGAGGACTCCTACCTTATGAGGTTATTCCCGAGGAGCCTTAAAGGCCAAGCTATGGAGTGGTTTACTAACGTTACCCCTCTTGTTAAAACATTCAAAGAACTTGTCCAAAGGTTTGTGCAACACTTTGCATATAATCTATCAAGGTTGGTAACCATGCTTGATTTGTGCAAGCTAAAACAAAATTAGGGGGAACCCTTTGTGACATTTTTACAAAGGTGGAGACACTTATGCTCCAAACATCCTAGGACCATCCTTGAGGAAGAAAGGATTGATATAATTGTGAGCAATCTAGTGCCAAAATTAAGAAATGAAGTTAGAAAAATGGTGTTTAATTCTTTTGACACTAATAGCTTTCGCTCAACTTGAGATTTTTATCTCATATTTTAGATGTGATCCCAAAATGAACTCATGTCCAGAATCTTTTGTTTATTTTTGTTGGGGCATGTTCCCAAAATGAACACACGTCTGAGTTATTTTGTGATCCCAAAATGAACTCACATTTCAATACTTCTTTGACCACATGTGTTCCAAAAATGATCACACATTAGTCAAAGAGGGGCAAATGTATGCAGGCTAAAATGGTCGCCTAGACTTTGGGCCCCCATTCAGTAATTTATCAAATCCCCAAATCAATATTTTCAAAAATCAACATTTTTCAAATTATATCAATTTCCTTGATCAAATCCTATTTTATCATTTTTGATTATTTGCCTTCGGCTAACCATTTTATCCTAAAGTCTTTATTTATTTAAAAGGAATAGTTCCTCCCCTTTTAATAAATAAAAAAGCCCCCACTTTTCCCTGTTATCCTAAGTTGCACAAATAAAACATTATTCTTATTTTATAAAAAGAAGAAAAATACTTTTTGTCTCATATGGACACAAAAGTCAACTCTTATTTTCTCATTGGAGGATATTTGTGCACATGGATTGCTCCTCTTTGATGCTCTGTCGTTGATTAAATCTTTTGCCTCATAATCTCCATGGTCCATTTCTCCTCATTTCCTATAAAAGAAGAGCTCTCTTCCTCATTCTAGGTCATTCACTTTTATTCTAACTTTATGCTGCAAGAATTCTTGAAGACTTTGAAGCTTTTTGGAGATCATTGTTTCATCACATCTTGGCTTTCTTCATTGCTTCATAGTTTAGTTTTCATTCTTGCATAGTAGCTTCATATTTCATGCTTTCATAGTTTAGATTTCCTTTCATGCTTTAGAATAACTCATCTAGGTTAATAGGAAGGATTGTAACACTTGCTATTTCCATTTTATAGTTTAGATTGTACTTTCATTTTTATAGCATAACTTGCATATTTTCATCTTCATTCTTAGCTTACTTGCATTGCATTTCATTTGATTCTTGGAGATATTGGCATTCTTGCCCTTGTCTTCACTTGAACCTCTCATTGTGTGGTTGACTAGCAAGGTCACTAAGTTTATTAGCTCTAGCTGAGAGCAATTTTACAATCTTGCAACTCCATACATAAAGAGCTATTGATCAATTTTTGAGACCTCATTCTTGAGTGATCTTGATTGTAATGATCCATAGAAGTGCACTATTTTGTGTGTACATTTTTGGCACCCACCGTGGGGCTGAACATTAGTGTTTTGTCCTTTATCTTCTGCATTTCTGTTAAATTTTTAATCAATTTTTGGCCTTATTTTCAGTCTCTGGTTTTTTGTCTCAGAGTGTCATACAACATCTTTCAGCAGTGTCGTGTGATAGTTTCTTGTATAGCAGCATGACACTTTACCAGTTAAAAGTGTCCCACTATTTGACAAAAAGTGTCGCACTGTTTGGTATAAACTATCGCCTGCAGATAAGGCGCACTGTGGCATCAGGCTAAACTATCGCGCCATTATGCAGAGAAGTGTCACAAGACAATCCTACTGATTATAATGTCACCTGTACTGATAGTGACCTATTTTTAGATCTTTTGGGCTGAGTTTAGATTTAATTAGTTTGTTGGTTTAGTTCACTATGGTTAAACAGAGTTTAGTTGCAGATTTCATTTAGATTTTGGGATTTTTCTAACCTTGTGGGCCTAACGAGTTGTGCTTGTAGGTGCCTTTAGGGCTTTACTATTTGCTTAAAATAATGCATGTCAAAGCTCCAAATGCACAAGGGCTACTAATGATTTTTGTAGGGCTACCCAAAGCATAAAAACAAATCAAGTGCTTGTTGTTTATTTCATTTTCAAGTGTGGCAATTACTAGTCATTTCATTTCATAGGAACATAATATCTTGTGGAAGAGATTTTGAGGTGGTAGGAGAAGTATGGTCTTCACCCTTGTGGTGAACCAGAAAATCTTGACCCATCTTAGGATTTTGGAAGCAAGAGGGTAATTAAACTTTGTTTGGTGTGTCTGGGAGAAAGCTTTGAGATAAAAGAGTATGTTCTTCACCCTTGTGGTGAAACAAAATCCTTGAACCTCATAAGTTGATCCATTTTTTATTTAGATCTTTAGAATCCTTTAGCGGGCCTGCTCTTGGGAAATCAAGAGGAATGACCCAAGTGGGGACAAGCTTATTGCCGACTATTCCGACCCACTATAAACTCAAGGCTATCAAGGACATAAAACCTTGGTAGACATAGTTCTTGTCTTCGCTTGATGTGAGTACTTGTGGGATTATGACCATGAGGAAAATATTGAGCAAGAATGCTTAAGGTACTCTTGAGGCCACGAGGTCTGTTACTTGCCACAAGGTAAGGAGTCCCATTGGGGAGCAAGAGGGGTACTACGAACGAAAGCCCTTATTAAGAACCATAGTTAGAAGCCACCCTATTTTTCCGCTTAGCTTCTTGGTGCAAGGATTGATCCAAGTGGAATAACCTGGATCACCCCAGGATTACTCACCATATGTGTTCCTTTGGTTGTGTCATTGAAACTTCCATAAAAAAGCCAACATCTATTGTGGGTAACCACTTTGTGTGAGGTGAGGGGACATCAAGTTGTGGGCAAAGTTGATAAGTAATGAGCCTTGACTTTCTAGGATAGATATTTCTTGAAGTGTCTTCAATTGTGTAATACCAGTGTTAACATTCTTGAACATTCAAACAATCTGTAGTATTCATAGGGTTTTTTTTTTGATATCACAATTGTTTGTCTTGGAAAGGTTGCTTTTGCCCTTGTTTCAAGTGTTTGAAGACACATTTGATCCCATACTGTTTGAAAACCTATCAATTTTCTGTTGTCATTGTGATTGGAATCAAAAAATTAAACCTCAAACCAAAATTTTTGAACAAACAGTCCCAAAACTGAGATTTTGCACTTCATTGGTCAGAGAGTCGTAGAACACTGAAAAGTTGTCTCATCCTGTTCTGAGAACTGTTGCGCGAAAGTTCTCCCCTACATGACTGTCACCCTGCTTACCCGAAAAGTGGTGCACTACTAGCCTAGAAAGTGTCACCTCGTGTAGTGCAAAGTGGTGCACTACTAGCCTGGAACGTCTCACCTGAGAATTTTTTGCTGTATACCTAGTTTCAGTCATTTTGCAGTTGCTTTTAGTTGGCTAGGTCTTTAAGTAGGTAACTTATCTTGCCGCTGGAAGCCTATCTTTATTTTGAACTTCTATTTTTAGCCCCCTAGGGGTAGTGTCATTTGATTTACCAAGTCACCTCAGGAAGAATTGTCAGGTTAGAAGATTATTCCTATTGAGAAAGTACATCTCTAGAGTTGTTAGTAACATTCTTGGAGAATTTTAGTACTCTTTTTGTCCAAATCATTCCCATTCCAATTCAATTTTAATTATACAATTTGGATAAGTCCATCCTCTTGGTTCAAACATGCAAGGATATTGATCTTTTGATTTAAGCACCTTTTTGACAGTGTTGGTAACGCCTTTTGCAAATTCTATCTTCCCATCTCTTTTTTTTGGACATTAGAGAGCTTTGATTATCCTAGTTTGGTGTTGACACTTTGAGAGGTCACCTTATCATCGAGAATCCTTTTCTTTCATGTTAGTTACAACAAGGTACCAAGTGAATCAAGGGAAATGACCCCTGGTTGCCTTTAATCAGTTACCCTTAGTTAAGATTCGTCAACAGCGAAAGGGAAAAGTGCCCATTTTCGATCAATCTCCTAAGAGTGAGTCTGAGGTTTGCTTTGACCCAAAGAGTAATCCTAGCAAATTGAGTACCTCTTGAGCACATTTTTCATCAAATATGGATATGAGTTATACCTTAACCAAACAACAAAGAGAAATAATAGATCAATCAGTTGGTGACATTTTTCAGAGGCATAGGAGAAACATTTCATTTGAAGATGGAAATCAACCTGACTCACCTCCTATTAATTCAAGATATCTAGATGCTCATCAATGAACCGAAAGACATTATCCACAAGCTCATCAAGATGCACGGTCACAACATGAGGACCAAAACAATGCATCTAGTGAAGCTCATGTCAACACAGCGCATGCCAATGATTGGTACAAACATTGAAGACCAAGTTCCCCGCTAAAACTACTTCAAGATATACAAGTGAGAGGCTAAAAAGAATTGAGCGGGAAAAATATGTTGTAGAAAATGAAGGAGCTAAAAAAGAAGAAAAACTTAGGCTTCTAGAGGAGGAACAACAAGCCTTGTTGGACATAGAGAGAAAAGCATTCCAAGAGGAACAAGATAGGATTTTAGCCCAACAACTCAACAATCAATTCAACAACAAGGGTACCAACAGTGGAACCAACTCTCCACCATCAACTCCAAGAAGTAGAAGGAGGTCAAGGACCCCTTCAAGATCACCTAGTCCTAGGGGAAGAAGGACTTATCGACATGCACATTATAGGAGACACACACCTCATAGACTATCAAGAGATCCCTCCCAACAAGCACATCATGGCTCTCAACATGGAGGAAGTAGTGCTAACTTTGATACTCATGATTTTATGAGAATGCAACAAGAACCACTATTTCAACAATATGTTGAGCAAAATAAGGATCAATTCTTGGAAAGCTTGATCAACAAGGGTGCAAGGGTCCCATACAACTTTGACGTGGACAGAAAAATTAAGAAGCAAAACCCTTCAACTGATGAGGTGATTAAGCAGATGCAAAAGACTATGGAGAAAATGATGGCTCCAAAGAATACCTTCAACTTGGACTCCATATGTCCCAATCCCATTGACAAGAGTGTGGTTATGGTAGATTTTCCTAGAAAGGTTGAAATCCCCTCATATGACAAATATGATGGTAGTGGTGACCCCCATGACCATGTATGACAGTTCTATATCACGAGCTTTGAATTTCATCATGAGGACTCCTACCTTATGAGGTTATTCCCGAGGAGCCTTAAAGGCCATGCTATGGAGTGGTTTACTAACCTTACCCCTCTTGTTAAAACATTCAAAGAACTTGTCCAAAGGTTCGTGCAACACTTTGCATATAATCTATCAAGGTTGGTAACCATGTTTGATTTGTGCAAGCTAAAAAAAAATTAGGGGGAACCCTTTGTGACATTTTTACAAAGGTGGAGATGCTTATGCTCCAAATATGCTAGGACCATCCTTGAGGAAGAAAGGATTGATATAATTGTGAGCAATCTAGTGCCAGAATTAAGAAATGAAGTTATAAAAATTGTCTTTAATTCTTTCGACACTAATAGCTTTCGCTCGGCTTGAGATTTTTATCTCTTATTTTAGATGTGATCCCAAAATGAACTCATGTCTAGAATCTTTTGTTTATTTTTGTCCAGGCGTGTTCGCAAAATGAACACACGTCTGAGTTGTTTTGTGATCCCAAAATGAACTCACATTTAAATTCTTCTTTGACCACATCTGTTCCCAAAATGAGTACACATTAGTCAAAGAGGGGCAAATGTATGCAGGCTAAAATGGTCGCCTAGACTTTGGGCCTCCATTCAACAATTTATCAAATCCCTGAATCAATATTTTCAAAAATCAATATTTTTCAAATTATATCAATTTCCTTGATCAAATCCTATTTTATCATTTTTGATTATTTGCCTTCGGCTAACCATTTTATCCTAAAGTCTTTATTTATTTAAAAGGAATAGTTCCTCCCCTTTTAATAAATAAAACAGCCCCCACTTTTCCTCTTATCCTAAGTTGCACAAATAAAGCATTATTCTTATTTTATTAAAAGAAGAAAAATACTTTTTGTCTCATATAGAAACAAAAGTCAACTCTTATTTTCTCATTGGAGGATATTTGTGCACATGGATTGCTCCTCTTTGATGCTCCACCATTGATTAAATCTTTTGCCTCTTAATCTCTACGGTCCATTTCTCCTCATTTCCTATAAAAGAAGAGCTCTCTTCCTCATTCTAGGTCATTCACTTTTATGCTAACTTTATGTTGCATGAATTCTTGAAGACTTTGAAGCTTTTTGGAGATCATTGTTGCATCACATCTTGGCTTTCTTCATTGCTTCATAGTTTAGTTTTCATTCTTGCATAGTAGCTTCATATTTCATGCTTTCATAGTTTAGATTTCCTTTCATGCTTTAGAATAACTCATCTAGGTTAATAGGAAGGATTGTAACACTTGCTATTTCCATTTCATAGTTTAGATTGTACTTTCATTTTCATAGTATAACTTGCATATTTGCATCTTCATTCTTAGCTTACTTGCATTTCATTTCATTTGATGATTGGAGATATTGGCATTCTTGCCCTTGTCTTCACTTGAACCTCTCATTGTGTGGTTGAATAGCAAGGTCACTAAGTTTATTAGCTCTAGCTGAGAGCAATTTTACAATCTTGCAACTCCATACATAGAGAGCTATGGATCGATTTTTGAGACCCCATTCTTGAGTGTTCTTGATTGTAATGATCCATAGAAGTGCACTATTTTGTGTGTATAAATTGTAGGTAATCATCTTTAGATTAAAGTATGGTACATACTTTCTATTTTCCTCGGTAGTCTAATGTGGGAGAATTTTGGGTTCTTGAAGATCCTTCTTAGTCTTGGAGGAATTCCCTGACAGAGGGATGTTGTACTTTGTTTTTAGCAGCTTTTTGAGTTTCTATGTTGCGATGATCTATGGAGATCTTTGGCATGTACATTGAAAGGAGGTTGTTCCTTGATGTATGTGGAGGCAATGTATAAGATTGTATCTCTTGAGGTGGCATGGTTTGGGAGATCTTGGATGATCTGTTTCAAAGTTGGAGTTGTTTTCCTTGCCGTTAGAACTGTATTTTCCTGCATTTTTGTGCTAATTGTGTGGAGTGTAGCCATTGATACTTAATGAATCAACCTTTGAACTCTTAGGGCCTTTAAGAGGACCTAAAGTACTATCTTTTCCCAAGAGTGAAAGTCCTAATTCATTATGATTAAAAATTTATGACCATTTTTCTTAGGTACCTATTTTTTGCCAGTTTCACACGAAACATGGAGTGTTTCTTCTTGCACGAATTTGTATGATGATGGGGCCTTGCTAAGTTAGGATCATGTTATTGGGTCATGTGTGGACCTAAATGTAACCTTGCATTAAGTTTTGATCATTCTTTATTTAGTTTTGTTATCTCTCCTTAGATTGGACCTATATTGTAATTAAATGCCTGCCTGGCCGACTTGTGGCTTAGCTGGCTATATATTGTGAGCTTGGGTTGATGTAGAGGGGTGATAATCATATGAGGAAAGATGTAGTAGTTATATGATGGAAGAGTAGAGTAGAAGCAGATTTGTGAATTTGGGAGTTTGTAACAGAACTAGTGGCTTGAGGGTTTAGGACAACAAGAGATTATTTGGTGGCTTGCGAACACAAGTTTAGATCCTATGTTGGTTGTTCCTATCAGAGGCTGCCTATTGTAGATTTGAACTAGTTGGTGGTTCCTAGATCTTATGAGATCTTGCAGATACTTTGTAATTTCATTATAATAGACCGAAACTTGGAAGGCCTTACATCTGGGCATGTTGAATGAAATTCTATTTTGAAGTATTATATTGTTGTATTCCACTATGCATTGTTGTTTTTATAATTGGTAGTGTAGGTTTGGACCATCCATTATTAGATCCTCCATCCCCACCCTGCGTCAAGTGGTATCAGAGAAAAATGGTCATAACTTTTTACTCATAATAAATTAGGACTTGAGCTCTTTGGAAAAGATAGTACTTTAGGTCCTCTTAAAGGCCCTAAGAGCACAAAGGCTGATTCATTAAATATCAACGGCTACACTCCACGCAATCAACACAAAACTATAGGAAAATATAGTTCCGACGGCAAGGAAAACAACTCCAACTTTGAAACAAATCATCCAAGATCTCCCAAACCATGCCACCTCAAGAGATGCGATCTTAGACATAGCCTCCACATACATCAAGGAACAACCTCCTTTTAGCGCACATGCCAAAGATATCCACAAATCATCGCAACACAAAAACTCAGAAAGCTGCCAAAAACAAAGTACTACATCCCTCTGCCAGGGAATTCCTCAAAGACTAAGAAGGATCTTCAAGAACCCAAAATCCTCCTACATCATTTATAAATTTGGGCATATTTTATAAATTTTTAAAAACCTATTTATTTGTATTTTTAAAAATTGAATTTTTATACTTTAATTGATAAATAATATTAAAAATTGAGATGAGTGACAAACAATAGCATAGATGTCATTTAATCCAAGTATTTTGACTTGTAAAAATCTAGTACGAACAATAGAGAGGAGAGTAGGTATCATTCAATGTAAGTTCTTTGAAATGTGGCTTCATTAAATATCTTGAAATTAGATTAGTCATGTGTCCTTTTCTCTGTAATTTGCATAGACTTTGCCTTGATGGATGTCAAGTACTTAGTTCAAACTTGAGAATAGAGACTTGTGACTCCCAAACATAAATGTCTGGGATGTAGTAGCATTGACCTAATGTAAGTGTTTTTAGTTTGAAGGATTTGTTTAGATGGGCAAAATATATTTTTCCTTGAAGATTTGTAAGAAGTGTTGTTGAAAATTTGATATTGAAGAAAAGCAATAGTTGGGAAAGGCTCATTTGACCATAGTCTTCAGTGGGTGCAGTTGCAACCAAGTTTTGAGAATTTGGCAAGTAGTATTAAGCACCTTGTGGTTTATAGTTGTTTTGTTTAAACAAAGTTTACACTTTTGGGTTTTATTGTTTGTTAAATTATTGTGTTGTGTAACCTTTGAACCTCACAATTTGCAAAAGGTACTCAAGTAATTTACATGATGTTCTTGGTGTATGCACCCTAAAATGGTCGCTTAGATTTTGGGCCCCCATTCAGTAATTTATCAAATCTCTAAATCAATATTTTCAAAAATTAGCATTTTTCAATTATATCAATTTCCTTGATCAAATCCTGGTTTTATCATTTTTGATTATTTTCTATGGGCTAACCATTTTATCCTAAAGTCTTTATTTATTTAAAAGGAATTTCCTCCCCTTTTATTAAATAAAAAGCCCCCACCTTTTCCTCTTATCCTAAGTTGCACAAATAAAACATTATTCTTATTTTATAAAAAGAAGGAAAGACCTTTTTGTCTCATATGGACACAAAAGTCAACTCTTATTTTTCTCATTGGAGGATACTTGTGCACATGGATTGTTCCCCTTTCAAGCCCCACCCTTGATTAAATCTATTGCCTCTTAATCTCCATGGTCCATTCCTTTTCAATTCCTTTAAAAGGAGAGCTCTTTTCTCATTCTTAGATCCCAACTTTTTATGCTAATCTTATGCTGCAGGATTTCTTGGAGACTTTAGAGCTTTTGGAGATCATTTTAGCATTCTAGTTTCATTTCTTGCATCATAGCTTTCATGGCATCTAGCTTAGTTTCCTTTATGCTTTAGAGTAACTCACATAGCTTAATTAGCAAGGGTTTGTAGCACTTTCCTTTCATAGTTTATCTTGCATCTTCATTCTTAGTATAGTTACATTGCATTCTCATTTTGATTCTTGAGGATATTGGCATTCTTTCCCTTGTCTCTTTGAATCTCCCATTGTGTGGTTTACTAGCAAGGTTGCATGCTTCAATAGCTCTAGCTGAGAGCACTATCAACATCCTTGTGACTCCATGCTTAGGGAGCTCTAGGTCACTTTCTCAAGGTTTCCCATTCATTGATTCCCTTGGAAGTAATGACTTAGAGAAGTGCACTATTTAGTGTGTACATTTTTGGTGCCCATCGTGGGGTAGAACACTATTATTTTGTCCTTCATTCTATGCATTTTCGTCATTTTTTTCATCAATATTTGCTTGCTGTTTCGTCAATATTTGCTCTCTATGTTTTTTGACAGCATTATCGTGCGACATTTTTCCAGTGTCATACGATAGTTTCTTATATACTAGTGCAATATTTTACTAGTTAAAATATCACACGCTTTGGTGAACTCTGTCACACTATTGTTCTATTCTCTGTCACACATAGGTATCAGGAAATGCCGCACAAAAATATAGTATTGCACCAGTACAGAACAAAATATCACATGACTATTCCTCTGATAGAAGTATCACCTAGGCCTAGCAGTGAGCATTTTTTGTCATTTCTTTGCAAGATTTACTTGGTTTGATTCAGATTTCTGATTTGCTATTATAGAACAGGGATCTATTTGTAGATTTCATTTGGTTTTTGATGTGCTAACCCTTGTAGGGCTAACAAGTTGTGCTTGTAGGTGCTCCTATTGCTTGATTATTTGCTTAAAAGAATGCATGTCAAAGCTCCAAATGCACAAGGGCTACTAATGGTTTTTGTAGGGCTACCCAAAGCATAAAAACCTAATCAAGTGCTTGTTTAATTGCTTTCTTTTTGAGTGTGGCATATACTAGTTGTTTAATTTATTAGGCACTTAATATCTTGTTGTAGGAATCTTTGGGTGGTAGGAGAAGTATGCTCTTCACCCTTGTGGTGAACCAGAAAATATTGACCCATCTTTAGATTTTGAAAGCAAGAGGGTAATTGAACCTTTGCTTGGTGTGTTTGGGAGATATTTTTGAGCTAGGAGATTATGCTCTTCACCCTTGAGGTGAAACATAAATCCTAACACTCAAAGGTTGATCCACTCTTTGTTTAGCTTTTAGAATCCTTTAGCGGGCTTGCTCTTGAGCAATCAAGAGGAACGACCCAAGTGGGGACAAGCTTTTTGCCAGCTATTCTGACCCACTATAAATTCAAGGCTATCAAGGACACAAAATTTTGGTAGACGTAGTACTTGTCTTTGATTGATATGAGTCCTTGTGGGATTGTGACCATGAGGAAAATGTTGAGCAAGAATGCTTAAGGTACTCTTTTGGCCACGAGGTCTATTACTTTCCGCAAGGTAAGGAGTCCCTTTGGGGAGCAAGAGGGGTATTACAAACGGAAGCCCTTATTAAGAACCATAGATAGAAGCCACCCTATTTTTCCACTTAGCTTCTTGGTGCAAGGATTGATCCTATTGGACTAACCTGGATCACCCCAAGAATACTCACCATCTGTATTCCTTTGGTTGTGTCATTGGCACTTCTACGACAAAGACAATATCTATTGTGGGCAACTATTTTGTGTGAGGCAATGGAGCATCAAGTGTGGGCCAAGTTGTTAAGTATTGAGCCATTGTCTTTTTAGGCTAGCAAGTTCTTGAAGTGTTCTCAATGTGATATACCTGTGCAAACATTCTCAAATATCAAACATCACGGTAGAATTCATAGGATTTTATTGCTTTGATATCATAATTTCTTGTCTTGGCAAGGTTGCTTTTGCCCTTGTGCAAGTGTTTTATGACATGTTTGATCACCTATTGTTTGCAAACCTATCTATTTACTATTGTCACTATGCTTGAAATCAAAAAATCCAACCTTCAAACTGAAATTTTGACCAAATTGCCCTTAAAATTAAGATTTTTAGCACTCACTGGTCAAGAGTCATACAATCTTGAAACTATATTGCACACTGTACTGAGAATTATTGTACAATAGTTCGTCACTGGAAGACTATCGCATTGCTTGCCTAGAAAGTATTGCATAGGCTGCCTAGAAACTATCACACTACTTACTGAGAAATATCACCTGGTTAGAAATTATTGTACTGTTAGCCTAGAAACTGTTGTACAAAGTCTTTCTACTGTCTGTCTAGTTTATGCAATTTTCAGTCTCTGCTTAGTCAACCAGATTTTAGTTGGTGACTTACTCTACTACTAGAAACCTGTTTGTACCTTGGGTTCCTATTTTTAGACCCCTTGAATTAGTGTTCTTTGATTTTGCAAAGTAGTCTTGCTTGGCATTGATAAGTTAGGAATTATCCTTGTTGAAAAAGTACACCTTTAGATTCATTGGTAACACAATTGGAGAGTCTCAGTACTCTTTTGTCCAATTCACTTCCATCAAAATTCAAGTTTAATTATATAAATTGGTAAATCCATCCTCCTAGTCCATATGTGTTAGGATACTCATCTTTTTATTATACACCTCTGTGGCAGTGTTGGTTTACACCTTTTTCAGCTTTCTATCTCACCATCTCTTTTTGGACAATTGAACACTTTCACTATCCTAGTTTGGTATTGACATTTCATAAGGTCATCTTATCACCAAGGGTCTTTTTCTTTCATGTTGGTTATGACAAGGTACCAAGTTAGTCAAGGAAAATGACCTCAAGTTTTCTTTAAACAATTACCTTTAGTCCAAACTCATCAAAAGCAAAAGGGGAAGAAACCTATCTTTGATCAATCACCTAGGAGTGAGTCTGAAGCTTGGTTTGACCCAAAGAGCAATCCTAGTGAGTTGAGTATCTCTTTACCATCTTCTCAATCAAATATGGACATGAGCTACACCTTGACTAGAAAACAAAGAGAAGCGATGGATCAAACTCTTGATGACATTTTCCAAAGACATAGGGATGACATGCTATTTGGTGAAGACAATCAACCTGAATCACACCCTATTAACTCATGATATTTAGATGCCCATCAAAGAGATGAAAGACATTATGGGAAAGCTCACTAAGATGCATGGTCACAACATGAAGACCAAAACAATGAATCTAGTGATGCTCATGTGAATGCAACATTCACTAATGACTTGTTCAAACACTCAAGGTCCAGCTCACCACTCAAAATAGCCTCAAGATATGCAAATGAAAGGCTTAAAATAATTTAGCATGAAAAGAAAGCCTTTTTGGATGAACAAGCCACTAAAGAAGAAAGGTTTAGACACCTAGAGGAAGAGCAACAAGCCTTGCTAGAGTTGAGAAGAAAAGCATTCCAAGAGGAATGAGATAGGCTTTTGGCCCAAAAACTCAATGATAAATTCAACAATAGGGGTACCAACAGTGGAAACAACTCTCCACCATCTACTCCCTCAAGAACCCCAAGAAGTAGAAGGCGGTCAAGGACCCCTTCAAGATCTCCTAGTCCTAGAGGAAGGAGGATTTCACAACATAGGAGAAGAACACCTCCTAGGAACTTGAGACAACCCTCCCAATGAGCTCATCATGGCTCTTAACATGGAGGAAGTAGTGAAAATTTTGATGATCAATATTTTATGAGAATGCAACAAGAGCCACTATTCCAACAATATGTGGAGAAGTATATTGATCAAAATAAAGATAAGTTCCTAGAGAGCTTGATTAACAAGGGTGCCAGGGTCCCTTACAACTTTGATGTGGATAGGAGAATCAAGAAACAAGGACCCTCTCAAGAAGAGGAGATCAAACAACTCCAAAACATGATGGAAAAGGTGTTGGAAACTAAAATTTCCTTTTCACTTGATTCTATGTGTCCCAATCCTTTTGACAAAAGTGTGAATATGAAGGACTTTCCTAGAAAAAATGAAATCCCCCAATACGACAAGTATGACAGCAATGGTGACCCACATGATCATGTGCATCAATTCTATATCATGAGTTTCAAGTTTCACCAAGATGAATCCTATCTTATGATATTATTTCCAAGGAGCCTCAAGGGCCAAGCCATGGAGTGGTTTACCAACATAACCCCTCCCGTCAAAACTTTCAAAGAACTTGTCCACAGATTTGTTCAACATTTTTCATACAACTTGTCAAGATCAGTCACTATGTTGGACTTGTGAAATTTGAAACAAAACCAAGGGGAATCCTTTGTGACCTTCTTGCAAAGGTGGAGATGATTATGCTCTTGCTATTCTAGGACTATTCCTGAGCATAAAAGGATTGACATCATTGTTAGTAATTTGGTGCCTGAAATGCATTATGAGGTTCAAAAGATAGTCTTTGATTCCTTCGATACTATGGTTGAGACCGCATGTCAAATGGAGGATGTCTTAAAAGAACAAGGCATTTTGACCAAACATAGCAATAACAACAATAGTTAAAATCCTAACAATGCTAATAAGGACAAAGGCAAACACTCGCACTGGAACAAGAATAAGCAAGTAGTCAACAATGGAGTTATGGACTCTTCCCAACCCAAGGATAAAGGAGTCCTCCATTTTTCTAGTGTAGTCCAAGCTATGAAGCTCAACACATCCTCTGACCAACAAGAGCATAAACCAAAGTATCAGGAAAAGCCTAAGAAAAAGTTGGGACAATTTTCTAAACTGGGTGACTCCTATGAGGATGTTTTCAAGACCCTTATTGCCAATAATTTTGCACAACCACAAGATCCAACAAATTTCCACATACCTGATGTTAAGCCACATTGGTGGAATGAAAAATCTTTCTGCAAATTCCACAATGGCATTGGACATGACATCGAACATTGCTGGAAACTTAAACACCTTATCCAGGATCTTATTGAAAGTGGAAAACTTCAGATTGATGGGTTGAATACCAATGTAGAACACATGGCATTCAAGGAGCCTTTGCCCAAATATGAAAAGGGGGAAACCTCTAAACCCAAGAATGGCAAGGCCAAAATCAACTATACCTACACAGGTGTAGAAAATGTGGTTAATATGCTTGAGATTGTCGAGGAAAGTATCAACATAATACGAAACAAATATTCTTATGGTCATGATGTGGGCTCTCCTCCTATATTTGATGAAGAACCTATGGTGGTGCTTAGGGGTCCTCACTCTCAAGGGTCATCCCAAGCTCTTAACGCTGTCACCAGAAGCCAAAGTCAAGGTCCTGTGGTTATTAGAGATCCTAGTTCCAACCAGTCCAACAAACCCAAGCAAGTGACATCCAAGAATGTCACCACTAAGTCAGCAGTCAATCCTGAAATGAGCTACAATCTTGTTGACCAATTACAAAGAACACCATCTCAAATCTCAATTTTTGAACTCCTGGAATTGTCTCCAAGACATAAGCATGTCCTTGAGAATGCTTTGCATACAGCCAATGTTCCTACTAACATAGATGTTGACCAATTCCAAAACATGGTTAACCACCTTGCCAGCCCTCATTACCTCACATTCTTAGAAGAAGATGACAAAGCCTTGAGCCATCCACATAATTATGCCCTTCATATCGAACTCATGATCCATAAGACCCATGTCAGGCATGTGTTGATTGATGGGGGTGTTGGGCTCAATATTTGTTCCTTGAGTTTGTTGAAAATATTGGGTTATTCTGAGCAAGTTATTGATACCTAGGAGAAAATCACCATTAAAGCCTATGATGAGGTAGAGAGAAGCTCCAAAGGTTTGGCCATCCTTCCTATCAGGATTGGCCCTATGGAAAAGGACATTTTGTTCTAGATTGTTGATGTTGGTCCTTTAGCATATAATATCCTACTTGGTAGACCATGGATCCATGACATGCAAGCACTACCATCCACCTACCACCAATGTGTTAAGTTCCCCTATAATGGAGTAGAAGTTTGTATACTAGGGGATAGCACATTATCTGTTAATGGGATTTCAGCAGGGACTCATGTTCTTCTCAATAGAGAAGCAGAGGATTTTGATGCCACTTTAGCACAATGCTAGAATAAGTTCAAAGCTCTAGACCTTGGTATGGGGGGATATCAAATTGACTCCTTTACAAAATTGCCAATCTCACCGAGGTCCTATGGAAAACCTTCACAAGAGATGCATCCTTTGTCCTCAGCTATGACCTTGTTTGATACATTTGTAGAGTCCTCAGTGCCCATTCAGGATGAAAAAGAAGAGGTAGCTGTTAAGGACTGGATCTATAAAGAAGATAAATACATGCATAATGAAAAATTCTCTCCCTCTCCTAAGGTCTATGGAAGAGGGTATACTCTTGTCACAAATATGGGCTATCCAGGTCATGGTCCTCTCAGTCATAGATTAGATGCTAGAGCCGAACCACTCGATCATGCTCTTTTTGGCCACAGATCTAAGACAATAGTTGGCCTTGGTTTTGGAAGTCAGAACAAGAAAACTGCTCCTATCCTTGTTGTGACAGATAGTGATGATGAATTAAACTACATACCCAATCTAAAAAATTAGCAGGACATGTGTGAAGATTGGGTCCCTGCCACTAATCTCCTATGGGGAGATTCAGATATTCCAATTGCCAACCCAACAGTTTCAAACTTAGAACAACAAGAATCCTCTATTGAAGATCATGTTGAGGATCCTATTCTAGAACACCAATACACAAATGGAATTCAAGAGGGTGTTACCCTTAGTGACATTACAACTTCTACATCTAGACGATGTAAACATCCCAGTCAAGATTTAGATATAGACTCACATGAGTATGAGTGGGAATCACTCTCTAATTCTTCTACAATTGACATGGACATTGATGTTGTTCATGCTTATAGTGCCCAACCCAATGTAGCTAACAAGTCTAGTGTAGGATTAGTGGATTCGAATCCGCAAGTCACTTTCATGGACAATGTTTTGCTTGGTAGGATAAGTCCCAATTTGGATACCTTAGAGGGATACTTGACAAATCCTAACTCTACAACCACCAGAGATGATTCCATTCGCATACACAACATTGAACTAGTCATTGACCTACCCCTTGCCAATCCTCATCTAATTGATTGGTCTCAGTGCTATCAAGAGCCTTAGCTCCTAACCTTCCAAAATGACTATGAGATAGCATGTTACCTAAATGCTCTTGAACCTGTAGTCTCTTCCACCAGTGAACCAACTACAAGCATGAAAGAACCAGATATCAAGTACCTCAGTCACAAAATGAAAAGAAAAGAAAAAAAGAATAAGAGTTCTGATGGTGAAAACCACTGTGTGGCGGTGTCAAAACCAAAAAAAGTAAAAATAAAGGACATATTCAAGGGTGAAAACCTCTCTGAGGCACCCAAGGATGAGGTACTTGATCATCTCCCAAGTTACTTTTAGGACAAATCTTTAGTGCTTGTCGAGCCTACACAGCCAGTCAATTTGAATACAGAAGAGGCTCCACAAATAGTGCATTTAGCTCAGTCTCTATCAACATAGGAAAAAAAAGCATATACCAAGTTCCCACAGACCAACAAGATTAATTTTGTTTGGACTTACTCAAACATGCCAGGATTGAACACTAGTCTCATTATGCATCACTTGTCCATAGCTCTAGGTATAAAACCAGTAAAAAAAAAGTTGAGGAAAATGCATCCTCACATAGCTCTTGTTGTCAAAGCTGAACTAGAAAAAATACTCAGTGTAAGATTTATAAGAGCTATTGATTATGTCGAATGGATATCCAATATTGTACCAGTTTCAAAACATGACAAGTCCATTCGTGTCTACATAGATTTTAGAGATCTTAATAAAGCATGCCCAAAGGATGATTTTCCACTTCCAAACATAGACATGATAGTGGACATGATAGCGGGTTATGAGATCTATTCATTGATGGATGGTTTTTCTAGGTATAATCAAATCAAGATAGCTCCTGAAGACTAGGAAAAGACTGCTTTCACTTGCGCATGGGGAACCTATTGCTAGAATATCATGCCATTTGGATTAAAGAATGTAGGAGCTACTTATGAAAGAGCTATGACTACTATATTCCATGACATGATGCATAAGAATATGGAAGATTATGTGGATGACACCCTAGCAAAATCTAAAAAAAGGGATACACACCTAGGCAATTTGGAAGTCATCCTAGATCGTATGGAATAGTTTCAATTGAGATTAAATCCCAAAAAGTGTGCATTTGGAGTCACCTCTGGAAAACTCCTAGGATTTATCATTTCAGCCAAAGGAATAGAGGTGGATCCAGAGAAAGTTCAAGCAATATTGGATATGCCACCTCCCAAAAATATCAGCCAAATGAGGAGTCTTCAGGGATGCCTTCAATCTATATGGAGGTTCATTTCACAACTGGCTAATAGAGCTCAACCCTTCAATAAGACATTACACAAAGGGGTTAAATGTGTCTAGAATGAAGATTGTCAGCAAAGCATGGACCAAATCAAGCAATACTTGGCCAATCCTTGAATTTTAATGCCACCTATCCGAAGAAAACCACTCATATTGTATGTGTTAGCAACAAAATCTTCCCTGGGGGCATTATTGGCTCAACTTGATGATACTGGAAAAGAAAGAGCTATATATTACATTAGTCGTACTCTTGTGTTATATGAAGTCAATTACACTAGTATTGAAAAATCTTGCCTAGCGGTGGTGTTTGCTTCCCAAAAGTTGTGACATTACATGCTTGCACATAAAATACACCTCATTGTAAAAATTGATCCCCTCAAATATTTGCTTGGTAAGGCTACTCTCAAAGGTAGACTTGCTAAGTGGATGATGATCTTATCAGAATTTGACATAGAGTATGTTGAGCATAAGGCTGTAAAAGGACAAGCCATTGCAGACCAATTGGTTGATTTTCCAATTCAAGATAAAGCACCAATTCAAGTTGAATTTCTAGATAAGCACATAATGTGCATGATTGCAAGAACATGGAAGATGTTCTTTGATGGCTCTTTCATGAAAAATGGTTCAGGTGCCAGAGTGTTATTTGTTTCTCCTCATGGGTACACAATCCTTAAGTCCTACAAACTATTGTTCCCATGCACAAATAACATTACTGAGTATGAGGCCTTGACCAATGGATTAAAAATGGAAATAGAATGGAGAATCAAAGAGCTGGAAATTTATGGGGATTCACAATTAATAGTCAACCAAGTTAATGAAGAATACCAAACAAAAGATGAAAAATTGGTACTCTACAAAAAAATGGTTGATTCATTGTGACAATATTTCACCTTTGTTACATTTCAACAAATCCCTAGAGCAGAGAACAAAGTAGTTGACACTATGGCTACATTGGCTTCACTTCTTTAGTTAGAACAACACGAGTCTAGATTTGAATTCCTGGTGGAAGAGCTACACTACCCTATCTATGACTCCCAAGAAAGCCAAGTTGTTTGTACCCTTATTGGCCATGAGTCATCCTGCTACGGTGCCATTTACTCATACCTCTATGATGGTACTATTCTTGAAACCTTCAACTATTTTGAATGAAGAAACTTAATCTGAAATGCCTCTCGCCACACCCTTATCTCTGGTGATTTGTATAGGAGGGGTTTAGATGGGACACTTCTTAGGTGTTTAGAAAAGGATGAGTCCAACCAAACGTTAGTTGACATTCATGAGGGCATTTGTGGAGGAGATTCTAATGGTCTTACCATGGCCCGAAGGTTTCTTAGGGTGGGGTACTATTGGCCTACCATGCAGACAGATGCAGCAGCTTTTGCTAAATCATGTGAAAAGTGTCAGAAACATGGTAACCTGATACATGCTCCGGGCAGGGAGCTTATTTCTTCTATTTCTCATTGGCCATTTCAGCGTTGGGCCTTTGACCTTGTTGGGCAGATTCATCCCAACTCATTAGGTGGACACAAATTCATTATCACTACTACTGATTACTTTACCAAATGGGTAGAAGCTGCCCCACTTTCTGTTGCCTTGGGCAAGACAATTTCTCTATTTATTTTGAACCATATCATCTGTCGGTATGGAGTACCTTTTGAAATAATCACTAACAATGGAGGTCAGTTTAAAAATAAGGACCTTAAACATCTCTGCAAGAAACTCAAGATAAAATAGCATTGGTCCTCCATTTACTTCCCTCAAGGAAATGGACAAGCAGAGGCTTCAAATAAGACCATTCTCAAAATTCTCCATAGAACCGTTCACAAGAATGGTAGAGATTGGCATCTATAGATAAATCTGGCCTTGTGGGCCTATAGAATGAGTATTCATACTCCAATAGGGGCTACTCCTTTTGCCCTCACTTATGGTGCCAAAGTAGTGTTACCTTTAGAGGTGGAGATTCCTTCACTTAGAGTTTCCCTTAAAGGTTTAGTGACAGATGAAGACTACCGTGCCATGAGGCTCCAAGAACTAGAACTTCTAGATGAAAAGTGTAAAGCATCTTTTGATCACATGAGAGTCTACCAAAAGTGTATGTCCAAAGCATTCAACAAGAAGGTTCATCCTAGAGAATTTCAAGTGGGGGATCTTGTCCTACAAGAAAACCTTAAGAATCAACAACATAGAGAGAAAAAAGGGAAATTTGAACCTAATTGGCTTGGACCATACATCATTATTGCTGCTTTTGGGACAAGTGCTTATTTACTATTTGATCCAGAGGGAGAATAGCTCCCTGATCCTATCAATGTTTTGCACCTCAAGAAGTTCTATCCATGATGCCTATTCTATCTGGAGGCATCCTTTGTACATATTTATTGATCCTAAAAAAATTTCAAAAAAATTCATATATGATGCTGGAAAAATCCTAAAAAGCATATAAAGTCCTGAAAAAATATAAAAAAATGCAAAAAATGCAAAAAAATGCAAAAAAATTCAAAAAATTCAAAAAATTCAAAAAGAAAAAGAAAAAGTGCCTTGGTGAAAACCTGGAAACAGGAGCCTTGGTAGCAAAAATACAAAAAAATTAAAAAATAAAAAAAAATCTCCTAGTGATGAAAACTTGGAAACAGGCGCTACTTGAGGCCTTTGCACTCTTGTTTCTTAGCATGCATCCTCGACACTTAGCCTTTCTCCATCATGCCTTGACCTTGTTACCTTGGTTTGGAATTGGTCTTTGTCTTTGTCTAGGGGGCATAACTGTGTTAGCTTTGGTCTCTAGGATGCGTTGGTCTTTAGGACATCCTTGCAAATGGTGTTTTTCAACACTACCCTAGCATCAAGTGTTTCTCAACACTTATCTAATATCCCACCCACAGTCTACCATGATACGATATTCCTCATTGGTAGATGTGATACTCAAAGTTTGACTCTATGACCTACACACACACACTTAAACACTCAAGTCGCTGAGACTTGTTTGACTTTATTTCTTTGTGTGCTATCTATGATGATTACTTTGATGAGTGTTCTCTCTCTAATAGTTTTCGATGATGTCAAGCTAGAAGACTAGGGGCATAAGGACATGTTTTATTGCTTTTTCTATTTGTGGGTATATTTTGTTGGTCCTAACTATCATTAGCATTTATGCTTGTTCCACTTGACATTAGGGTCTACAAGGTATTATCCTTGACTATTTTTGCAAGTGCATGCTTATAGTCATCTTGACTTTCTTGTGTCTCGATGCAACCATGATCTTGCTATATTAAACTTAGGTAATCTCACTGCACTAGTCATCTTGACCTATATGTCTTTGATGCTTAGGTGGGATTCCCACATATTTATCTATTATAGATCATATTCAGATTCACATAGTCATACTAGTGTGCATTGTATGATCTTGCGATGCTACCAATAATGCTTGATATTGAATATTAGAGTCTAAAAGCTTTGTAAGCTTGCAAGTAAACCACTTTTTATAGTAGCTTGCATTTTTAGGTTCATGTTAGTTTAGTTTTGAATCTTACATATGGAGAGAGGTCTCCTTCTTCATCTTTTGTGGACCTATTGGTCAACTGTTTGCACCTTTCCTTTTCTCGATCATGTCTTTCACTCCTTGTCTTTCACATCACATCCTATTCCTATCATCACAAGGTGTTAATCTTATCATTATATCTATATCCTAAAGAGATCATTTTCAGAAACATGAGTCTATATCATAAACATGAGAACTAAACATACATCTATGAGAGAGGTTACACATGAGCATATATAACATACATTTTGAGCAATATGACAAGACAATATAAAAACTGAAACATCCATCACAAGTGGGACACATACACGAGATCTATCACAAATCTAGTAAATCTCATATATATATGATAAATGTCATGATACAAATACAATGTGGGATCCAAAATCTAGATAATGTCCTAGGGTATGTCTCTATACATCTATCAACCTAAACCTAACTTTGGCTAGCCCCATCATGAGGTGGTGGTGGTGGTGGAGGTGGTGCCGCTGCCTTGTTAGGTACCATGTCTGACATGCCTACCCTCTGAGAGTACAGCGGTGATCTCTAACCCTCTGGTACAGCCTATATGTAGAGTCCATGATAATATGCAGCTTGTACTGCCTCTCACCGGATCTCTGCTGCATCGACATGTGCCGCCCTCTACCGCCACTTGATCTTAGCTCTCAGATCAGTTAGCTACTAGTCTCTGATAGCTATGGTGATTTGTAGCTATTGCATCTCTGTCTCTAGAGCCTAGATCCTCACTCTGAGATCCTCTCCCCCTACAAGTTGATCCTACCCAACATCCACCCTTCGATGAGATGGTCTCACTGTGTCATCCCCCTCATTAGCAGAACCCTATCTTCATGACTATTTCTAGCCACCTGATCAAGAGCTCTATCCTCTCTGTCCTCTCCCTCCACCTCCTCCATCCCCATCATCTCCATCATCCCCCTATGCTACCGACTATGCATCAAGTACAGTAAACCTAGGGAAGGGCTATCTCCATCACTCTGCCCTATACGCCACATCCGCCCTTGCATCTGCCATATCTAGGAGATAGTCCCATGGATCCCAGCATATCGTTGCTATATCTTATACTACCTACTGATAGTATAGCATTGACAGCCATCCCTATCCCTCCTTGTCCCTAACCTGAGCATAGGTAGTGGTCTCAGTGGGAACTCTTTGTTGTCGCCTGAACTATCTCCAAACCTGAGTGATCATGAATCTCTCAATAATATCAGAATGTTGACCTACCAGTGGCTAGCTACATAGCATATAACCTCTCTCCTCCTCTCGATCACCCCACTACTAGCAAGCCCTGTATGGTCTGCACTGAAATGAGGTGAGCTCATCTAGTAACCTCATGTAATATGTCACATCCCCGCTATGTGGATGTGATAGGAATATTGTGTATTTGTAGATATAGGGGCATCTCCACTCCCTCGACTACACCCATGGATGCACAACAGTGATGTACTCCCATGCCCATATCTGTGCTAGGATAGCACCGCATGCCCAAGTCCTACTCTCCCGATAGACAATCTCATGGAGCTCATGGTACATATCTACAAGGATGGTTGGGCCCCATGCCATCCACCATGGGTGTGCTATCAGATCTACCACTAATCGACCCCAGCCCAATGGGAACCCCCTCTAGCTCCTGTCAATGATGAAAGCCTATGGAACATACAATGCATGGGACCAGGAAATCCCTGCCAAACTCCTCCATCAACCGATCCTAGCTGAGGTGTCTATCAACAAATGTGACATCCTGGAACATGTCCTACATAATATGTCACCCCTCAGTCAGATCTTAATTGTAGTACACCTGCACCAAAAAATAATCATGTCAGTTTCTATCATATGGAAACTTTACATTTTTGACTATCTATAAACATGATTATACTCACAGGATCTCCGTGGCTCGAAACTTACAGGATCTGATAGACATCCTCTAGGCTAATAATAGCCTCTTCAGTGGGCAAGTGAAATGTGTTATGCTCACTGTGCCACCTCTCAGCCAATGCTATAAGTAATCTATGATCATCCTGAATGTGGGGCATCTGCAGCAAATAATTGAAGCCCATCTCCCTTAGGTCCGCCCTGCCTAGATCATCAAGATCCCAGACACATCGTAACCCGATCACTCTCTGCGCTCTAATGAGTAGCGCTGGAAAGTGCTCCTATAAGCCATTAACCCAAACCAGATGTCAGAACATATCATGCTGGATGTATAAAATTAGTACAAAACAACTTAAAAGCAAACATTGTTTGGACCCATGTCATTTTGCTCAAAAACATTAAAACATGTCATTTTTCTACACTGTGCGATACTATTTTTTGATTAAGTATCATGTGATACTTTCCTCAATAATAGTGCAATAATATCTTTGAGTGTGATAGTTCACAAAGGATCGCACAATATTTCATCTGGTATCATGCGATACTGGATTACATACCCGTGCGATACTATTTTGACCCACAAACTATCGCACGATAGATATTATCAAAGAGTGTGATACTTTCTAAGTATCGTACAATATTTTGTATGACTAAAAATTGAAAAATTTTAAAAACATTAAAAATGTGTTTTAAATTGCAATAAATGCTCATAAATGACCTACAAAGTGAGTTTTTTTGAAAACATACCGGGGCACCATACTGTGGAGGCCAGTTGTGCAACCGAGCACGCTCAAATCGATGCTTGTCAACTAAAATCACTACTTGCTGGGCCATTTTCTCTCACTAAGCTCTCAAAATTCTCAAATCACTAAAAGACAAATGATTTTGAAAATGACCTTTTTACCCCCTTTTATAGCATTTTGACTTTTTGACCTAATTTTCAAAACACCTCAGAATTGCGTGAAAATTGTACCCCTAGCTAATTTCAATGTCCTAGATCTATTTTTGAGATTGAAATTGAAATCTGAGTTCATCTTGCTAGTCAAAATCACATTTCAAACTTTCTCCTTCTTCTGCATAGTTGGCTGACCATTTGAGGCCTGATCCTTCGATCTTTGTTGGGGCATCTTCATTTCTTCATCCCCATCTCTTTCAAACTTCTATTCTTTCATTCACTTTCATTTGATCCATCTCTCTAAGGTTTGACTTCATCCTTAATCTATATCTTTCTTAGTCAAACCTAGTCAAACTGGGGCATATCTTCACTGCTTGATGGTTATCCTATCATCTTTCACCTTCGATTATGATTTCTAGTGACTTGATTAAGTTTATCAATTTACTATTTCTCTTCTACCTGATTTCAATTTCAATTCTAAGGGGCAGTACCTATCAGCTTTAATCTTTGATTCAGCTTAGTAATCAGCTTTTCTTGAGATTTTTATCTCTTATTTGAGACTTGATTATCACCTAGCTATATAGGTGTTGGTCTTGTCTTTCAGCTTATCTTTGTCAGCTTATGCTTATGCTTGTTCTGATATGTTCCCATCTGTCGAACACATGTCTGGATTGTTTTATGATCCCAAATTGATCTCACATTTCAATTCCATTCTTTTCCCACATGTGATCCCAAATTGATCTCACATTAGTCAAAGAGGGGCAAATGTATGCACCCTAAAATGGTCGCTAGACTTTGGGCCCCTATTCAGCAATTTATCAAATCTCTAAATCAATATTTTCAAAAATTAGCATTTTTCAATTATATCAATTTCCTTGATCAAATCCTGGTTTTATCATTTTCAATTATTTTCTATGGGCTAACCATTTTATCCTAAAGTCTTTATTTATTTAAAAGGAATTTCCTCCCCTTTTATTAAATAAAAAGCCCCCACCTTTTCCTCTTATCCTAAGTTGCACAAATAAAGCATTATTCTTATTTTATAAAAAGAAGAAAAGGCCTTTTTGTCTCATATGGACACAAAAGTCAACTCTTATTTTTCTCATTGGAGGATACTTGTGCACATGGATTGTTCCCCTTTCAAGCCCCACCCTTGAATAAATCTTTTGCCTCCTAATCTCCATGGTCCATTCATTTTCAATTCCTTTAAAAGGAGAGCTCTTTTCTCATTCTTAGATCCCAACTTTTTATGCTAATCTTATGCTGCAGGAATTTTTGGAGACTTTAGAGCTTTTGGAGATCATTTTAGCATTCTAGTTTCATTTCTTGCATCATAGATTAGTTTCCTTTATGCTTTAGAGTAACTCACATAGCTTAATTAGCAAGGGTTTGTAGCACTTTCCTTTCATAGTTTAGCTTGCATCTCCATTCTTAGTATAGTTACATTGCATTCTCATTTTGATTCTTGAGGATATTGACATTCTTGCCCTTGTCTCTTTGAATCTCCCATTGTGTGGTTTACTAGCAAGGTTGCATGCTTCAATAGCTCTAGATGAGAGCACTATCAACATCCTTGTGACTCCATGCCTAGGGAGCTCTAGGTCACTTTCTCAAGGTTTCCCATTCATGGATTCCCTTGGAAGTAATGACTTAGAGAAGTGCACTATTTAGTGTGTACACTTGGCAACACAATTTCTTAGTACTTTATGTTATCTATTAATTCATCACACATTTGTGACTTTTTCTAATAATCAAAAAATCATAGCTAATTAGTAGGTATTATTATTTTCACTCTTTTTGACTTCTATTATATTATAATTTCTCCATTTTCTCTTTATATCTAGTTCAGCTTGGGATTATCAATGTTTTTTACCTCTTCTTTTTTTCCTTTTAATTTTGGTGAAGGTTGGTTTTGCTTTGTTTGGCTTACCATGTTCTCAAAGATTTCACAGGGCATATTCAATGTGTTATGCAAATGTCTCTCAATGTGAGGCTTATGAGTATGAGAAATTTTGTCAATAAATTTGTTCAAATGTCATTTGTCTAATTTTTATCATGATAAATGGTATTTTTTGTCACCCAATCAAACATTTTTCAACACCTGGACGTTTGAAGGTCTAGTAAAAAATTTGTGTTTTTAAGATGATTTTAGTTCTCCCATTTGGAGGTGTTGCTTTGTATATCTAGTTTACCTAGGGTTTCTACATTTTCAATGAGTTATGCAAATGTCTCTCAATGAAAAAGACTTGGACCATTGATAAAGGTGGTGAAATATTCAATAAAAATTATGATATTTTATTTTTATCAAATGCATGCCTTAACTATTGTCATATTTTCTATCAAAACTAGACAATTTTTTTGTTTCTTTGTAAAGGAACTGGATTGTCATATTTTGTTGTTTGGTAAGTTAATATGAATTGGTACTTATTTATTTGCTTCTCTAAAAAATTAGTATATAAGAGAATGTTCTAAATTTCTTAATTCTTAATTGCTCCTTTATCGTTTGTCTAATTTTTAAATACTAGTTATGAGGAAAGGCTTCCTTGTGCTTTGTCTACTTCACATTCTCAGAGTTTTGAGAGGGCATATTTGACAATTTTGGGATAGGTTTGTCATATATTTCCTTGCCTTTATCAATGATCAAATTATTTTAAAATGAAAATAAAGATGAATTCTACACTTACACTAGCCCATAGAAAAATGAAGAAATCACAATATTAAATTTATGTAAAATACATTGTCAAATTCAAACTATAGAGATATAGTTAGTTGCTTATGATATTGTCTACAAAGGCTCAATAATTGAAAGGTTACATGATGCAAAGTTTATATAGGTCTAGCAAACTTCACTACTTGTAGTAGCCTGCACCCATTACATTATGGAGTAATTTAATTGAATGCATGTACTTTATGCAATTTTAATTGTATTCAATCCATACTTCATGCATATTTTAGTCCACTCTTTGCTTAGTTTTATGGTCAAATTTCATTGTGCACTATCTGCTTTCCCACATTGTTTATTTGACTACTTTTTATAGATTGTTGTCAATATTGAGCATGATGGGTTTGAGAAAATTTGCTTTGTCATATCTTGCTTATTCAGTTACATGTATCATAAAGTATGCACTCAATACAATTAGTCAATAATCATGTTCATTGATTTCCTGTGATGGACAATTAGAAATATGTTTATGCTACCAATAAATAGATATTTTTTTGGATGATTAGTAATTGTAACGTGTAACTATGGCTTTAAAGGTTGTATTTTTGAAGTAGCTTGAAAATTTCTGATGAATAACCAACAAATTGATGAATATAACCTTTTGAGCCATAGATGCATATCATTTTGAGTTTCTGATTAAAGAGCTCTTGCATTTGCAGGCACTTGCCCCAGAGTGACAATGGAATTTAAAAATTTAGAAGTGTTAGGATTTTAATTTTCTTCTATATTCTAAGAGATTTTAGACTATCAAAAAAATAATTGTATTTTATTGTTGATTTATTTCAGTCTTTGAACATAAGTCAACTTCCCTTGCTCTTATTGCCTCTTGTCATCTTTCCATTTCATGCCCCGCAGCTACCTCTAGATCATTTCCATATATATTATTTGTAATATTATGCAATGATTTTTTGAATGGTTAGCTTGTAATGTTGAATTTTGGGTTCCTCTTTAAATCGTGTTTAAAATGCAAGTTGCAATTGCTTTAACTATACACACTAATTTTATAGAGATGTAGAAATGTCATTTTCCTAATTTTCATGATACTCTTTGAGTTTGGATCTTTCAAAACTTTGTATTGATTTTGTAGAACACTCTAACTAGAAGGTAAGCAAGACCTCACTCAAAAACCTTGTACTTTTAATATAATATACTAATTCCATATTCCAGTGGTATCATTTGTTCAACTAGCTAAAATCTTGATAAATCTGGATAGAATGGATATACCTTATTCTATGGCAATTAATTACTTTGGTGGGTAATTTTGTATTACAATATTTTTGGTCTTTCTCCTTATTATGATTTAGTTTTCCATCAATAAGTGTTCCTTTAAATTTAGTTTGTGCAAAATGTTATTGCATATTGTATATTGTATAATTATATTTTACCAATATTGTTTTCCCTATCTATTACCATTTATTAATATACAATAATGTTCGTAGAAATTTTAGAAGTTGGTGCTTCTCATAGAGTTGATTTCCGCAAAATGAATTTTTGTAATCAAGAATTTTGCTCTAAAATGAACATGATTTGATGTGGCTTCTTGGAAGGTTACTTGCACTCACTAAAGTGTTTTGGTTTGTGTAGTAGAGGGTCTTTAGCTTCAAATTTTCCCCTCATCTACCTTTCATGGTAAATTTTAACAATTTAGTGTTTCTATCATTGACCATCTATGTTTAGGACAAATTACCAAGAACAAGATAACTGAAAAATCTCAAATGAAGGCCCAACTTTATTAGCTGAAAATAAGAAAAATAATTTAGGAAAAAAAAGTAAATCCTTCAAGTACAGTGAATTATTCTTACTATCAACAATATTGAATAAAGACAACAATATATCTTCAATATTCTCCACTTTTCTCAATCTATGTTGAATATACAAAGGAAAACACACATAATAAACAATATGTATACAATGTTTGAAAGAAAATAGAAAGAACAAATGAAAAGCATGGACAACCTTTGTAATTAGTATCCATTTAATGGGGCTAGATTTCAAATAACTTGCATTAAGTGGTATATATCCTATAGCATAATCAAATCCAGAAACTTGCATTTAATGGGGCAAGATTTCAAAGAATTTTTAAACAATCAAGTCCAAAAACTATATAGCACTCTAATGGATTGTGGAAATCTTATAGCTCTGATATATATCCTATTGTTTGTAGCTCATTATAAATATTTATTAATTTTGAAAGGAAAAGTATAAGAGGTTAAAAAAATAAAAAACCTTAACTAAATTAGATATACATAGCAAATGGAGAAACCATAGGTGAAATGGATATACAGATCAACACCCGCTTATGGACAAACTAAAATCATCTAAAAATACAAAGGTTTTACTAGACCTTCACACATGCAATTCTTGAACAATGATTCATTTCATACCCGTAAACCTCAACATACATACATATGAGTTTGAAAAAGTCTAAAATAATATTAATGAAATTAGATGACATATTGCATCTAATGAATATTAAATTTTAGTATAAAATTAACATTTTACAGACTAAAAAATAATAATAGTAATTTTTAGCTCTTTTAAAAAAAAATGTGGTTTCCTTCAGATATGTTCAACATATTGGAATTACAATCGAGTATGAAATGTATAATATATGTATATTTACTTGTATATCCTCGAAAAGAAATTTAAAAGAACAAAATATATTATTAGTTCCTACCTATGACATGTATACTATTGTATCCATTAGATGCAAATTGCCATTTAATTTGACCAATAATGTTTAAGAAATTTTCAAACAAATATGTATATGGTATAGTTTATAAATTTGTGCATATTTAAAAATAAAATAAAAAGCTAGTTATTGGTGTTTCTATTCATTTTTAGTGGAAAGAGCAAGGAGAAAATTCAAATTTCTACACTCCAATTGGCAACAAATATTAAAAATTGAGAATGAGTGATAGACAATAGCATAGATATCATTTAATCCAAGTACTTTGACATGTAAAAATCTAGTAGGAGCAACAAAGAGTATGAAAGGTATCATTCAATGCAAGTTCTTTGAAATGTGGTCCTATTAGATGTCTTGGAATTATAAAGGGTGCGCGTCTTTTGCTTTGTAATTTTGATAGGCTTTGTCTTGATGGTGGAAATATGAAAAAATGCTAGGTATGTAGTTCAAACTTGAGAATAGAGGCTTGTGACTCCCAAAGTCATATAAGCATTTGGGAAACAAGAGCATCAACCTAATGTAAGTGCTTTTAGTTTGAAGGGTTTGTTTAGATGGGAAAAATATATTTTTCCTTGAAGATTTGTAAGAAGTGTTATTGAAAATATGATATTGACAAGAAGCAATAGTTGGGTATGACTATTTTTAGCACAATCTTCATTGGGTGTAGTTGCAATAAAACTTTGAGATTTTAGTAAATAGTATTAAGGAACCCCTTGGTTTGCATATGTTTTCTAAAATGAGCGTAATGTGGTGAATTTAGTTGGTCATTTTGTTGTTTGTTGTGGGTATTATTGTTTTCTTTCTTTTTGGTTTCAATTATATTCATTTAGTTTAATGCTTAAGATTTTGGTTTAATGGGGTGAGATTTCAAAGAACTCATATTAAATGACATCTATCTCACTGTCTATTGCTCATTCTTTTCTTTTTGCAATTAAAGTATTCAAGTTTAATTTTCATAATTCCTTTCCCCATTAAGAACCGATTGAAATAGAGATAAATAGGTTTTTGAAAATTGATTTTTCTCACATGGCAAGCTTCTATTGCATCTATTAAATATATACAAATCTCAGTATAAGACATACATATGAGTTTGAAAAATTTAGAAATAGCATTAATGAAATTAGATGGAAAGTTGCATGTAATGGATGCAATAGTAACCTACCTATCTATTTCATATTAAGTTTTATCTCTATTTAAAATTTCTTTGGTTTTCTTCAAACATTGTAGATAGAATGAAAGAACAATCAAGTAAGAAATGTGGAATATATGTATATCTACTTAAATAACCTCAAACAAAAATTTGAAATAATAAAGAATGTTATCCTATTAGCATATCAAAATGTAGACTTATTTAAGCATTAAACTTCTTTTTTGAATTAAAACAAGAAATATTTGAAAGAAAACTCAATGAATGTTCCACCACCTAGAGAAAAAGATCATCAACGATCCACAAAAGCAATAGTTAAAATTAGTCAATCCATGTCCAAAAGTAATTATTCAAATTTCTATTGCATCTATTAAATATTCTATATTTCATTGAGAATATAAAAAGTAATTATTCAAATTTCTGCCACTTTCGTCATTTTGTCTTCAAGTCTCTTGATTAGAACATATTTTTATTCACGGTTTAAAATTGTATAATTCATTCATGTTGTAAGGCTATAAACTAATTATGTACAAGCTATTGTATGTATCAAACAAAAATGGCTAGGAAGTGCAATATGAAATATTCTAGTAAATCATTAATAAGATTTTACTTTTTGCATGGAACCTTGTTTCATTCCACTTTTTAATTTCGTAAAACAATTATTCAAATACTAAAATGTTTTTTCTTTCTTAAGAGTATAGCTAATCGGTCAACCAACACAATTAAAGGTATCATTCTCTATTGACTTTTCACTATATTATTTGTCATCTTTTGTGCAGAAGATTGTAAGAAACAAACATTGACTTCTAAAATTTCTACCCATGTTATTGTCTATTACTAAATTGTAATATATGCAACACATTATTTTAATATTTTATTGTTTATTACATTATTAAACATAAATTGAAGCAAAAGCTTGTATAAGGAACAAGTATAGTTAGTTGTCATTTATTCAAGGCTTCATCATATAGCTTTTAGTTTTCATTCCATTATCTCATTTCTTTTACCAAAAATGACTACTAAAACATTTTTGCTTTTGCAAGGAACACATAAGAAAATTGTGAACTAAATATTGAATGAGAAGTTCATATGAGGAACAAGTATAGTCAATTGTCAAACAACCTAGTACAAGGTAACATTCTAAACTCTCTTTTTTATTGTATTTGTTGTTTTTATTTCCTCCAAAAAAATACAATCTATATAACTTTAGGAAAAACAAAACATTTTTCCTTTCATATTTTGTAATTGCAATGATCTTTACATTCTTCTTCTTCTTTTCTCAAAAAGTACATAAAATAATGTCACAACATACATCTATGAAATGGGAATATTAGTATATCAAGCATTAGATGGATAAGGAACGAATATTAAAATAACTTTTCTTCCACATACATAATATTGACATTTTTTATTTTGTGGTATACGACAAAACAACATCATGATCATGTATGAAAACTCATGAGGGACAAATTAATCCAGTTCCTTGTCATTTAGCAATAAGAAGATCCCATATTCTATTCACTAGTACATAGAAACCTGGGCCCTTCGGGGGCAGGGTGATTGCTAGAGATTGGTTGGGAAGCATAGTAGCTTTTATAGCTCAGAAACTCACCCAAGGAACCGATAATATGGTAGAAGCAAAGGCAAATCTATTGGCTTTAAGGGTGAGTAATAATTTGAACTTGAAAAGAATTTACTTGGAAGGTGATTCTTAGAGAATTGTGCAAGCTAGTCAAAAAGGGGCGATCCAAAATTGACAACTTCAAGGAGTGATTAATGTTATTTTAGAGGAGTTAAGGACTTTTGAGGAATTTAAAGTTAGACATGAGGGAAGAATGGGGAATACTAAAGCAAATGTGCTATCAAAATGGGCTCTTTCATTTGAAAAAGTTAATGAAATAAGATTTAAAAACATGCAGTTTTAAAATTAAATTAAAATTCTTAAGGGGGGGTGGCGGTTTGGCCATGACTGTTGCCTAAAAGCTAAGGTAAATCATTAGGTGGTGGTTATAAATGATGATGTCAAATTAGGGGGTATGATGGTGTGGGAGAATGTGAAATTCCCTTTTTCAAACCACAATTAATTGAACATAACTTAGGGTTTGGTGAAGGTAGTAATAAATTCGATTGGAGGTGGTGACGAGGAGTGTGCAGTTTGTCTTTTCATAATTTGGAGAAGATATACACTTTGAAAAAATGTTTAAAATACTGATCCAATAAAAGGTGTGAAAGGACATGAAGTGACAAGACTTTCATTACTTGCAGGGGTTAAAGGTTATGAAAGGTTAAATGATGATTAATTAGTTTGGTGGTTGTAGGGTTTTCAGTTAGCTATCTTCGACCTTCTATTTGTTTGTTGTAGTAAAAATGACAATGGAGGCAACCTTCTTTGTGGAAAATTTGTAGCAATAGAAGGCTTTCAAGGGGCCAGTGTAAAGGGAGAGAATGATGGGATTTCTAAAAATTAAATATTTAAAGGTGGTAGAGGTAGCTCTTGCAGTATTAGGAAGTCAATTTCAAGAAAGACAGAGGAAATGGTGAGTAAACTTGGATGTGATTTCAATGTTAATTGCATGGGATTTGGAGGTGACTGAAGAGACAATTGAGGTGGAAAATATTATGAGAAGCTTGTTTGAAGATGACATATTGTTAGGGTTGGAGTCAATTTTGGAATGGGTTATTCTAGGGATTGGCTCGTATTACAATGAATGCTTTGAGGGTGAAGAAGAAGGCCGAGTTTATGGTCTTGTGCTATTCATGCATTGGTGGGTTAAAGTGAATAAGGTGGAATATATAGTGGAAAGTGTTATTGCATGGGTGAAATTGAAGAAAGTGGTGAAAGAGGCCGAGGTGAAGGCAATGCAGAAGAAGAGGGTGTTTGAGGTTCTGGTTCTAAGGAAGAAATGAGGAGAACATAGCATTAAAAAAAAAAGTGATGGATCTCTGTGATAAAGAGAAAATTTCACAATTTTGGGAAAGGAAAATTTATAATCGATGGTTTTTTTGTATTAAGAAATGGGTGTACCCTAGAAGATGACAAAAAATTTCAAAAGAGAAAAGGGTAGTTTTGAAGATGTCGAAGGTCATTTTGTTTTGATAGAAGAAGGGTTGTGGTGATGGCAACCTAGGAAGCTTGAAATATGGCTGGATCAATGGTGTCAGTCAAGTGCATAAATTTTTTTGGTTGCATCTAATGAAAAATTGTGTTGAAAGGGTTAAAGCCTAAAAAATTTTAAGTTCCTATAGTAATTGTGGAGATATAGGGATAGATACTTAGTAATATGTATAGATGATTAGTAGTAGAATGATAAGGTCTAGTATTGGCTTATGTCTATAGTAGATAGACTCCTAAAGTATTCATACTTTTCAATTGGATTGTGGTCTAGAGACTTGATGTAGTCTTATTTTGTTAATATTAATAAAATAACAATTATAGATAAAAAAATAACATTGATAATGCAATAAACAAAGAAGTATTACATAGAAAGAACATATTTGAATACATGTTGGAGATTTCTTATTTGACTCATTATTGTGCAAATGTTATACATCAATTCAACTCTGATATGGAACTATTGACTAGTTTTTGAATTGTCTTGAAAATTGTGAAATAGAATAAATTAACGCATACAACCATGAACTAGATTCTCAAACTCTATATGAGTTACATCAAGTAGAAGACCATGAACATATTTAAAAAATAATTTGATTGTCTGCAAAACCAACAACAACTAACCAAGAAATTGGACTATGGGGAGATATAATTTATATCTATTATCTATTAAAGTGGTTAAATATGTCTTTGGTCAATATCAATAGGAAAGAAGTACTTCCATTTCAACCAAACTTCACATAAATAATCATACTCAACCCTTTTCCGTGATGCAAATCCACTTTGTGGACATTTTAAACCATTGTTTGAATTAAAAATGGAATATCCAAGAAAGCAACAACAATAACATTGTGAGAACTTAAATTTTTTTTATTAGAAATAATGATAAAGATCCAATTACATGATATGCAAAGAAGCAAAAAATGAAAGAAAATGTCAATACAAGTGAAATGAAAATAAACACTAAACAAAAAATCATTATGCATTAAATAATATCACTCCATAATGTAAACACAAAATTAGAACCAATAAAGAACATGAAAAAATGCAACTAATAATACACATTCACAAAAAAATGGTTGCAAGTACTAAACAACAACAAAAATTAAAGGATATCAAAATCATCCCAAATTGCAAACATGATCAAGAAATACACAATAATAAACATCACCATATGTATCATCAGAAAATGGAAGCACTTCCATTTAGGACTGGTTTAGCCCTCTGAGTAAGTGGTTTGGGGTCATGTCAAATGCCTTGAATGGGTCTTTGACTTGGATCTAGTTTTTCCCATGTCCCACCATGTTTTCCACTTCTTTCCTACCTATTTATGGTATCTTGCTATGATATTTTGAGGTTCTTGACTTCAGGGTCAAGGCCAGCCTTCTAGGTCAAGGTCTACCTCGACCTTGACCTAGGTCAGGGTCAACCTCGATCCTAACCTAGGATCTAAATTTCAAATTCCAAAGATTTCTGGATGTTGGGGTTTGCAAAGAATTATTTCCCTCTTTCGGGTTGGTTTCTCCAAGCTTTGAAATGGTGACTCTTAAAAGACATTTAATATAGGTCCACTCCTAAGGGTATGAGCCTAATGAGAATTTATTTCTTATATGTCAGCCTCTCTAGAAGTTGGTGTCCTAGACTAGTATATAAGGAAGCCTTCTCCTCTCATTTTAGGGAAAAAAGAGAAGGAAAGAAAAGGGAGGATCATCTATGCATAATTTATCAAAGAAAGCATTCAAGCATTCAAGTATTCAAGTATTCAAGCATTCAAGTATTCAAGCATTCAAGATTCAATTCATCAAGGATATCCATTGGTATCCATTGAAGGATTCAAGCTCTATGGAGCCCTCTTGTTGGAGATTTCTCCATCCATATCCATTCAAGATTCTTCCTATTCCAAGATCTATTCAAGATTGGTGTTGAACATCTAAATGCAATTGATTTAAGACATCCTACATCTTACAATTCTACATTCATTTGGAGCATCCATACTTGTGGATTCAAGGATTTGAATCCTCCACAAGGGTTTTAACATAAGCAAGGTGAATTATTCTATTTACTTTGTTTATTAATGCAATTTCAATTCTATTCCAAGATTAATTCCAAAACTGGGGTTTGACCAAGGCAAATCCCTTATCCAAACAACAAAACCATTTTTCTTGCAAGTGCAGGTGTAGAACAATGAATTACAAAATAGATTCGGATACCCTTTTTAGAAAACTTTCAGGATCCACAAACATAATTTACGTCAGAGCAGTGCAGGTCAAGGTCGGCATAAAGGGGCACAATTGCACCCTTGTATTTGGGTCAAGGTTGACCTAGCTCAGAAAAGAAAAAGATTTTTGGGTTTTTCTCCATCTCTGTGTTTCTGTTCCAGATTCGATTGTAGAATTTCCAAAAACTTAGTACAGACACTAGAAAATAGATCTAGTATACTTTGAGGTTAGTATTTATCTTCAATTCATTTCAATTCAGATTTTAATACTCTCTTCCAAAATGAAATGTAAGGTTTTCCTCTTTCTTCTTATTACTAATTAATTGATTCATTTATGCATTGACCATTTTCTTGTGGTTAATCAATTTGGATCTTTCCTTTGAGAATTTGGGGTTAAGAAGAGAATCTTACCTTGCCCAATTCTTTTATATGTAAAGGATATTATTTACATGTTGGTGAACACATCACAACATAACCAACCAATCGTCATCATCAATAATCATTTTTTTAATTCTTTACACCATATTCAAGCTCCAAAAATAAAGAAAAAAAAGAAAAAATAGTGTCGCCAATTCAAGTGAAGTAAAAGAAATCTATTACAAACTAGTGAAATCCACTAATGTTGAATTGACAAACTCAAATTGTTAAATATCCAATGCTTCATTGAAGCAATCCATGCTTCCCAAGTATGATACACCACATAATATTTGAACTAACAAAGCATTGCAATATGTACAAATGCTAGTCCAATTAGAAGATGTACTTATTTCACTCAAGATTGCATTTGTCCAAGTTTGGGAGCTAGGATACAAAAGATCTCAAATGAGACCAATTGGTTCTATCATTAATGTTCCTATTGACATGAACATTACACAAAAAATGTTGTCATTGACAATTAATACACAATAACAATTATTGTCTTTTTAAAAGACATTTGGAATCTTAGAATGAATTCCAAAAGGGCATGGTATGACCAAATTTTATTATGCAAGTTTTCAATCATTGGTAAAAATAATACTATAAAAAATGCAAAAATATGCAATTAAAGAAGAAATTGGAGACAAGCTATATATAGTAATAATCATAGTGATGACAATAACAAACTTAGTACAAGTGACACTGAGTCAGACAGTGACATATAAAAACAAAGAAAACCATGTGAAACTTTGATGCATGGATTCACTTAATATATCTATATTCATAAAATGAAAGATAAACTAATAGAGGTTGTGCCTGCACAAGACCATTATCCTATCGGAATATTTAAAGACAAATATGATGACAAGATGAATTTTCCCATGTTATTCTTTGGCAACCCACGTGATGATGACAATGGCAAAAAATTTAGCTACCAAAATATTGTACAATGGTAATTGACACATTCACAAAGGTATTTTGTATATCATGCAACATATCTATTTTTAAAAATAATCAAGATACTCATACAACAAGTATTATCCACAATGTGGATAAGAATTTGAAAAATCCAATTAAAAGGAAGAAATCTATTAGCAAAAGATGTCAAACACAAATCTAATTGGAAAAAAAATACAAAAATCAAATATTGGATATTGGATATGGTGATTTCAAAGGAATAAGAATGTCACCAAACTATACACAATAAATCAATAAAGATGTATTTGTAATGATATGATAGCTAGGACCACCAACTATTTTCCTTACTTTCATTAGTGATGAACAAAATTGGGATGCTCTAACAAATACACTTGAAGAATTGCACAAAAACCCACTATTCAACATTAGCTCAAAAATCTATAGTGAAAATCAAACCAATAAATTCTAACTCACTAGAAAATATCCAATCACTTGTGCAAGATAATATAGACATCACATACTTTCATTGGGATTTTGGGGCAATTTGGTCCCTCTTTGGGGAACTATATCAAACTATGTAATTCTTTTTGGTTAATATTAATGGGTGCTACCCCCTTGGTTAATATTATTGGGCCATTTCTCAGTAACTAAATTTTAGAATCGGGGAAATGAACATGACCATTTCCTTGTATGGGTTAAAAATGCATCAATTTATGGAAAAAAAAAGGAATACGAACATTGTAGAGTTTGTAAACAAGTACATTACATGCGAAACTAAAAATCTGCAACCAGACATAGTCATATTACACAAGCCTCACCATATAGAGCAATGTAGGAGATCAACAAAAGATTTTTGTAGATACAATTTCTCATTCCCACTAATTTGAATAGCTACAATATTTGAACCAATAAAAGAGAAGGATGAAACTACAAGTTTAATGGCTAGTAATATTTTTTTACATTGCAAAAATCTAATTATGATATATCACTCATTTTTGAAATGTTCCTCAATGAACTCAACATGACTAAAAATAAATGTATAATTACTTTAAGGTCCACAACCCATAGGCCAACCCTTTTCCTCCAAAGGAAGCTTTTATAAATATGGAAAAATAGATTTGCCAAAAAAAATTCCATATGGAAAGAAAATATAGATGCACAATTTATACTAAACACATATGTAGAAGAAGTTTATTGTAGCTCCTACATGGCTAAAGTTGATAAGTTTGTGACATGTGCATTTAAGACAATATGAAAAGACCATCAACGAGACAACATTGATGTGTTGAAAATGATAAGAAAACTTGGCAATGCTTTACTAAAATTGCAACAAATATCTTCCCAACAAGTTACACATCTTGTTCTATCACTTTCACCAAATTATAGCTCCAGAAAATGTCTATTTATTAATACAAGGTCTAATAATGTTCTCACATTTATATTGAAATTTGTAAAATAATTAAACAAAGAAGCAGATGAATTAGAGAACGTAACGTGTAAATTTATAATAGACTATAATTTAAATGTCCTCAATCTATTGTGGATGTATGCCTTGCAGAATTTGTGTCATAATATAACAAAAATGGTAGTAAAATTGAACTAAAGACTAAACCAAATGTTATATAATTCATTAACTTCAACAAACATATTGATTTAGAGAATAATTGTAGAGAGAAATTACTATTGCATGAACAATTTACAATGAACAGGCACACACTGAAACATACTTTTGACTCTTGGAAAAATGCATTTTATCCAATGAGAATATGATCAAAATCCGCAACACAAATTCCACATGAGGTGACATTGATAAATCTATTGTTGAGTTTAACAATGAAGACAACAACATTGAAAGCCAACCCTTTATACATCAAGTAACCAAACAACAAGAGAAATATGACATGCATGCAGATATTCATACCACATATAATAAACATTTAAATAATATAGCCTCCAAAACATTCACAATATCCTTCCACAACTTAGGAATAACAATTAATATTAAAAACTAAGACAACTATTAAATATAGAACAAGCAGCAATTGCCAAGGAAATTGTAAAGAAATTTTTTAAAAATCTTGAAACTCCATTGCATTTTTTCTTGATGGGAGGAGATGGAACTAGAAAGACATATTTTACAACATCCATTTACCAAGCTCTCATTTTCATCTACAACAATTGCATTGACAATAATCTAGATAAACCAAAAGGACTAATAATTGCATATACTAAAAAAAATGATATACAATATAGGTGGAACTACATTGCATTCAACATTTGACATAGATTTCAAAAAATAAAAATTTGTTTCACTAAATATAGAAACACTTGATACAATATCAAAGCAATACAATCAACTACATGTACTCCTAATAGATGAGATTTCATTGGCAGTTTCTATATTTTTGCGATATATCAATTGAAACTATGTGATATAATGCACTTGCCTACTGCATAATTTGGCAACCTAGACAAAAATTATTGTGGTGATCTGTATCAAGCATTGTATGTACTTGACTCTTTTTTCTTTAATAACAACCCAAGCACAACTAAACTAATGGCTTGTAGTCTTTGGAAAGGCAACATGAAGTACTATTCATTGACCACTATAATATGAGGAAATGATGAAAAATTCATCTTAATCCTTAATAGAATACATGTAGGTCTACAAACAAATGAAAATTTATAGTACCTAAATTACCATTTCTTGCATCCACCACCCATAAACCCTACTTTCCCTTATCTATTTTTATAGGAAAAGGGACATTGACACACACAACAACAATATGTTATCTTCAGTTCAAGGGGAAATTATAATATTAGATGCAATTGATGAACATGATAAAAACTAAAATAGAATACGACTATAAAACCATTCAAAAACTCTACCAACCCAAATAATCTTAAAACCAAATGTCCTTATATAAATATTTGCAAGTAATTACAATACACAAGATGGCCTTTTCAAAGGATTAGATAGGATATTTAAAGCATACATGACCCAACAAGATCTAGATATAGTTTGGTTGAAATTTAATTATCCAAAAGTTGGACAATGAAAAATAAATAAACTAGCACATTACCATGATCATATCATTGGCAAAGATTGGGTTCCCATACTTTAGATTGCTAGGTCCATTCCAAAAATATTCAACAATGCAAAATTTACTATTAGAAAATAATTCACAATATAGATAGCATGTGTGTGAACCATACACTATTGGAAACTGCAATTGAAGCAATTGTTGTATTGTCATTGATTTCAAACCTTAACTGGTAAGACTGTTGCTATCTAAGAAAGTACTATATCTATTTGATTATTGAGAAGGATTAGGGAAAGGTTGATAACAATAGCACCTAAGGAAAGGTTGAGTTATCTTGATACTTCAATGAGTAGTTGATTATGTGGCACAATGATAAGATAATATATTGCTTAACTAAGTAAGAAAAAAAGACTAAACAAGTAGGCTTAACTGAGCAAAAGTGAAGAAATCTAGTTTAAGCTGAGTGATGTTAGTGTCAACTAAGCCAGTATATGCTAAGTAAATTAAGTGTTGACCAAACATTAGTTAATTGTCGAGGAAGACAATATTAGCCGAGGAAACAGTTTTAGTGGTGACCGGGCTACCCAGTGAAGACCGAAGAGTTGAACACAGTATTGACCGAGCATCAATAATTTACATTTGAGGAAGAATTCAGATTCCTAGCTGACATAGTTGAATTCTTGGATTGTGTAAAACATGTTAACTTTATTTATTGATTGTATGGAAGCATTTAATGCATTGTAAACCATTTTATTATGATTCCATAAAGAGATTTTAGATGTTTCTAGAAGGATGGATGAAGAACATAAAGTTGGAAGGATTCGATGAATCTGACCTAACCCTAAGATCTACAGAGGAGATCAAACACTACTGTTACTTTCTAACCATTGTATCAGTTTGAAATCCTTTAATCAAGGTTGACCTAACAGTCATATGTATAAATCCTTTGAACAAGGTTGCATTCTAATGTAATGTAAGTAAGTCTATAACAAGGTGCACTTTTAATAGAGTGGTTGAAATCCTTTAACTAGGTCACACCTGATAGTGTGTTTGTAACCTTTGATAGGGTTGGCTTTTCACAAAGCTCACTTCAGAAGAGTGAAAATATCAGTAACATGTTACAAAGTGGTTTTTCTCAAATTGGGTTTCCACTATAAATCTTGGTGTTAATGCTTGTGTGAATGTTTTGGTTTGAACATTTCTATGTTTTGCAAGTTAAATACTATTGGATAGTGGACTGCATTATTATATGTTTCTGTTATGTATTCAGTAATGACCGAGTAGTTGTTGGTTATTAGATCTGATTTGTTGAAGAGTTTGAAAGTTTATTTTATACATCTGGACCTGAGAACAACTAATTCACCCCCCTCTTTGTTGTTCTAAATCATATTAATAATTGGTATCAGAGCTGTTGGTTCTCATAGAGAACAAGTTTAAAGGCACTTGAAGTAAATGATCAAGATGTATAAGAAGGAGGTACGGAAGCTAAATAAGGAGAACTTCCCTGCATGGCAGAGTCTGATAAAACTGCATCTAGCTAGTATTGGTGATTCAAAAAAGTATTACATTGAGCATGACTATGTTACACCTATTGCACCTCTGACTGCCAAGGAGATGAGAGATAAACAAGAGCACAATCAAGCAATGTTGGAGATTGCATCTTCCTTAAGCTATCCATAATTTGAAGACATCAAAGACTGCACAAATGCTAAGCAAATGTGGGACACTCTTGCAAGCATCTATGGTGGTGACATAAATGTATTAAGGGAAAAAGTTGAAAGCCTATGAGGTAAATTTGATGAAATGAAAATGCAAGAAGGTGAGAATATTGCACAATATTGTGGTAGAATAAAAGAAGTTGTAAATTCTATTAGAGGAGCCAATGGAACTATTAATGATGAAACTGTTATTGGAAAAGTTTTGAGAACTTTGCATCCTATTTATGCCATCAAAATTTTAGCAATTCAAGAATCTAGATGTAACTCTAATAATACTCTCACTTTGGAAAGTCTTGTTGGTAAGCTTACTGCTTTTGAGCTTCTACTTTTGATAACTTCAATGCTGCTAATGTTGAATTTGCATTTAAGTCACAAATGGTTCTGAGTAAGTCAAAGAAAGAAAAGGAAAGATGCATTAGTGAGAGTGAAAGTGAAAGTGACACATCTGCTGAAGAACTTGAGGATCTTGAAGCTCTTATGGCTAGAAGATTAAAGAGGGGAAAATGAAAGTATAAAGGTAAACTCCCTATCATATGTTTCTCATGTAATAAAGTTGTTCATATAGTTGCAAGATGTCCTCACAGGGATGACAAGGATGAGGAAAGAGATAACAAGCATAAAGACAAAAGAGACGACAAAGATTACCAAAGGTACAAGGACTACAAAGGAAAAGGTAAGAAATCCTGCTATATTGCTGAAGAAGAAACTGACACTAATAGTGATGATTTTGAAATTGTAGTCTATGTTGCTATGAAAGATGAGTCTGATGAGGATGAGAAAATTGCACTAGTATCCTATGTAAACAAAAATGATAAGTGGATTATTGATAGTGGTTTCTCGCACCACATTGCTATGAAAGATGAGTTTGATGAGGATGAGAAAATTGCACTGGTATCCTATGTAAACAAAAATGATAAGTGGATTATTGATAGTGGTTGCTCACATGACATGACTGGTGACAAAAGTAAGTTTGATACCTTAGATCATTGCAAAGGTAGAAGTGTTAAATTTGGTAATGATGCACCATATCCTATTAGGGGTAAATGATTGATTAAGTTGACTGATAAGATCACTTGTGAAAATGCTTATTGGGTTGAAGGTCTTAACTATAATCTGCTAAGTGTTGCACAGCTTAATAGCACTGGCTAACAAGTGGAATTTCATCACAGGAAGGCCAAAATATTTGATGCCACTGGTGAATTGATTGGAAGTGGAGAACAAACAAGAGGTAATTTTTTCTATCTAGACCTATCTGAAGAGACATGTATGATTGCACAACTTGATGATATATGGTTATGGCATAAGCGGCTATGTCATGTTAACTTTGATAATTTGGTAGAAATTAGTAAAAAGAAGAAAGTGAGAGGACTGTCGAGATTGAAGAAACCTAAGAATATAATGTGCAAACAATGTCAGCTGGGTAAGATGACAAAGTCTAGTTTCAAGAGCATGACTTTTTTGGAAATTTGGCTAATGTGGATGCATAGATGTTGTCATTATGGCAACATATGATCTTTATTAAGAGCGTAGAATCTAGAATGCAAGTATGCAAAGTTGAAGGAAGAAATTGTCTAAGTTTGGATACAGTGATCTTGACAGAGCACCCGATGAAGATTTAGTTGGCGACGTCCACTGGAGCAATATTTTTTTTTGTGTAGTTAATTGAAGCTTCTATAGAGTATGAGGATACCCCATCTTAGTGTGCATAAAGTTTGGAGTAGTACAGACAAAGTTATTCAAAGTTTATCGAAGACAGTTTTGTAGACATAGCAATTTTTGGAGACAGTTTTAGCGAAAGAGTTAAGGGATTATTTTTGCTTGTCAAAATAATTACTTAACATTAGGAAGGGATGACATCCTAGATTTTTACTCTTGGATAATGATTTTGGATGCCGACCATGTAAATTTATTAGCTTTAATAACTCATATATTAGGCATACTTGAAATGTAATGAAAGATAGAAGTGATATGTAAAAAGAAAGAAAAGATAACTTGTGATAGTTGTATATTGTGATAGCAGCAAAGGCTACTGATGCGAAGTTGTAAGCAGTACCATATTATAGTTAGAAACATTTTGTATTACCTGTTTGGGCAGTGAGCTCAGTTGGTGATCAGGTTTTGTAATCTAAACTCCTAACAGGGTTAAGGCTTCTAACAAGGCCTAAAGTCCTTTAACGAGGACATATCTACTATATATTGTAAATTGACTCCTAACAGGGTCCAATATCCCTAACAAGATACTTTTGATTAGTGATCTTTGTGGGTACCATCCCCACCAGGGTTTTCCCTTGGCCAAGGTTTCCTCGAGAACATATGATGTGTTATGAGTTCTTTCTATTTACTGCTATGTTTGTTAATCAGCTTGATAATCTTTGTATGCACTAAAGTAATCTGTTATATCCATAAGTGGGCAAAAGAAAAAGTTTGTAAAATACTGATTCACCCCCCCCCCCCCCCTCTCAGTATTTCCTATTTCTAACAATTGGTATCAGAGCACAGTTACTCGGAGAAGGAACATTCAAGGAAAGCTTAGCAGCTTGAGTAAGATCTCTATGGATATGGATCAACTTCAAAAGAATCTTGAAGAAGCTCTTGAGCAGATTGATATGCTTACTGATGAAAGAAACTCCTTAAGAAGAAAATATGAAAATGCAAAGAATGTTATTGACAAATTGAAAGGTAAGATTGAAGATCTGAAATTTGAAAAGAAATCTGATATGCTTGTTGAAGATTGTGATGAATTAGAAAAAGAAAATGAGATCCTTAAGCATGAGTTGAAGATAGTAAATCTGAAGCTTAGTATGAAAGATGGAAATTTAAGATCTGATAATGAAAAATTGAAAATTGAGAATGAAGATTTGAGGTCAAGACTTGAAAAGGAAACATCTGAATCTGAAAAAGTAAAAATGCAGTATGTGGAACTTGAGAAGTATAATAAAATTGTGAAAGGTGAATTAACTCAATCTAAACAACAACTTGAAAGGCTATATTCAAAAGGTGATAAGACTGAAAAATAAATTTCTTTTGAAGAACCATTCTTTGATAGGACTGGATTTGGATATAGTATTTTTAGAACAAACCATGAAAGTAAGAAGCTAGATCTGAAGACATCTGAAAGTGTGGAAGAAATAAAGCTAGATGAAAACACATTGGAAGATCCACCTAAAGAAGAACCACCTAGAGCGAAAGATGAATCAAAGCAAGAAGAATCAAAATAGGAAGAACCATCTAAAGGTATGCAAAGAGAATTCAAAGGTAGATGTTTTTCTTGTAATGCTATTGGGCACAAGAAGAGAGATTGCACAGGTAAGCAATTTAAATCTTTTAATGGACATTGTTATAATTGTCATAGTTTTGGACATAGAGCTAACGAATGTAGAAGACCTAAAGTAATTTTGAATAATTATGATAGAATGATTGGAAATACTAACAATGCAGATAAGAAATCTATTGAAGAAATGAATCAAAGAAAAGTGGTAGTATGTTTTAGATGCAACAAAGTAGGACACATTGCTAGAAATTGCAGGTCACAGATTAACCAACAAGGATAGAGATTTGGAAACAATGGAATCATTTGTTAGATATGCAACAAGTTTGGACACTTAGCAAGATTTTGCAGAATGAACAATGGAGGTTATCATCATAACCCTAACCCTAGGAACAATGCAAGAAGGAATGAAAATGCAGGAAACAAAGAGAAAGGTTGCTGTAGCAATAAAGATGAAGTAGAATTTGACAAAGGCACAGATCAAGGAGGTATATTTAGCACTGAAAGTAGTGAGGAAGGTAATGTAACCGATGGTAAGGATGAATCTTTACCTGACCCTTCTTTATGTACTTAAATTATGTAAGTTTCTGTAGTTTAGGACTTAGGATTAGTGTAGATTAGGAATTTGAATGAGTTAAGTTTTGCGCAATTAGATGTAGGTTTATTATGTTGTACTAATGCTATGGTTAAGTGTGCAAAAGAAAATATTATGTTTTGCAAGGTCACAGAAAGTTTTATGATTGCAGGTTTGCAGAATCAACTTTTTGAGGTTTTAGCGACAAAATGAATGAATGTGATGTCAGATCAAGTTAATGTGAAGTGTTATAAGGTCAAAATCAAAGTCATTATGATTACAAAGTGATTGAAAAGAGATTTGAAAGAAGAAAAGTGAGTTAAGGATGATTTGAAGAAGTTTGGAAGCAGTTTGCAGCGACAATCATACCGAAAACCCTAGATTTGCAAAGTTGAGGTATTTCTTGATCTTTAATCAGTTGATAAGATGGATATTTCTATGGTTCATAATGTTAAGGATAAGAATAGACCAAAGATTAAGAAAGAACCAGTAGAACCAACTGAAATTGATGACATTTTAGCATTATCATCCGTACCAGACGGAGTATTGCACATTGAGAATGTTAAGGGATATCTAGGTTGTAAGTTTGAAACTTTGGGAGATGCAGATTTTAGTGATGATTATAGGAAGTTGTACAATCAAGACATGTTAGTTAAACCATATTATGAGCACTTAGAGAATAATTAAATTATCAAATATTCCATGAAGTATGAATTCAATGATGAGGAATGTACCAAGATCATTTTAAGTAGAATCCACAATGGGAAATTCTGGATGGAGGATAGAGTTATTGATATAACTGCTGACCTAATTCATGAAGTTACTAGATTATCTAAAGTTGGAGAGATTCCATTGAATGAAAAGAACATGAGAAAGATTGTTTTAGATAACACTGGATCTAGTTATAATGGTAGAGGAATTGTGATAAGCAAGATTAAGCAAGATGATGTTAGGTACCTTTGCAAGATCCTAACAACTAAATTCTATGGTAGTTCAAGGGAAGATGACATGGCTGCAAGAATGATTCATGTAGCTTATCTTATGTGTGTTGAGAAGAAACCAGTAGACCTATGTGAAATCTTGAAAATTTAGTTATTTGAGAACTTAGAAAAGATTAAGAAGGCTAAGTACACTCAGTTTAGGTTTTCATCTCTGATAACCTATATGTTTTCCCATATTTTGAGAATATTTCCTTATACATTTGATTGGAGTGACAATGTGAACACAATGGAAAGAATAAACTCAGTTTACATGAAGCACCTTTTTGATAAAGTTAATGACAGTGTGAAGCTTGTATTGAAGAATTTTCAAAATATTGTTAAGAACAAGTCAAGGATTCCTCAATCCTTAGTTGAAAAGCATAAAGATGACATTTGTTTTATGGTTGACATTGATTTCACCTACATTGAAGCAGTTGAGCCTAGAATGGAATTCATAGACCTTCTTGGCTATGAATTATCTAAAGCAAAAATAGTAGGATATGTGAACAGATTGTTAAAGTGTGAGTTGGATGGTCATGCAAACAGATTTGGAACCTATGAAGAGAATTTCAACTTTGCAATAAGTTTGAGAGAAAAGAAGAAATCTAGTAAGAGAGTTGAATCTACTATGAAGAAGATATTGAAAGAATCAGGTATGTCAAGTCATGAGTTTGACATAGCTAAGAAGATTGCAGAAGTCATGAGGCAAAGTGAAAATCTTGTAATTCCACCTGAGACATCAAGTGCGGATCCTGTTGATCCGATTGCAATAAAGGTAAAAGTTGAAGTACTTGAAAAAGATGAAGGAGATAAATCTTTTTCTCCTATTCCTAGCAAAAGAGTAAAAGTGAGTGCAACAGGACCCAGCAAAAGATAGAAAGTGGTTGTACCACCTATTCCTAGAAATGTAGCAGTAATTAAAGATGATGATGTAGTTTCAGTCAAGAAGAAAACTTGGAAACCAAGAATTGAAAGAGTGAATGAAGATATATTGAAGCATGGAGACTTCACCAAGTTGAATAAATTCTATGATCTATATGGATCATTTGACAGATTGAACTTTGAAAATGCAATGGTTACACATATGATTGTGGCAGATAAGAAACTTAGCACCATTCATGGTAAGATCCCAGAAGACTTGTATAACAGACTTGTGAATAGAAAATAGAGAGCACAAGAAGAAGACATGAAGATGAGAGAACATGTAATCAGACAGTTCTGTGAAGTTAAGGATGAAGATCATTTGAAGAGATTCTTGAAGTCTCTTGGAACTTTATTGAGAACAAAGAGAAGAACAATCCTTATAATGGGAGGCAAAAAGGAGGAAGTACAGAAAGAGACAGAGAAAGCAATAATGCAAGTTCTTGCAGATATAGTTGCAGAAAAGCATGTTGAATCAGACCCTCAACAGAAGCAGTCAGAGGAACCACATGCAAAGAAAGTTGGTATTGAAGAAGCTCCATCTTCTTCACATATCAATATTGGCGAAGAATCAATGGATATTGAAGGCACCAAAGTGACTCTAGAATCAGATGATGCAGTATTTCATGATCTAGGAAATATTGTTGAAAATTTGGCTTTGGAAGAGCAAGAAAAGGTATAGAGGCAGAGGAAGCACCAACAGTATCAGAATCAGTTCTAGAAGAGCAGACAGTCAAAGGCAAACAAATTTTGACAGAGGCCACTACCTCTAGTGCACCCTCTAAACCAGTTGAAGACATTAGTGCACCTGACAGTAAGAAGAGGCATATTGGCTCAATGTTTGAAGACCTTGGAAAATAAGTTGAAGATGATGATCAGCTTGAGTTCATCACATCTCTGAATAAAATTATTGGAAAGAATAAGAAGGTGAAAGACCTTGAAGGCAAAGTTAGAGTTTTGACAGAGAAACTTGAGAGTGTGATTAGCACTAAGGTATCTGAATCAGATCCACTTGAGAAAGCTCAATCAGTAATAAATTATTTTGACTCTAAATTTTCTAACTTGAAGGATATTGCGAAGATAAAAGTTCAGCAAGACTTTGAAGCAGAAATGCAACAAACTTTGAGTGTAAATATTCAGAATGACATTGGTAGTCTAGATGTATGTATAAAGAATTTGAGGAGACACTTTGAGATAGGAAAGAATTTGTATATACAATGTACTAAATTAGAAATCATAACAGTTGAAGAGGATACGAAGATCAGAGAGAAGTTAGATGCTATTTCAGCTGAGACAAACACCTTGACAAGCCCTAATGTCAAGATAAGTTCTGTTGAGAAGAACATAAGGAAATTGAAAGATGAAATCAGAATGATAGCAGAGGAGAAGAACAAAAAGATGATCAGAGTTAACATCTTGAGAGAGCATGTCTCAATCAAGATATCAATTGTTGAAGATCAAATTGAGCAGTGTCTTTTAGCAAAGACATCATTTCAGAAGTTTAGCTTCAATTCCCTACAAGCTTGTCAGACAGCAACATACGGATTGAGTACTCTACTCAATGTTGCTGAATCCATCAGGATGATATGGGAGAAATATTTTGAATCTTGGAAGTTAGAGTTTGGTGATTGTGTTGCAAGCCTACCGGCTTTGCAATAACTGATAATAAGGTATAAAGTTTTTGAAATTTTTGTACACTCTATCTTTGTCATTGTTGTCAAAGGGGGAGAGATAGTAGCAGAAAATTGTATATATGTTGAGGAAGGATACTTATAGGGAGAGCTATTGTATGGAGTATGATATTGTATACATATTGTATAAACTTTTGGCCACAAAATTTTGTATAAGTTTTTTTTGAAGTTTTGTTTGCACACTTAGCCAATTTTCCCATATGTTGCCACCAATGACAAAGGGGGAGATTGTTGGAAATTTGGCTAATGTGGATGCATAGATGTTGTCATTATGGAAACATATGATCTCTATTAAGAGCGTAGAATCTAGAATGCAAGTATGCAAAGTTGAAGGAAGAAATTGTCTAAGTTTGGATACAGTGATCCTGACAGAGCACCCGATGAAGATTTAGTTGGTGACGTCCACTGGAGAAATATTTTTGTTTGTGTAGTTAACTAAAGCTTTTATAGAGTATGAGGATACCCCATCTCAGTGTGCATAAATTTTGGATCAGTACGGACAAAGTTATTCAAAGTTTACCAAAGACAGTTTTGCAGACAGAGCAGTTTTTGGAGACAGTTTTAGCGAAAGAGTTAAGGGATTATTTTTGCTTGTCAAAATAATGACTTAACATTATGAAGGGATGACATCCTAGATGTTTACTCTTGGATAATGATTTTGGATGCCGACCATATAAAGTTATTAGCTTTAATAACTCATATATTAGGCATACTTGAAATGTAATGAAAGATAGAAGTGATATGTAAAAAGAAAGAAAAGATAACTTGCGATAGTTGTATATTGTGATAGCAGCAAAGGATATTGATGAAAAGTTGTAAGTAGTACCATATTACAGTCAGAAACATTTTGTATTACCTATTTGGGTAGTGAGCTCAGCTGGTGATCAGGTTTTGTAATCTAAACTCCTAACAGGGTTAAGGCTTCTAACAAGGCCTAAAGTCATTTAATGAGGATAGATCTACTATATATTGTAAATTGACTCCTAACATGGTCCAATATCCCTAACAGGATACTTTTGATTAGTGATCTTTGTGGGTACCATCCCCACCAGGGTTTTCCCTTGGCCAGGGTTTCCTCGAGAACATATGATGTGTTATGAGTTCTTTTTATTTACTGCTATGTTTGTTAATCAGCTTGATAATCTTTGTATGCACTAAAGTAATCTGTTATATCCATAAGTGGGAAAAAGAAAAAGTTTGTAAAATACTGATTCACCCCCCCTCTTAGTATTTCTTATTTCTAATAGACTTTTACTTCTGAGAATGCTTTAGATTTGGTTCATACTGACCTTTGTGGACCTATGGGTGTACAAAGCTATTGTGGTGCTAGATATTTTATTCTATTTCTTGATGATTACACTAGAATGATGACTGTTATGTTCTTAAAATAAAAATTTGATGCTTTTCAAAATTTTAAGGGGTATTTCACTAAGGTTGAAAAGGAGATAGGTAGGAACCTGAAGTGTTTGAGATCTGATTGAGGTGGAGAATTCATATCCAATGAGTTCAATCTATTTTGCAATGATAGAGGAATCAAGAGATAGATGTCTGCACCTAGAACACCTCCATAGAATGGTATAGCAGAGAGAAGGAATAGATCTATCCTAGATTGTGCAAGGGCATTGATGATCAAGAAGAATGTTGAACAAAAGTATTGGAGAGAAGTTGTAAGTATAGTTGTTTATACCCTTAACCGAGTACAAATAAAAATGTTAGAGTAATTAGTTATTTTTATTACTCTTTTTTACTTAAGCTTTCTCTTAGGTACATTATAATTAATATCTTTATTAATTATAATGTGCAACCTAGCTTTTCTAGTTTTAGGGTTTTGTTCACCTTATAGGTTGAACTCTTGTAATTATTTTTCATTATCTTGGAATACAATTTCTCTCACACCGCTGAGATTTTCCAAGCCCTTGCTTTTTGTCTTCTTGGTTTCCTTTAAGCAACAAGTTATTTGCATGCAGGTGTTCTTGGTGTTTTGTGAAGTTGGATTTCTCAACTTCTACATGGTATCAGAGCTTTCCTACTGCTGCCTGGTCTGAGCTTTTGGAGCCGTGATTCGAAGACAAAAGCCACAACTCCTCTAGTCTTTTCTTTATTATTTTTTATTGGATCTAGGGGGTCCTTTTTTTTTGGAGCACTTTGGGCAAAAATCGACCTCACGGTTGCATCCAGAAGGCCCAAAAACCCCTATTTCCATATAAAACTTGACCCATTTGGCCTCCAGGGCTTCTGGGTGAATTTAGCCTATTCGGGCCATACGACACACAAAACAAGGAAAATAAAAATAAAAAAATCTCAAAATTCATTCAATTTGCAGGGTTTTTCGGGGTGCCACTAGCGCACCATCATTGCGCCACGCCGGTGCCACCCCCGCCCAGCCTCTGCTCCACCTGCTGCCTCTGAACCGCCCGCCGGCCTTCGTGCCACCCATTGCCCGCCACGCCGGCCGCCGGCTACTGCTGCACCACCCGACATAGCAGGTGATGTCACCTACCAAAAAAAAATTTCGGTGGGGTTTTCGGACCAAATTTTGAATTTTTCTGGCAACTATTTTTTTCTGGCAACTATTTTTTTTTGGCAATGATGTCAGCCCTGGTCATGATGATGTCATTAACGGGCTCGTGACGTGCAAATGGCCGTCAATTTTTTTTCTAGGACTGGTTTTTTCCAGGGAGTTTGCATTTTGGGGGTACCTGGGCATTTTTGGTCCTATAGGGCTCATATAGACTCAAAATTTGACATATGATATATTGTCGAAAAGGTCTTTCTGAGCCCATTGCTCCTATGTAGGTTTCACTTCCTGATTTCTCCATTTGACTACTATTTTTTGTAGTCAAAGATGCACCTTCTTTTATGCTCCTGTTCTACCCTTGGAACTCGAGTTTTTTTTCTCGTTTCTTGTGCTTTCATAGTACTTTGTTGTGTACGGGGGATAGTATTATACTTTATGGGGGGGTGCTCTTTACTTTCTGTACTTTACTTCAAAAAGACCCTTCTACTTCTATCTTCTTTCTCTCAATGGCAGACTCTTCTATTGCCCGCCTTACACCTCACAACTATCACACTTGGAAAGGATAGATGACAAGATTGCTTATGGAAAAAGGGCTATGGTCATGCCTTGATGCAGCTCAGCCAGTTCTACAGAGGCCTTATGAGGCTCTTATGTAGAGAAATAGGATGGATGAGGCAATGGGCCTCATTGCAATGAACATTTCAAATGGGTTGTTGTTCCACCTAGATGGTTTGACCACACCCAGGGCTATGTAGGATAAGTTTTCCACCTTGTTTGGCACAATGAATCAATTCAGGGTTCTACAGATAGATGAAGAGTTCACCTCCTTGGTACCTGAATCATTCACCAACATTGAGGACTTCTTGATGAAGTTCAAGTCTCTTCATTCTATTTTACAGGTTGCTGGAAAGATGAAGTCAGATGATGAGTGTATCTTTCTGATACTCTCAAATCTTTATGGCCCTTATCAGATTTTCACTTCTACCTTCTACTCCACTGTGGATGCACTGGGTGCATGACATGTTATGCCCTCTTTTGAGACCTTCTGTGATAGGTTGACTCGTGAGTAGTCCAAGCTCAATCAGATGGACTCACTTATAGGTTCACAATCATAGGCATTGCTTGCCAAGACACCTCAGGATACACAGAAGTAGAAGTCAAAGAAAACATCTTATTCCTCTTCTCAGCACTCTACTGGCTCACCATCTTCTTCTAAGAAGGAGAAACAAAAGACTGAGAGCCCTACATATTCCTATTGTCAGAAGGGGCCTCATGATGAGTGACATTATTTTTAGAAGAGATTTGATGGCTATGAGAAATAGATTGCAGATTTGCAAGCTCTCCTTCAAAAGAGCACTATTTCCTCTCCATCCTCTTCCACCTCATAAGGGTCTAATTTTAAGTCTTTTGCCTCATCTTCGACATCTAGATAGGATTTTGGATAGGGTCATGCATTACGGGCTTCTGTTGCATCCCCTTCATAGGTCCCTTGGATACTGGATTATGGTGCTTCTCACCATATGGCATCTTCTCTGGAGATCTTCTCATTTATTGAGGCTTCTCCTATTCCTCACATTCTCATGGGGAATAACACTATTATGACAATCTATAGGAAAGGTTCAGTACGCATTCAGGATGGCACATTCAATGATGTATTGTATCTTCCATCTCTATCTGCAAACCTTCTCTCAATTTATCAGATTACACTCAGTGGGTCAGGGAAGACAGTTGAATTCATGCTAGATTCAGTCTTCATTCGAGATAGTGTGACATGTGGCATTTTTGCTACAGGGACAATTGATCATTCCACCCGTCTCTACACCTTCTCACATTTTGGTCCACCAGCTCCATTATCGGAGCACAACTCTCCTCTTATGCAAGAGCATCATGTGGGACAGTCAGGTCACTTGAACCTCTGTGTTATTCCTGAGACCACTTCTGTGACTACCTCACCTCATCTTGTTGGGGTTTCTTCTCTTTAGCAAGACTCTTCTTCAACACTGCCAGACCCTCCAGTACCATTCCTTGAGCCACCAGGTGGAGTTGTTGAGGATTCTATAGAGGACATTCATCTCCTCTCTCCTGACAGTGTCAGCACACCTATCATACCACCTACATTGGGGATTCTCTTTTAGGATCCTCATGTCTACTCCTTTGAGCATCAGCTCAGCCTTCCAGTGACACCTCATCTTTTGAGGGTACCTCTTCAGTGTTCACTATCTTTCACTCCTTTGTATTGGAGTCATAGTGGTTCATTCATTGTTCAAGGGGTTCTTTCATTCTAGGGGGGCTTTGGAGCCCCGACCCTCTCTCATGGGGGGGTTGGTAGCATGCATTGTACTTATGTCTTTGAGAGAGTCTCTTGAAGTCATTTTTTGTCTTTTGCTTGCTTTTATATCTCTTTTTGGAGAGGATTTTTTCCCACTGAGTTTTCTCCTTTGTCTCCAGTTTACAAAGATTTCCTTGTATTGGGTACCTGATCAGGCCTTGTTGCCAGGACCCATTTCCTACTTTCATAGCTGTGCTAGGTTAGCTTACCTCTTGATCTTTGCTTAAGGGGGGGTGTTAGAGTAATTAGTTAGTTTTATTACTCTTTTTTACTTAAGCTTTCTCTTAGGTACATTATAATTAATATCTTTATTAATTATAATGTGCAACCTAGCTTTTCTAGTTTTAGGGTTTTGTTCACCTTATAGGTTGAACTCATGTAATTATTTTTCATTATCTTGGAATAAAATTTCTCTCACACCACTGAGATTTTCCAAGCCCTTGATTTTTGTCTTCTTGGTTTTCTTTCAGCAACAGGTTATTTGCATGCAGGTGTTCTTGGCATTCTGTGAAGTTGGATTTCTCAACTTCTACAAAAAAAAGGTACAAATATTACACCTTATGAGTTATGGCATAGGTATGTACCTAATGTAAAGTACTTTAGAATTTTTGGGAGAAAGTTTTATATACTAAAAGATAATAGGAATGAAAAATTTGATGATAAAAGTGATGAAGGTATATTCCATAAAAAGAAAAGCTTACAAGTGTTTGAACTATAACACTAACAAAATTGTGGAAAGTGTAAATGTCAAAGTTGATGAGTATGCAGAGAAAAATGAATAGGAAAGCAAAAGAGAACCAGAAGATTATAGATCTTTTGTATATATAAAAGAAGGAGAGGCAAGTGACCAACTTGCACCTGATGCAGAGTCTCAAGTAAGCAATGTCGAGCATCAGGGAAACAATGTCGAGCGATAGGAGGAAGCTGCTGAGTATTAAGAAGAGGTTTCCAAGAACTCAGAAGTTGAATGTGACAATCTTGTTGGTGAACTTGAAGAGCAAGAAGAAAGGAGAGCAGAAACTATTTTGGCACAATATGTAAGGAGACATCACAAGCTTGAACAAATCATTGGAGACAAAGAAACTAGAGTTCTGACTAGAAGCAAGTTAAGAGACCCTACATGTTTACTGTGTGAATTTGAGCCTAAGACAACAAGGGAGGCATTAGAAAATGAATATTGGATCCTAGCCATGAATGAGGAGATAGACCAAATAGAGAAGAATGATACCTAGACTCTAGTGCCGAGACAAGAAAACAAAAATGTCATTGGAACTAAGTGGGTGTTCAAAAACAAGTTGAATGAACATGGACAAATCACAAGGAACAAAGCAAGGCTGGTATGCAAAGGCTATGCACAAGAAGAAGGAATAGATTATGGGGAGACATTTTCCCCTATAGAAAAATTGGAAGGAGTAAGAACTCTACTTGCATATGCTACCTACAAAGATTTCAAGGTATACCAAATGGATGTCAAGTCTACATTTTTAAATGGTATATTAGAAGAAGAAGTGTACATTGAACAACCTGAAGGATTTGTTGATCCAAACAAGAGACACATGGTTTGAAAATTGAATAAGGCACTGTATGGATTAAAGAAATCCCCCAAATCATGGTATGAGAGACTGCACAACTACCTAATACAGATTGGATTCTCAAGGAAAAATGGCACCAGCAATCTATACATGAAAGATGAAGGTAAAGGAATCTTGTTGGCTAAGATTTTTGTAGATGATATTATATTTGGTGGACAAGATGCCCTATGTAAGAAATTTTCAAATGAAATGCAAACTGAATTTGAAATGAGTATGTTTGGGGAGATTAAATTCTTTGTTGGTTTACAAGTATATTAGATGGAGAGAGGTATTTTCATCACCTAGTCTAAATATGTTCATGAGATATTAAAAACCTTTGGTATGGAAGATTCAAGGCTAGTTAGTACTCCCATGGCTATTGGACAAAAATTTTCTAAAAATAATGATGTTGCTGAAGTAAACCATACTTTGTATAGATCCATGATTGGAAAACTGTAGTATGTTGTTCACAGCTAACCAAATATTGCTCTAGCAATTGGGAGATTAGCAAGATTCTCTGCCAATCCTAAGGAAACTCACATGATGGCTGTCAAAAGGATAATGAGATATTTGAAAGGAATTGTAGATTACGGATTGTACTACAAGAAGCATGAAAGATTTGAACTAAGAGTGTATATTGATGCTAATTGGGCAGGAAATGTGGATGACAGAAAGAGTACTAATGGTGGAGCTTTCTTTCTTGGACAATGATTAGTTTCCTAGACAAGCAAGAAACAAAATTGCATTTCTCAATCTAGTGTTGAAGCCGAGTATGTGGCAGCAACAGTCAACTGTTCAAACTTGGTATGGATAAAGCAATTGTTGGTAGGCATGAAAGAAGAGATCACTAAACTAGTTGTCATTTACTGTGACAATACAAGTGCTATCAACATATCTAAGAACCCACTGATGCACACAAAGACCAAACACATTACCATCAAGTATCATTACTTGAGGGAATTGGTATAGGATAAGGAGGTCAGAATGGAATATGTGAATACAAAAGAACAACTAGCAGACATATTCACTAAAGCTTTACCTAAAGAAGCTCATGAATATCTGAGATGACAATTAGGGGTTCTTCCCCTAACTGAGGCTGCCTAGTCAAGCTAGGAGCACTGCATCAAATGTGCTACAAAGAGTATCTGACAAATTGATGTAGAGAAAGGTCATACTTTAGGGACAGCCTAGAGTTGTGACAAGTACATCAAAGCTGATAATCAATCATAAGCAAAGATGACAGAGGGAGAAATATTACTACTAAACTAACTAGATGACATCTACATCTAAAGGATGTATGTTTTAGTTGCTTCTATGGAATTATTGTCAAAGAGGGAGATGAAAAAGATGAAAACACATGGTGAGATTTCATGGAAGATCAAGAAAGAGGGAGAAATTCAGAGGAAAGGAACAAGTAGAGATCAAGTGGATGTTACTGTGTGGACGGTCATGAAAGCAAGGCTAATTGATTCTGAATCAAAATGAAGCTAAGGATATTATAAATATTTTTGATGGAAAGATAAGTTTTGGATTGGTTGGTAATTCATGTGTTATTCATATGGTGTTGCCATCAATGCCAAAGAGGGAGATTGTTGGAAACTGCAATTGAAGCAATTGTTGTATTATCATTGATGTCAAACCTTAACTGGTAAGACTGTTGCTATCTAAGAAAGTACTATATCTATTTGATTGTTGAGAAGGATTAGGGCAAGGTTGATAACAATAGCACCTAAGGAAAGGTTGAGTTATCTTGATACTTTAATGAGTACTTGATTATGTGGCACAATGATAAGATAATGTATTGCTTATCTACATAAGAAGGAAGACTAAACAAGTAGGCTTAACCGAGAAAAAGAGAAGAAATATAGTTTAAGCCGAGTGATGTTAGTGTTGATTGAGTTAGTATATGCCAAGTAAATTTAGTGTTGACCAAACATCAATTAATTGCCGAGGAAGATAGTATTAGCCGAGGAAATAGTTTTAGTGGTGACCAAACTACCTAGTGAAGACCGAGGAGTTGAACACAGTATTGACCGAGCATCAGTAATTTACATTTGAGGAAGAATTTAGATTCCTAGCCGACATAGTTGAATTCTTGGATTATGTAAAATGTGTTGACTTTATTTATTGATTGTATGGAAGCATTTAATAAACTGTAAACTATTTTATTATGATTCCATAAAGAGATTTGAGATGTTTCTAGAAGGATGGATGAAGAACATAAATTTGGAAGGATTTGATGAATCTGACCTAACCCTAAGATCTACGAAGGAGATTAAGCGGCAAAAGTTGGATCAACCTAAATGAAGAGGTATTAAGGAAACCTAAGTGTGAGGTTGAATAGAGAGGATGTTGGAGTTGTTGTTATTGACTATGTAAGCAGAAAAGGCTGAAGGAGAAGGAGTTGTGATTGCTTGAAGAGATTTTTGAGTAGATCAGTGATGGATATTGAAATGGATCACAGTCAGTAAGCCAACATATGTATATAGAATTGGATCTGATATTTGAAAAGTGAGTTGTATGTTTTCAAATCAAACAATGATGTTACTTTCTAACCATTGTATCAGTTTGAAATCCTTTAATCAAGGTTGATCTAACATTCATATGTATAAATCCTTTGAACAAGGTTGCATTCTAATGGAATATATGTAAGTCCTATAACAATGTGCACATTTAACAGAGTGGTTGAAATCCTTTAACCGGGTCACACCTGATAGTGTGTTTGTAACCTTTGACAGGGTTGGCTTTTCACAAAGCTCACTTCAGAAGAGTGAAAATATCAGTAACATGTTACAAAGTGGTTTTTCCCAAATTAGGTTTCCACTATTAATCTTGGTTTTAATGCTTGTGTGAATGTTTTGGTTTGAGCATTTCTGTGTTTTGTGAGTTAAATACTATTGGATAGTGGACTGCACTGTTATATGTTTCTATTATGTATTCAATAATGACCGAGTAGCTATTGGTTATTAGATCTAATTTGTTGAAGAGTTTGAAAGTTTATTTTATACATAAGGACCTAAGAACAACTGATTCACCCCCCCCTCTCTATTGTTCTAAATCATATTAACATACACCACTCACAAGGACTCACAATTCAAGGTCTAACATTTGATCCAAATGGCATAAAACAACATGGCTTAACATATACAATACTTTCATGAACAAGATAAATTGAACCATTGTTTCTACTTAAACCTCTAAATATGAGAAATTTTAAATTCAAAGAAAAAATATGCCTTGAAATGTCTTACCTCAAATCAAATGCACAATGGCAATTTGAAAATCAAATTACTTGTTTTTTTGAAATATCAAACATAATTAAGTGCATGTTATACACTCATAGCTTAAAAGCTCATGCAAATGGCATTGTCAATGACTAAGATATAATGTCCTTTGAAATTTTATGTTTAAAAGAAGTGCACTTTCCCTCCTCACAAAATTATGTCCTATTTGAACAATATAATAGCTATGCAATGTATCATGTACATGGTATAACAATTCTAACCAAAAAGCATATACTTCTGTCCAAAACTAAACATCATATAATAATGAATGTTGAGGCCATTACAACAAAATTGCATCAAGATAATAATGAATTCAATGTTGCCAATGTTTATGCAAGACCTAATGCTTCTATAGTAGAATTCATAGCTCTTGTAACTAAATTACTTACATATCTAAGTACAAAAAACACTCTTCACATTATAGGAGATTTCAATATAGACATGTCCCAAGAAAGAAAACCATAAGAAATCTCATAAATCATATGCAAAACACAACATACAATTCTTACTCAATAAAACACACAACATAAACAAACCACTAATTGACCATGCTTGGACAAAGTCACCTACAAACATATGTTCTATTTCCAAATGTGGGGCATATTGGTCAAATCATCTTGTAACTTTTATAGAGCTTTGTCATCTCTAATAGAATAATTTAAGTTTCAATCACTTGAAAATATATCAAAAAACACAATCACATATGCTCCACATCCAAAACATAATACAAATACTAATACTCACATACATCTATTGTTTTTTCTATTGCTTACTTATCTCTTTCTACTTTTCATAAAATACATGCACATTCAAACACTATGGTTGCTTCTAATGCTTCTATATTTGACTCTTTTCCTCCAATATATCAAATTATCACAATGATCCAATGTTCTATGGGTGTAGTGCTTGGACACAAAGAATACAATCTCTTTTATTCTATTTACTATGTCAGCAAGAACTTCACAGGAGTAGAGGTAAATTATACAGTAACTGAGAAAGATTTTTTGGCTGTTGTTTATGCTATTAATAAATTTCAACATTATATTACCATTTATAAACTTTTTATTCATATAGATCATTCAAAAAATTTCTTTTTAATGAATAAACTTGTAGTAACTGGTAGAGTCATTAGATGGTTACTCTTATTACAATAATTTGATGTTACTATACTTGATAAGCCTGGTCAAGAAAATATGGTTGTAGATTTCTTATCTAGGTTGCAACAAATAGATAATGAAATTTTTCCTGTTGATGACACATTCCCTAATGTGCACCTCTTTTCTATCTCTACAAAGAGCCCATGGTATGCCAATATTGCCAACTACTTGGTTACATGCAAATTTCCTCAAAAAATTTCTCCTCAAGAACGTCGTAAGTTGGTGGGCCTTAGTGGACAATACACCTGGATCAATGGTCTCCTCTTTCATACTAGCATTGATAATATTATGCATAGATGTGTTCTTGAAGAGGATATCTTTGATATTATTCAAGCCTACCATACTGAACCATGTGGTGTACACTTTATTTCTCAAAGGACTACTCAAAAGATTCTTACTATCGGACATTATTGGCCTACAATCCATAAGGATTGTAAGCGATATGTTCAACATTGTGATCAATTCCAGTGAATGGGTCATCTAACATGCCTCGATGAGATGCCACTGCACCCTTATCTCTCCATTGAACCCTTTGAAAAGTGGGGTCTTGATTTTGTGGGATCTATCAATCCGCCTTCTAAGAACAAGGAGTACATTCTTGTTTTTACCGATTATGTCACCAAGTGGGTTGAAGTGATGACCCTTAAACATCATGAGACACTAAGGTAGATGAATTTTTATATTCATAGATTTTCACTCACTTTGGTGTGCCTCAGGAGATCACCATCGATCAAGGACCTTAGTTCACTTCATATCTCATTACATCTTTAGTCAAAAAGTATGAAATTCACCACCGAAAGTCTACTCCCTAACACGCCCAAGCCAACTAACAAGTTGAGGTAACTAATCAAGAACTTGAAAACATTCTTACTAAGACCATTGCACTACATAAGAATGATTGGGCTATATGGCTTCCTAAAGCCGTGTGGGACTTCACACCATGTGGAAGACTACTACTGGTCTGACCCCTTATAAGATGGTCTAAGATAAGAAGGTCGTTCTCCCCATTAAGTTTGAGATCAAGACCTTGCGAACCACATTAGAAAATTGGTTTGAGTCTCTCTGATGCCCAACATGAGTGCCTTGTTGAATTACACTCTCTGGATGAACTTTGTTAGGATGCACTTCTCCAAACTGAAATTGTCCAAAAGAAGTGTGCATTATGGCATGACAAACATATTCAACAATGTTATTTTCAGCCTGGGGATTGGGAACTTCTGTATCACACATGGTTCCAGGATTTAAAAGGTAAATTTCATATGCGATGGCTAGGACCTTATGAAGTTGAGCATGTATATGCTAATGGTGTGGTTCAACTCTGCATATTTATATATTATGAACATCACAAGCTCCTTGTTAATGGTCATCACTTAAAGCTATACTGAAAGCCTCTTTCAAAGGAATCTTTCTTTGTGGATATGGCTAAGGAACTCACCATGGTTCCCTTTGGATTTCTTCAACATTGACATCAAAACTATTATTAAAAATAAAAATTGCAATAAAAGATCCAACAATGAAAACCAATTTTTGGCGTTGTTGCCCAAATACTAGCTAAAAACTAGTTTTCCAATGGCTTGTAGTTGTAATAATTCCTGGTTGTGAAAGTTGGTCCTCCAACACATCTAAGCAACATATGGGTGAAAATCATTGATTCAACGTCCATGTGTTGTTATCAAAATTATTCTTAAAAAAACAAAAAAAAGGACAACTATGCAACGTAGGTCCTAGCCAACCTACCATTCCTCTCTCCCATAGGGTGGTTGAGTGATCCTTACTTTTCTATGACAGGAGGCCCTTCTAATTCTTGTTGCCTATTTTTAGTGTTACCTAGTCACATGGAGATCCTTCTGCTTCATTTTCTTCCCACTGGAATGGTCTTGTTGTGAACGTATTTCTTCCCTACATGTGCTTGTCCTGTTGGATTTCTATGTGGCATGTTCTCTCCACCCCATACACATTTATTATGACATATCCTTATTTGAAGATCTTCCCTAGGTCATGATGTTATTTAATGTGTTGATCACCACGTCATTTCATTCTCCCAGGGAGTATTTATTTATTTTCCTTTAGTTGTAATTTATATTCATGTTTTTCTATTAAATACATTGGTGAAACTGGGACATTTCACCGCTCATGTTGGGGGGGGGGGGGGGGGGGGTGGCTACGGTCCATTTAACCTCATAATTTTTCCACCTGATATATGTGATCCCCTCATAAATAACTTGTCATTTCACCCTGTTAGTTAATTATTCCTATCGTCTTATGACATTTTCTATTTTACAAATTGCCATTAATTGCTAAAAGGTAACTTGTGTTTTTCACCCCATTAGCACAACTCTATTGTAACTCACCATGTGAAATGACCACAAATGACATGAGCCCATATCCATGAAATAGTTAACCGTAAACAGGGAAGCCTACAAAATTTTTTGACATTCAGGGTGGCTTCGCTATTTTAAATGACTGTGTGGGTATGATGAAGCAGTAGCCATGGAATTATTTTCAAAAGGATAGTGTCACTATCTATGGTTTAACATTCCTAGTCACAGTGCAAACAATTACCATGGTGACATATTTGCCTTAAATAGGTGAGCTATTCTTTCGTACTGCCAATACCAGGATCAAAAATCTCAAATGCAATTGCACTCAATTTCTCTTGTGTAATAAATCCATTGAAATGGTCTAGGCATAGGTTGTTCGGTGCAAGTCTCTTTTGTCACCATGGTTAGAAGTAGAAAAATTCTTAATCCAATATGTAACTTGTGAGGGTAGATTTAACTAGGTTCATGCTCATCATCTTAGGATTATGATACATTTACAGTTTGCCCAACTCATAATTTTCCTTATTATCTACATTTATCTTTGAAACATGTATGTAGTCAATTCCAAGAAGGCCATGTTAATTCTTTAGCCCATCACGACCTAATTAAACTTCTTGTTATGCAAGGTCTTGAGTCTACAAGCCCACAATTAGATTGGATTGCCTTTTCTACATTGTAAATTGAAGAACATCTTCCTGATAGGACCAAAATCCTTGAAGGTGAATCCTCTAAAAAGAAAATCTTAAAATCAATCCCTACTAATAGAACCCCCAAAACATCCAAAACAAGCCCTATTGTTTCTCCTAACCTGCGACAGAATCCCAAGACATCTTTTGGCCACCAAAACCCTATCCTCTAGTCAACTGGATAACCTTGCTAATGTCACCCATGCTACTATAGATGAGGAATTGCAAGTGTTAGCTAATAGATCCTCTAAGAAACGTAAGGAAAAAATGGATAGGGAACTCCAAAGCCAAAATAGAAACAAAAAGAAGCAAGAAAAAATGTACCATGATGCAGAGGACATCTCTCATAAAAATACTAAAAAATTTGATGAATAAGGGGATATTGGACCAGATCACTATGTAGACACTAAAGTTGTGTGGTATTATGAAACCCTACCAGCCAACATTGAAAAATATTATGAAGAAGGAAATCCTACTCATAATAAAGAAAGAGAAGAGGGCACAGAAGAACTTCCGAATAGTGAAAATGCCCTCTTTAACCCTCCTGAACATTTTCCAAATATAATCACGTAAATATGGTCACCTAAACCATAAGCCCCCTAATCTTGATTGTTCATCATAAAATCCTAATTTTTATCAATTTTTCCTAAGTCCTAACCTAAGGCAATCTAATTCATCAATTTGATCTGATTAATGCCCTATTCGATTACTGCATTTGATCAATATTAATTAATTAATTCCTAAACCTTAAACATTATTGGCAATTAAACTAATCCTATATTATTTATTTAATTAATATTCCAAATGTTGATTAAATAAATAAGCAATTTTCCAGTTAATCATAAAAGGAATTTAAATTAATTATTTCATCACTTTTGAGGAAAATGCATTAAATTTATTAATAAAACCCTAAAAATGCATTTATGTCACCATTTTCAATTAACTAAATATCAATTTTGGAAGCATTTTAGTTAGCTCAATCTCACTTTGGAAACAAGCTAGTTAACTAGAAAATCAGTCCAGTTGACTCATTAGTCATTTTGGAAATTCCCACAAACAATTCAGTGAACTTACTAGTTGATTTAGAAAGTTTCCACCATGACTGATTCTTCAAAGCGATCTTTACCGTTCGTCTCCAATCGATCTCAATTGTTTATTCCCAAATGGATTCTATATAAGAAAGCCTTATTTCTTCACAAAGGATCCTAATTTTTGCTAGAGTAATGTTGTTATTTTCATTTCTAATCTTTTATTGCTCTATTTCATTGCATAATTTCATTTAGCTTATGTTTTTGCATACAAATCATGGGAACATTTCAATTTTCTTTCTTAGATTTGATCATCATTGGTAGCATAGTATAATATAATTTTCTTATCATTGTTGCATCAAACATCACATAGGAACACCTCATATTTTTCTATTAATTAGATTAATCTTAGTTTAATCGAATAAACTTGCATTCTCATACAAATTTGTATTTCAAATCCTTCATCTAGGTCTTATTGTTGTCACTAGGTTTGTGATGATATGAGATAAAACCTACACTCAAGTCTACTAGAAGGCAACAAGTCGCCTTGGTCTTTCTTAGATTAGATTAACTTGCATTTGTTTATATAGATTAGCCAAATAATGACTCATTGAAGTGTGTTATAGTTTAGATCACATTTCCATGCACACATTTTTTGCACCCACCGTGGGGTCGAGAAATTATTTTTTTTGTCTCTACTTTATCATTTTGTTGTGAATATCGAGACTCAGTCTGTACACTAATCATGTTTTCTCGTACGAGCATTTACACAGGCTAGTACGAGTTTATACCGAAGCTCATATCAGAATTAGTATATACTTGTACTGTGCACACTATATTCTTGTTTGAGAATTGTATCTAGCATTGCACACTTTTATCACAGACTTCTGGTATTTTGGTTGAAACTTGGTTTTGTTGCTCATACGAGCATTTACATAGACCAGTACAAGTCAGGATAGATACTGGTACCAGAACATAGTGTTACTTGTATTGTTCTCAGAATAGACTCATACGAGTCTGATTCATTTCTTTTTTGAGAAATAACAAGAGTTTTCCCTGATTTTTGGATTACTACAATTGATGTTTTGAGTTGATGACATATACTGCTATGTTCTATATTCTATGATAGCCTAACCAGTTCTTGTAGGATGCTTGAGTGAAGATATTGATCTAGACCTTTTTGTAGGACACATGTCGAAGAAAAAAATAATGAAACTATTAATGAGTTGATGTAGGTTGCCTATGACATAATAACTAAACATTGTGTCTGCTTTTAAATATTTTTTTAGGCATCTTAATAAAATTTCATTTGTAGTGTCTTGTTAGGTGATAGGGGAGTATACTCTTGTCTTTTAAGGAAATCACAAACCTAGACTCATTTGACAAAATACTTGCATAGAGACTTTGGAAATGAACTTTGTCTCTTTTAAGTGCTCGGCGTGTCTTATCTTTTGCAATTCCTAAAGAATTGTGTAGACGTATCCTCTCCACTTGCATTCATAGATCTTGGGTGCAAGAGAAATCCATACAATTATTTTAGAGAGGCTAGCCTTGGACCAAGGCATTCACTTTGAACATGCCAAGGGATGACCTTAATCAGTAACATGCCAAAGCCAAGTCTCCATCCAAACCGCTATATAAATATGTGATTGTGACTAATAATCCAATCGACAGTGTGGTTGGGTGATAGGTCTCCTCCAGTACCCTTGTGGTGCGTAAAACCTTGGTTCTCAAGGCTGGGAGACCTCCTAAGGGATTTTATCACACACCCATTAAACTGGATGTCCCATACTAAAATTTTTGTTATAGTTTTCCAAAAACCTTCTATTCACTAATGCAAGGGGTCACCCATGCTTGTGAAGACATCCCACACTTTTGTAGCTCATAGTAGAGATAGTGGTTCCTCAGGAAGTGATGCCCTTAGAATTTGAAGCTTGGTGTGCCTGAGAAGTGAGTGTATTGTAAGGAGGATACCATGCCTACAAGCTTCTAGGCTATCTACTATGAGTAGGCATGGCTAAACTTTGTTCAAGAGGAAATTCAATGGATATTGTCCTTCTAACCTAGGTTGTGGTGTGTTTGTTTAAATTTTACAATGCTCATTCACATGATGTGTCTTGTGTGAGTGCTTAAATATTGCAACAAATTTTAAAAACACTTTCAAAGCACTCATAAAACCTTCAAAAAAAATTCAAAACACCTTGCAAAACATTTCAAAACTTGTCAGAAATATCCCAAGACATTCAAAAGCATTACAAAACCTTGTCATAGACTTTTCCAAACAAAAAATTTCAAAACATTTGCAATACTAGGATAATAATTTGCATTTCATAGTCCTCATTTTGCATATCTAAGCTTGCATTTAGTTCACATTAAAGATCTCCATAATAGCCTTTTTGCATAGTCCTAATTTTGCATTTAGATCCCTTGAGAATTTTGCAAAAATCTAAACAAAATCCAAATCTTAGAGTTTATCCTTATGTTGGTGAATAAAGGATCTTGACTTTGTTGGTCACTTTTATCAATATTTTGTCCTTTGTCCTTTTTCAAATTAGATTCTACCTATGTCCCGGAGAGTTTGATTTAGTCCTTTTTATCATTTTTGATCTTTTGTCTATTTTTCAAATCTATTTTTCAAAGTCAAAATCTAATATTCATATTCCCAAGGTTATCCTCTTAGGTTTGTATTTTTCAAAGATTTTTTCTTAAAACTATCAAAATCCAAAAATCAAGTTGCATAAAGCCTTAGCTTTCATATCATATCCTAATTCCAAAATCCCAAAAACATAGTTTGCATATTCAAAGTCAAAAGTCAAAAGTCCAAATCATAAGTTGCATAGTCCAAGCTTTCAAAACCTTGTCCTAAAATGATCCTATCAAAAACACTTTGTAAAATAATATGAGACCTCACTTTTCCTTTAGAAATTGTCTCACATTCTATAGCTATACCTTGGATATTGAGAACTAGTCTTAATCAACCACCATTCTTGGTCATTTAGAGTTACATTATAATGAGTTCAAATCTTGTTAATATTGTCCTCAAATTAGTTTCATCATCATATTTTCAGCTATCTCCTCTTGAGTTGTGAGTGAAACACCATCGAGGTTCCTTAACCTTGACTCAAATTTGAGTCCTTTGCATCTCCTTCTTGAGAAGATGCTATCCTTTTTCCATCAACATCTACCAAGGACTTGTTAAAAATTGATTGTTCTTACTCCAACACCTTTCTAACAACCAATTTATGCCTATACAGACTAGGAATTCTTCTCGACAGTATCCAGGAGAGGGAGAGAGACCCTTTTCATTTAAAGAAAACCCATTTTTCAGAGACCAACCAGGAACCTTTGGATAATTGACCAATCACCAAGAGAAACCCTCTGATACCAACATGTTTGGAAGAGGGAAAGGACATGAAGACTATTGATACACCAAATGTAGTGTTAGTTCTCATGATACCGATCATCATGATTCTTCAAGTGAATTTAAGCCTGACAAAGCTAGCATTTCTCAGTGTAAGGCTGACAAGGAGTTCCTCAAGATGATGAAAGTCATCATGGATAGAGAGAAGGAACAATATTTCCTTGAGTTGGAAAAACAACGAGCATAATTTCCTCCCCAATATAGAGTTGAGGATGTCATTTCCAAAGAGAAGGAGACTCTTTTAACACTAATCACTAAAAAAATGCATGCCATGCAAGTTGAAGGGAAAGAAATGAAGAAGAGTCAAGAGAAACCAACTACAAAATACTCTATTTTCCCATTCCCCTTTGATAAGGACTTGTACTTTCCCCCATTCCTGCGTGGGGTGGAGATTCCAAAGTTTGAGAAGTACCTAGGGAATTCACACCCTCAGGACCATGTCCAAGAATTCTAGATGCAATGCATGGAATTTATCCATGATAAGACGTACCTTATGCATCTATTTTCCTGGATCTTGGGAGGTCAAGCTATTGAGTGGCTCTCAAGGTTACCCATGGGCATAATTTTTTTTGATGAACTTGTTGAATGATTCCTACAAAATTACTCCTATAACATTCAACATCTTATAATGATGATAGATCTATGTAACACAAAACAAAAAATGGGAGAGTCCTTCTTAACATTCCTTCAGTGATGGAGGAAAATATTTTCATGATATCCACATCTCATTCCTAAGACTAAAAAAAATGGATATTTTTATCAGTGCACTGGTCCTGGAACTAAGTTTTTGTATTCAGTTACAAGACCTAGACACCTTCACTAGGTTGGTGAAAAATGCATTGAAAATAAAATACATGCTTTTGAAAAAGGGTCAAATCACCCTTTATAAAGAAAATAAGTTTAATTCCAGTTCTAAAGACAAAAACAAATACTGGAATAAGAACATAAATGTGGTAAATAATGGGGTAGTGGATCAAGTTCCTCCCCAAACAAAACCAATAGTGTTCAATCTCACAAAATGGCACTAAGACCCTTAAAGCTACTGAAAATACCACCAAGGCTCCATCCAAGGGCACAATAAATCTTCTTAAAGATAAACCATGGGCTAAGACCAAGCACAACTTCACACCTCTTGAAGAGTCATATGGATCTGCACATAAAACTCTCCTGGAAAACCAGTTAATCACATTTCTAAACAATTCCATGCCTTATGAGCTAGAAGTCAAACCCAAGTGGTGGAATGACAATGACTGCTATGATTTTTACATAAATAAGGGACATAAGACCAAGAATTGTATGAGACTCAAGCATGAGATCTAGGATCTCATTGATAATGAAGTGATCATAGTGGATAATCATACCACCAACACAAATCACAAAGCATTCAAGGACCCCTTATCAAAATATGAGAAAGGGGAAATCTCTAAACCAAAAGACAGTGGCAACATTAATCATACATATGGCACCAATGACATAAATGTCATCAACATGCTTGAGGTAGTCCCTTATGAACATGACAATGTCATTATTGTCCCAAAGCAAGAAGGAGAGTCTAAAGTTGCCAATTTTGTGACCTGAGTGCAAGAAAAGGTCACTCTAGGAGGAGTAGTCATCATCAAATCCCTCCTTGCTAGGAAAACAACCACTTCCAAGTCATCAAACTCTAAACAACTAGTTTCATCACATGTTGTTGACTACAACATCGTTGAGCACCTAAAAAAGATGACTTCTTAGATATCAATATTTGAATTACTCAAGATCTCTCCTGCTCGCAAAGAGATCTTAGACAGAGCCTTGTCAACTGCCAATGTCCCTCAGGACTTGGATTTAGATCGATTCCAATCTATGGTAGGTCATTTGACTTCACCACATTACCTATCATTTTTTTAGGAAGATGATAATTCCCTAAGTCACCCGCACAACCATCCTTTGCATATTGAAGTTATGATCCATAAGCGTTGGGTCAAGTGAGTGTTGATAGATTAAGGTGTGGGTTAAACATTTGTACATATAAACTAATTGAACAACTAGGATTTTTAGAATCTTCTATTGATCCTAAGAATAAAATCACTATCAAAGTCTATGATGAACATGAGAGATCTTCCAAAGGTCTTGTATGCTTACCTATTAGAGTGGGACCTGTAGAAAGAGAGGTCATCTACCAAGTCCTCGATCTCCCACTAGAATACAACATTTTGTTGGGATGCCCATGGATTCATGAGATGCAAGTAGTGCAATCTACATTCCATCAGTGTATCAAGTTCACATTCAATGGTATGGAGGTTACCATGCCTACAGACATCAGTTATGTTTGCAACACATTAAAATAGTCGACTAACACCCTCATACCACACAATAGGAATACATCCACTCTTGAGTATGCGAGAAACATAATCGAAAAAATGGAGAAGAAATTGAAAATCAGATATACCAGAATGGGTAGATATCAGATTGAACCTATCTTATCTATGACATCACTGCCCATATCTCCTAGATCACATGGCAAGCCCTTAGAGGTAATGAGGCCAACAACAACACTGCCACAATTTATCTACAATGATAGCTTTGTTTAGGAAATTATGCCTTTAGAAGATGAGAATGAAGAGAAAGACATCCTGGCATGGCTCTATAAAGAACCTAAAGATACTGAGGCAAAACACTATGAAATATCCCCTGAAAAATATAGTAAGGGATATGATCTGGCCAAGAAAATGGGTTACAAAAGGAAAATACCTCTAGGGATGACTGATATAGGACTTATTGAGCCACTCCATGCAGAATTCATGAATCCTGGAGATAAAACTGGTCTCAGTTTCAAAGAGGCTATGTTTCATCTTGTCATTGATAGGGATGGACCCATATTTGACTCACATAGTGAAGAGGAAGATGAAATTGATCCTTTATCCTTTGAGAGATTAATTCATATTGGAACAAGGGATCTTTAATATCATATCTCCTATAGTGGTGGAGAGATCTTCATGAATCTAGCTTCCCAATAGAAGAACTTGATACTACAAAAGATGAGGTTAACCAAGGATCCTATGATAGACATCCTAATTGGGGACAACTAGTAACCACAACACATGTGTTGGACCTTCGCCATTGCATGGATCCTCATGAGATGTCCATACCAACAAAAGAAGAAAGACAACAAGAGAATAACACCCAAGAGGAGGATGTAGAGCCTCCCATGACTATTGCACAACACTTGGACTAGTCTGATTACAACCAGACTAATTCAAATGAGTATGAATGGGACATACTCTTAGATGCTACAATGGATATTGAGATATATGTAATACATAAGTATGCCACTGTCATAAACATTGAAAGGGGAGAGAGCTCAAACTCTTGAGAACATATAAGTGATGAAGACCCCTCCAATCCTCCCATAGAAATCATCCCCATGAACCCTAGGCCATCTTCTCACAATCAACACACCACTCCAGTTGATCATGCACACCATGGATTTATTAGACCTCATCCTATGATGGCCACATGGAATCTAGGGAGGTCTAGGAGTGAGATAGTTTCACAATAAGAAAGCTTGAATGCAATAGCTACATAAAACTAGAATTTTGGAGAGGGTAATAATGTTTCAGACTCTATAACATAAATGACCCAAAAATTCTCTGACCTAATAATTCAGGATCCATATGAGATAGAAATGAACACCCAATAAATTCCAATAGAACCTAAACAGTGTCTGCTTACAGAAATTCAAACCACCTAAATATTGATATCAATAGATTCCTCCCAAGGACATCTAGGATTGAATTAGTCCTTGTCAGAACATGGCTTTAGTGAGAAGGCACAATAGACACTAGAACAAGATGAGAGAGGATTCCACATCCTAGAGTTAGATCAAATAGGTTAGGTTCGCATATAGCTAACACAAACTTTGATTATAATGAGGAGATTCCTTTTGGTCTGAACACACTATTCCAAAGTGATGCTTTAGATCTTGACTTTCTAGTTACAAGCTATGATGAGCATATTGTGAATGCCCTAGAACCAATTGATGAATTCTCCCTCTTAAATCCTAAACTCTTTGACTGGACACAACAAAATGAACCACTTGGCTTTCCCACCTTTTCCAATGACTATTCCTTGGATTTTTATCTTAATGTTATCAAGCATGTGATTTCTTCCACCAATGAATCTTGGGTGAACATGACTGAGGCAGATATCAAGTACCTCAGTCACAAAATCAAAATAAATAAGGGTTTTGAGGGTGAAAACCATGTTGTGAAAGTCTCAGAACATAAACTACTACAAATAAAAGACACATCTAATGGTGAAAACCTCTCTAAGGTGCCTAAAGATGGTGTGCTTGATATCTGGCCCAGTCAATTTCAGGAGTGGTCATCAGTTCTCATAGAACCTACATAAGAAGTAAACATTGGAACTAGTGAACATCCACAAGTAATTCACCTAACACCATCACTATGAGCTGAAGAACTCGCAACATTCACTCAGTTATTAAAGAGAAAAGGATTAACTTTGCATGGACTTACTCAGATATGCTAGGGATGGACCAAGACCTAATAATGCATCACCTTTCAATTGTGTTAGGGGTCAAACCTGTCAAATGGAAGTTGCACAAGATGCACCCTCATGTGGCCCTCTTAGTGAAAGTTGAGCTAGAAAAATTACTCAAAGCAGGGTTCATCAGAGTAATAACATACGCTGAATGGATTTCCAACATTGTGCTAGTAACTAAGACATATAAGTCCATCAGAGTATGCATTGACTTCATAGATCTCAACTAAGCCTATCCTAAGGATGACTTTCCTTTACCTAATATTGACATGATTGTAGATATGATGACCGAATATGAGATGTATTCTTTAATGGATGGTTTTTCTGGATACAATCAAATCAAAATATCTCTAGAAGACCAAGAAAAGACAACATTTACTTTTGCCTAGGGGACATTTTACTAGAATGTGATGCCATTCAGTTTAAAGAATGTTGAGGAAACCTATAAATGATTCATTACCATCATCTTCCATGATATGATCCACAAGAATATGAAAGATTATGTAGATGACACCATTGTTAAGACATGAAAGAGGCTCACACATCTACATGTTCTAGGATAGATCCTAGACAAGATGGAATAGTTCGCTTAGGTTGAACCCTAAAAAATGTGGATTTGGTGTAACATTTGGAAAGCTCCTGGGATATATTTTTTCAGCTAAAGGAATTGAGGTGGATCTAGCTAAGGTACAAGATATTATTGAAATGCCACCACATAAGAATATCAATCAAATGAGGACCCTACATGTAAGGATTCAATCAATCAGGAGATTTATTTCTCAACTAGTAGAAAAAACACAACCATTTACTAAGCCACTTTGCAAAGGAGTACAGTACCAATGGGATGAAGCATTTGCTCAACATTTTAAACAAATCAAAGAATATTTGGTGATCCCACTAGTTCTAATGTCCCCAATCCAGTGTAAGCCACTCATCTTATATATTTCTGCTACTAATACATCATTAGGGGCACTTCTTGCATAGCAAGATGAGCACAAGAAAGAGTGAGACATTTACTATATCAGTCAAAATCTGGTCTCCTATGAAATGAATTATTTTGTGATTGAGAAAGCTTGTCTGGCAGTAGTATTTTCATTCCAGGGGCTGGGACATTATATGTTGGCACATCATGTACAACTAGTAGCAAAAATTGACCCACTCAAGTATCTATTGAGTAAAGCAACCTTGACTAGAAGGTTGGCTCAATGGGTTATGATCTTGATGTTAGATAACTAAGAGGGGGTGAATCAGTTATCCTATAGTCCCAAACTCTCAGATGTAATTTTTCAAACTTTTTCAACAAATCAATCAACTCGGTAAGATAAGATAACTATCTTTCTATTCATTTCCTGAATACCAATAATTTCCAAAACCATGTTTACCAATTAATCAAATATGAAATATGTATTGTATGATAGTAATCCAATCACAACAAATAACACATAACACAAAGATTTAACATGGAAATGTTGCTAAGGGAAAAACCACCTGGGATCGATAACCCAAAATATTTCACTCTTCTAAAGTGAGCTCGATTAGGAGCCAACCTTGTTAAAGGTTACAAAACACATTGTAAGGTGTGACCTTATTAGAGGATTTATCACTAAAAGTTTTCCTTCGACCAACATTCACTATGGGGTCAACAAGAAAATAATTAACATTCCTTGAATGTCATATTGAAATACAAAAGACTATTAAGTCCACTCGGTTAAGAGATTTAGCTGTAACAATGGTTAAACTGATACAGTAGTGATATGATTCAAATACAACTCAATTTGAAAGTATTCAGATCTATGCTAAGTTGAATATAATTCTTCTAATCAATAGTCAATTCACTTCATTATATCCTCCAACTTACTTCACTTGGTGTATAATTATCCGACGCTCTGTAATACCTGCAGTCCAGCTTAGTTCTGTCACTAACCAATTTGATCAGTAGTGCATGAAAAATGTCTTGATGCAAATTCTCCTACAGTCTCTATTTATCTGGCATGATTCAATAATGAATCTCATGTCTCTTGAATAGACATGTAAACCATTTTTATCTCATCCATTAGATTTTTCCTCTTAATCTCCATCGTTCATTTTGCCGCTTCAAGCTTCCTCGGTAGTTATGTCAATATCATGTTTCAATCTCTTCCCTTTGATCATCTTTGAATTTTGTCAGTCATTGATCTTCATTACAAACTCTATCTCTTACCTCAAAATCATAAGCATTTTCCATCTCATCAATTTTAGTCGACTGTTATAACATTTAATGTTTTCATCCTACTCAATTAATACAGAATGTGTCAATGATAACTAACTCGGTGTTCTTCAAAAATCTCAAAATTCTTTTAACAATAGTCATATGCGATTCCTTAGGATTAGCAGAAAATCTTGCCACAATCCCAACTGCATGTGCTATATCAGGCATACTATGTACAACATACAACAATTTGCCAATCATTGATCTATACATTGTCTCATTTACCTCGGTTCATTCATCATCTTTTTTTAGTTTGCATTTGGTAACCATAGGTGTTCCAACTGGTTTTGAATCTTCCATTCCAAATATCTTCAATACTTCCTTGATGTATTTTGATTGTGTGATGTATATCCCTGCATCTTGTTGTAAGATTTACAATCCTAGAAATAATTTAATCTCTCCAAATATTGACATTTCAAACTCTTTTCTCATTTCAACAACAAATGATTTGCAAAGATTATCATGTCCTCCAAATATTATATCATCAACAAAAATTTCAGCAATAAGTATATTATCATTAGTTCCATCTTTCAAGTATAGATTACTATTGTCACTTGTTCTCACAAAGACAATATTGATAAGATAAGCATGCAACCTTTCATACCATGCTCTTGGTTCTTGTTTCAGTCCATACAATGCTTTGTGCATTTTACAAACCATGTTCTTCTTATCCTAATCAACAAAACCTTTAGGTTGTTCTGTGTAAACCTCTTCTTCAAGTATCCCATTCAGAAATGCTAATTTAACATCCATTTGATAAACCTTAAATCCTTTATAAGCAGGATATGCAATCAATATTCTAACTCTTTCAAGTCTTGCTACTGGTGTAAAAGTTTCACCATAGTTAATTCCTTCTTCTTGTGCATATCCCTTATATACAAATCTTGCTTTTCTTCTAGCCACTTCACCATTTTCATTCAACTTGTTTCTAAATATCAATTTAGTACCAATCACATTTTTATCACTCGATCTTAGTACCAATGTCCATGTTTTATTTTTCTCTATTTTCTCAATTTCTTCATTTATGGCCTTAATCCATTCTTCATTCTCAAGTGCATCTTTAATATTTTTAGGCTCAAATTCATAGACTAAACATGTGTTATGTCTTAACTTACTTTGTGTCATCATGCCAGCTTGCTTGTCTCCAATCATCTAGTTTTGTAGATCATGTCCTATTACAAATCTTGCCAGTACTTATTCTCTTCTTTTTTCATCATTCGATTCAGGTTCAATTTCCTCCTTGATAACATCTTCTTGATTCTCAGTTTGCATTTGCTGATTCTCAGTAGCATTTTCCTATTGCTTGGTAGACTCAACTTGTGGCTTGGGTAGATAGTTTAGATACTCAATGTATGTAAATCTACCATAGTCTTCTAGTTCCTTCCTATTTTCTTCATCATTTTTCTCAGCAAACTCATCAACTTTCACATTAGCACTTTCAATCATTTTGTTAGTAGCCTTGTTCAAACATTTGTATGCTTTTCTCTTAGTAGAATATCCTAGAATATTCCTTCATCACCTTTAGAATCAAATTTAATATTTCTATCATCTTTAAGAATGTAACATCTACTTCCAAAAATTCTAAAATATACATTCAGTGTTTAGCCAAACCATAGCTCATAAGGTGTCTTATTTGTATCTTTCTTCAGTTGATCTCGGTTCAAGGTGTATACAATAGTGCTAACAACTTCTCTCCAATATCTTTGTGCAACATCCTTTTTAATCATCAAGGTTCTAGCACAATCAACTATAGATATATTCCTTCTTTCTGTAATACCATTCTGTTGTGGTGTCCTTGGTGCATAACCCTGTCTTTTAATTCCATGCTCATTACAAAAGTTAGTGAATTCATTAGAAATAAACTCACCTCCTCTATCAGATCTTAAGAATTTTAAATCTTTCTCAGTTTCCTTTTCAACTTTAGCTTTATACCACTTAAACATTTTGAAAGCTTCAAATTTCTCTTTCAAAAACATAATTGTCATCATCCTAGAGTAGTCATCAAAAAATAAAATGAAGTATTTATCACCATAATGACTTTGAGTTCTCATAGGACCACATAAGTTAGTATGCACCAACTCCAAAATACCTTTAGAAGAATAGTCTTTGCTCTTAAAACTAGATTTAGTCATTTTCCCTTTTTGACATTGATTACACATGACATGGTCTGATTTAGTTAGACTTGGTAAACCTCTACTTCTTCTTTTCTTATTGATCTTAACCATGTTATCAAAATTCAAATGACATAGTCTCTTATGCCACAACCACACATCTTCATTTCTAGCAAACAAACAATAAGTTTCAACATTGTCAAGATAAAATAGATTACTTTTGGATTGTTCACCAGTACTGACCAAATTTCTAGTTTCATCATAGATCTTCACCTTTCTACTTTCAAATACAACTTGGTGACCTAAATTATTCAGTTGTGCTACACTCAATAGATTATAGTTAAGTCCTTTCACCCAATATGCATTCTCACATATAATCTTATTGCTCAATAAGATAGATACTTTTCCTTTGACTAGACAAGGTGTATCATTTTCCATTTTAATAGATCCTCCATTATAGTGCTCAAGAGATTCAAATTTATCTTCATCACCAATCATACGATGTGTACAACCACTATTAATAATCCAAGTATCATTCTTGCTAGCTTTAGAAATAAGTGTTGTTTCTACATACCTTTCTTCTTCTTTTGAATCTTATTTCATAGCTATGGATACCACCTCAATATCTTCATTAGTGTCATCATCAGTATCAACATCATCATCTACAACTAGGTAACAAGCCTTCTTGCCTTTATCTTTATAGTCTTGGTTGTTTATTCTGTCATACTGTCAATTTTCTCTATGTTCTCAGTTGTCTCTTTTGTCAAACTTTCTTTCACCAGTTCGGTCATTGTCTTTATCATCATCTTTCCTGTTAGGACATCTAGCTGCAATATGGCCAATTTATTTACAGTTAAAACATACTAAAGGTAACTTTCCTTTATACCTTCCTTTACCTTTCTGAAGTCTCATAGCCATAAGTGCTCAAGTTCATCAAGTCCATCTTCACTGTCACTGTCACTTTCATTTCTTATGTTATGTTTACTGCTAGACTTACCAATCTTCAATGATGACATAAAAGAAGACTCAACACTTGGTACAATATTGTTATCATAGTTATTCAGCTCTAAAGTAGTCAATTTACAGATTAGGCTATCAAGTGTAAGAACATTACCTGGTGTAGATCTCATTTCATGAATTGCAGAGATTCTAATAGCATAGACAGGCATCAAGGTTCTCAGGATTTTACTTACAACAATGTCTTCATCAATAACACCTCCTACTCCTCAAATAGCATTGACCACCTCTTTGATTTAGTTAGAGTATTGTGTAATGTTTTCACCTTCTTTCATCTTCATATCATCAAATCTACCTCTAAGGATTTCATCTCTGGCTCTCATCACATTTATATCTCCTCCATGAAATAATGCAAGCTTGTCCCACATTTCTTTTGTTGTAGTCCATGTTTTGATATCTTCAAATTTTGCATTAGATAAGGCAGCAAAATCTCTATCATTGTCATATTGTGTTCATATCTGTCTGTTAGTTGATCAACTGTCAAAGGTCCAATAGTCGGTTGTATGTAACCACTATCTAGGAGTTGAAGAGAAGATTCTCCAATTCTAGATATGTGCAACCTCATTCTACTTTGCCATATTGATAAGTTGTCTTTGTTTAGCTTTGACACCTCCCTTTTATACATCTTGTGATCTTTAGCTCAAGTCCTTCAAACTTCCTTTTCAATCACACAAGCTTTGATACCAATTGTTAGATAACTAAGAGGGGGGGTGAATCAGTTAAATCAATTATCCTACAGTCCCAAACTCTTAGATGTACTTTTTCAACAAATCAATCAACTCAGTAAGATAAGATAACTATCTTTCTATTCATTTACTGAATACTAGTAATTTCCAAAACTATGTTTACTGATTAATCAAATATGAAATATGTAAAGTATGATAGTAATCATATCACAACAAATAACACATAACACAAATATTTAACGTGGAAACCCTGCTAAGGGAAAAACCACCTGGGACTGGTAACCCAAAATATTTCACTCTTCTAAAGTGAGCTCGGTTAGGAGCCAACCCTGTTAAAGGTTACAAAACACACTGTAAGGTGTGACCTTGTTATAGGATTTATCATTAAGAGTTCTCCTTTGACCAGCATTCACTATGGGGTCAACAAGAAAATAATTAACATTCTTTGAATGTCATATTGAAATACAAAAGACTGTTAAGTCCACTCGGTTAAGAGATTTAGTTTTAACAATAGTTAAACAGATACATTAGTGATGTGATTAAAATATAACTCAATTTGCAATATTCAGATCTATGCTAAGCTCAATATAACTCTTCTGATCAATAATCAATTCACTTCATTATATCCTCCAACTTTCTTCACTTGGTGTATAGTTCTATGATGCTCTGTAATACCTGCAGTCCAACTCGGTTATGTTTGTAATCAATTTGATCAGTAGTTCATGAAAAATATCTTCACATGAATTCTCCTGCAATCTCTATTTATCCGACATGATTCAAAAATGAATCTCATGTCTCTTAAATAGACGTGTAAACCATTTTCATCTCATCCATTAGATTTTTCCTCTTAATCTCCATCATTCATTTTGTCGCTTCAAGCTTCCTTGACAATTGTGTCAATAACACATTTCAATCTCTTCCCTTTGATCATCTTTAAATTTTTTCAGCCGTTGATCTTCATAAAAAAACTCTATCTCTTACCTCAAAATCATAAGCATCTGCCAGCTCATCAATTCAGTCAGTTGTTATAACATTTAATGTTCTCATCCTACTCAATTAATACAAAATGCATCGGTGATAACTAATTGAGTTATTGTTGTCACTCGGTATACACAAGATTGACTCAGTGTATATTGAAATCTTCAATTACCGACCACATTGACTTGTTCAATTTTGATCTCATCTTCATAATAGAATAATGTAACATGCTCAAGTCAACAATATAATGCCATAGTGTCATCAATAAGTTACCCGATGTTTACCTTATCCATATCTATCATATCCATCTTATCCTTATGTAAATATCTCATTTCTTCACAAGTTCTTCCTTCTACAGATGTTCAGATGTTTGTAACTATCATGATAAGTATTGTCAAAACTAGTTGACATCAATGACAACATATTGACTAATTTAATCATCTTACATATTTCTTTAACAGCTTGGTGACCTCTTGAATCTTCATCAAGATATTCAATCAGTTGTAGGTTAACACATGAGTGATTTCTACATTGAATATGTTGAACAAAAGGCTATTAAGAGATAGGATTGTAGACCAGTTGGATGATGCACCATTATAAGGAGAACAACCTATCAATGTGGAATTTCTAGATGGGTCTATCATGCATATTACTCACCATTCCTAGAAAATGTTCTTCGATGGCTCATTCACACAACAAGGCTTAGGTGCAAGGGTACTATTCATTACTCCACAAAGTTACTCTATCCCTAAGGCATACAAGCTCTATTTTCTCTGTACAAACAATATTGTTGAATATGAAGCCTTGGTAAATGGGATGAAGTTGGCCCTAGAATGGAATATCTCTGACTTACATATCCATGGTGACTCATAGCTTGTGATCAACTAGATTAATGATGTATACCAAACAAGGGATAACAGACTCATAGCCTACAAGCACATGGTTGATGACTTCAAGAAATATTTCACTTTCATCATGTTCCAACAGATTCCAAGAAAAAAGAATAAAGTTGTCGATGCCATTGCTAATTTGGGTTCCTAACCTTAGCAGGAAGAGGATTTTTTCTATGAATTAGATTCATCACCCTACCTATGACTCCCTTGAATCCTAGATGAGGTATACCATCATTAGCCTAGACTCTTCATGTTACAGTCATATTTACTCCTACCTTCAAGACCAAGTTATCCCAGATAACTTAACCAAAAATGAACGTAGACAACTTATCCATAATTCCTCATGGTATGTCATCATTGTAAATGACCTATATAAGAGGGGTTTAGATGGAAATTTACATAGGTGTTTAGAAAAAAGAGGATTCAAAACATGTGTTAGCTAAAGTTCACATTGGCATATGTGAATATCATTCTAATGGTCTGACCTTGGCTCATAAACTCTTAAGAGTTGGCTTATATTGACCAGACATGGAAAAGGAGGCAACCAAGTATGCTAGAGCTTGCAAGAAATGTCAACTACATGGAAATATCATAGATGCTCCCTTCAAGGAGCTCATTTATTTTATAACACACTGGCCCTTCTAATAATGGGTGTTTTATCTCATTGGATATATATACCTATCCTCCTCAAATAGACACAAATTCATTATAATAGCCACGAAATATTTCACCAAGTGGGTTGAAGCAGTCCTACTCGCTATAGCAATGGGCAAACAAGTTGCTTTGTTTATCTTGAATTACATTATCTATTGATATGGTATTTCATCCTCCATCACTACTGATAATGGGGGACAGTTCAATTAAGAACAATGATATCTCATAGCTCTATATGAAATTAAAGATTACACAACATTATTCTTCGATTTACTATCCATAAGGCAACGGCTAGGCCGAAGCCTCTAACAAAAATATACTTAAAATCTTACATCGTACTGTCAGCAAGTCGGGATGAGATTAGAGCTTGCAGCTCAATCCAACATTATGGGCTTACCATACTAGTATCAGAATGCCTACTAGGGAAACACCTTTTGCTCTTGTCTATGGAACTTAAGTAGTTTTACCCATAGAAGTGGAACTCCCATCTCTGAGAGTTTTCTTGCACCAACTAATACCTGATGAGGATTACAGAATATCTAGATTGCAAGAGTTAGAATTGTTGGATGAAATCAATAAGTGGCATTAGATCATCTCAGAGCATACCAAAAGATAATATCAAGAGGATATAACAAAAAAGTTTAAACCATGAGAACTTCAGGTGGGTGACCTTGTGTTGAGAGAGAATCCCCACAATTAGTCACACAGAGAACAAAAGGGAAAATTTGAGCCTAAATGCTTGGGCCCCTACATCATCACTGTAACATTTGGCTCTAGCGCATACCAACTCTCTACAACAAAAGGAGAACAAATCTGAGATCCCATCAACACGCTCCATTTGAAGAAGTGTTATGCTTGAACATTCTCTACATCCAATAGCATGCGCATAGATAAAAATCTTGAAATAATCATAAAAATTGTAAAAAGTCTTGAAGTAAATCTAAAAATTGGAAAAGGTCTTGAAAAAAATGACCATCTTAGTGAAAACTTGACAAATAGGGGCTTTGATGCATCAACCAAAAAAAATGAAAAAATATTAAAAAAATCATTTTTTTTAAAAGAGCAAAAAAAAGAAAAAATGAAAAAGTGCCTTGGTGAAAACTTGGTAAACAGGCACCTTGTTAGCAAAAAAAGAATATTTTCCAAGCAGGTAAAAACCTGGTAAACAGGCGCCTTGGTAGCAAAAAAATAATATTTGCCAAGTAGGTGAAAACCTGGTAAACATGTGCCTCTTGTAATTCAGTGCTCCATCTATCAACACACATCTTGGCATCCTTTATTAGCTTCAGTTTGCATGTAGCCTTCAGTCACTTTCGTGACACATTAGTTGTTCCACGCTACATTTCCATGGATTGGAATCGGTTTGTATCTTTGTCCTTGGACATTCAAATCTGGCTACGGGGCAATGTCCTTTCATGATAGTCATTCAGAGTATCATCCCAAGAAAATTAGATTTAGTTTTCCAACAACCACTGATAGATTAATCACTAACACACACTGGTGTTTCTCAACACCCCACAACGTGGTGAAATCAATAAATTGTGTTTCTCAACACTAATCGGATATGCTCCACCCAAAATCCAAATGAATGACAAAATTAGGTGATCAACAATGTTTCTAAACACTACACACTTCCAAAAGCTAGAACACAGACCAAAACACAAATAACAACAAAAACTTTCTGACTTGAGCATGATCACATCTCTATTGCGACTTGACAATGTGTAACCGACTGAAGGAGCAATAAAGGTTGTGAATTTTCTTGATATTTTGTTTTTTATTATTTAATTTATTGATTATTCCTTTATATGTAACTCAACGATGTCTAAAAATGACTAGAGAAACATAGACTAGGGCATAATCATTTTCTTTGTTTTCTGCTTATCGATGTGTTTTTTATGATCCAAAACTATCTAATAAATTGGGTGTCTATGATAAGTACTTCCATCTCGATTGGAATGCCACACATAACTCAACTCTTTTTATATAGATACTAAGGTGAGGTCAAAACTATCTCCTTGTATGTTATTCTATTTATTTATGCAATAACCATTCAGGTCATCCTAGATTCTTATACCTTGATACTTATTGTTACTTGCAATATCAACTAGAAATGATGATTAGGTCATCTTGGCTTTTGTGCCTTGATGCTTGTGTTAGTTTCCCACATTTATCTGATATAAGCCATATTCATATTCTCATGGTCATAGTGGAACCAATGAGAATAGTATTGTCTCCGATGTCCCACAAATGCTCAATGATGAAAATATTCAAAGCAAGATCAGTGACAGAGCCCTAGGGTGCATTCATGGTAGTTTTGCATTTTGCATTTTTTAGTAGCATTACTCTTTCACCAATGTTCTTTCCTCCATGGAATGTGAGGCATGTTCCATAAATGCATTTGCATGTCAATATAAGCATGTATCCATTTGCATATCCATATAATAATAAATCACAATTACATTTATTACATATTCATTTGAGTCCATTACGCATTCATCAAGAAACCATTGTATACATAATACATCCATTGCATAAATAAACATTTACATTCATATATAACCATCATACATACATCAATAGGCAATGCATCCATAAAATCATCAACATGAAATAAAAACATCTCATAACAACCAATGGTACATAAGTACGATGATATCAAATCATATATCTCTATATATATCATCAAAATGTCAAAGTGCTACATCAAAGTATATATGAGGCATCAGAGCAAGTCATCATATATAAATAGCCAAAAAAATGGGGTACAAGAATAGAATATCAAAATTAGGAGGCTAGCTCTTTGTATCCTCAACATCTTGAACCTGTGGAGGAGGTGGGGGGAGGTACAACCTCATCAATACATGGCATCTATGCACCCTTAGATCTGGATACAAACTATGAAAAGAGCATGACCTGATGTGCTAATGAAATAATTGAACTATATACTGCTACATAATATGAAGCCATGCTTGTCTGATGGCTCGCCACTCATTGGTGATGGTCTCGCTCTATTGTAAGTAAGGCTATCCACTAGTCTTTGTCCTCTATAAGCTCAATGATCCATCTATCCCTCTCAGATAATCTAGTCTGAGCAATGACAACCTCTAGTTGTAGGGCTCATACGTGTTTCCAAAGAGAATAGATCACATCCTATGGAGTCCTTTGCCTTAGAGCCTCCTCATCACCTCCTCAGACCCCACATCCTCTGCAACCCTTTGCCTAACCTATCGCTCTCCTCCCCCTCCTAGTGGATCCCTCTTCTCCTATCCACCCTGTACATCTAGCCTTCCACTAGGTCATACACCTTAGCTATCTCTCCTTCGTTGCTAGGGTACCACTCTACTAGAACTAGCCCCAATGTCTCCCCCTATTGGTCTTTTTCCTATACCTCTCTAACCATGTGGTGGTGGAGGTAGTGGAAATACATCACCCTCATCATCAATTTGTGGGACAGGAGCTTCTTGATTTGTAAAACATGGGAATGGGTGTCTGACATAATTCTCCCTATAATCTAGTGTCATGCCTACATCTTATACTACCTCTAAGTAGTCCCATATCGCTCTCTTGACTAAACCCAAATCTTGTAGAGTCACTACAGCCACTAATCTCGGCCCCCATCTAGATCTGATCTCATCTACAAATTAGGCATAGATAGTGAACTCCTCTGATATCACATGTTGGTGACCATATTGACGTAGAACTCAAGATACTACAAACCTCTCTAAGACAACATGAGTATAATCGATTAGTGGTCGGGTCACAAACATCTCTCTCTATTGCAATTGTCAGTTCCTCCACAACTCTATCCCCAAATATGGTCTCCATGTGACTCCTATCATGTCATCGATATGTCGCCTCCAATAGGCAATCTTCCCCAAGTGGGGTTACACAATGTAACATGTTTACTTGTAAATGAAGGGCTACCCTATAGTACTAGCATCATCGCACACATGGAAACAAATAGGGAGATGATCCCAAGCCCAAATTTGAAGAATCATGACCCCTACAGCTAAGGTCCTCGCTCCCTTATATATAATATCATGCAACTCGTGATACATATGTGATACAAGATCCCCACCCTAGCTTTATTGCGCTAGCCACTAAGCTCTCTAACACGGGACTCCGTCCACTCTGGAATCCCTACTATCCTCTATTAGGCATGAGAAAGAAACCTATATACCCAACCATCACACATGCTAGGGGAGACACCTAGCTATATCTTGAAATAATGGTATCCCATCCTACCCACCACTCTAGGATATCATCATCCTGGAATATCCTATGGATAACCAACATCCCAAGCTGACATGATGCCTCATGCTCTACCAAGGGACTGCCAAAAGGAATGCAAAGGATGAGATAAATATCCTCTAGGGTCATGGTAATCTCACCTGTGGGTAAATGAAATGTATTTTTGTCACTATGGAATCTCTCTACAAGAGCAATTAATAGTCCATGATTAACACAAATATCGAGGATCCCACCTAACCACCCAAACCCACACTTAGCCAATATACCAAGCTCATTCTCTGAAAGGTGTGGCAGTAAGCTTGAAGTCAGAGGATATGTGATCTTGAACTCAATGTTAGGAAGTACCTCTTGCAACAAATCAACAAGCATTTATCAGTACCATGTCAGCACAATATATTCAGTAAATCAAGAAAATACTCATTATTACAAACAAGTAAATGACAAAAGGAAATTTGGACTTTTACACCCTTGAAAACATTCACTATTTTCCATACAAGAAAACATAGACAGTGAATTTTTCTTGTACGAGTATTCTCACCGGCTAGTATGAGTAAAGTGTCTAATACGAGCAAACACACCAAATAGTATGAGCGTCAAGGCTTTATGGTGTTTTCTCATACGAGCTAAGGGCACATTTGATATGAGCACTCTTAGAGACCCATATGAGTAAAATTTTAACTGTGTTTACTCATACGAGACTTCTCATTGGCTCATATGAGCAAATGAGACTATAGACTCAAAAATGTAAAAAAATATGCTTAAAATGGAAAGAAATCAATCATCTGAGGCTGATTTTTGATGACTTACTGATGGACCCTAGTTCCTCAGCCTGTTGTGCACCTGTTGACTCTCCTTGATGAGTTGCTACTAGAACCACCATTTTTGCTCAAAGGAGGTTTTTGAATTTTAAAGTTGAAGAGGTAAAAATGAATTGAAAATGACACTTTTGGCCCTTGTATAGGTTTTTGACCTATTTTTCAACTTGCTCTGATTGACGTGAAAATCACACCCCTACCAAATTTGACCATCCCGATTCCATTTTCGGGATTAAAATTGATATCTGACATCATTTCCTTGGTCAAAATCATAGTTTAACTTTTTAACCCTATTTACAATTAACCGCTTGCACAATCAATCCTCTATTCTTCAAATCAGTGCTATTTCCCTCTCTTCAAGTCATCAATGTGCCAGAATCTTGGTCAACCATTACCCAAATTTTGGTCAAACTTTCTCAACTAACCCTCATATCAGTGCAGAACATGGCCTAAACCTCGTTGAATCGGATCTAACTCTTTCATTGCATATTTTATCAATCAAAATCACTTTCGATCACTAGGATACCTCGCCATATTTTTATTTTGCTCCTGAGGGGGCATAACCCTAACATCTACAATTTAGTGATCACATCATCAAACATCAAGAATCCTTAATCAAGCAATCTAAATACCAAATCAAACAAGACCTCATCGCTAGGGGTATCTCAGCTTTATCACACCACATCAAGTTGGGATTCATCATCATCATCAAATCTCTAAGGGAATATCATTTTCATCGCTTTACATCAATATGGTATTGTCCTCATCAATCCATTTGGCTTCATCACATCAAATCAAGTCAATGGTGCTATCGATCTCTTAATGATAATTGGTTTCACCGCTTCACATCAAACTGGTTACTCATTCAAACCAAACCAATGGTTTAAGAGCCTTTCTGACATTAATCAATTTCATTGCTTCACATCAAATTGGTTAGTTTTCATTATTACATTAGACAAGTGTTTAGTTTCATTACATCTCATCAAACTGAACATTCTAGTCTTCCTATCGGTTTTTGTTCAATCAAGTTCATAATCAACATCTTTTGAATCAACTGACTTGAGGATAGTTTCATCACTTCACATCAAAATATCATTAGTCTCAACACTAATTGTTCTTTGAATCAATGCGTTGATCACACATCAATTCAAAGAGGGGAAAATGTAATCACCTAAAAATGGTCACCTAAACCATAAGCTCCCTAATCTTGATTGTTCATCATAAAATCCAAATTTTGATCAATGTTTCCTAAGTCCTAACCTAAGGCAATCTAATTCATCAATTTGATCTGGTTAATTCCCTATTTAATTATTGCATTTGATCAATATTAATTAATTAATTCCTAAACCTTAAACATTATAGGCAATTTAACCAATCCTATATTATTTATTTAATTAATATTCCAAATGTTGATTGAATAAATAAACAAATTGTTATTTAATCATAAAAGGAATTTAAATTAATTATTTCATCACTTTTAAGGAAAATGAATTTATGTCACTATTTTCAGTTAACTAAATATCAATTTTGGAAGCATTTTAGTTAACTCAATCTCACTTTGGAAACAAGCTAGTTAACTGGAAAATCAGTCCAGTTGACTCATTAGTCATTTTGGAAATTCCCACAAACAATTCATTGAACTTACCAATTGATTTAGAAAGTTTCCACCATGACTGATTCTTTGAAGTGATCTCTATCGTTCATCTCCAATCGATCTCAATTGTTCGTTCCTGAATGGATTCTATATAAGCAAGCCTCATTTCTTCACAAAGGATCCTAATTTTTGCTAGATTAGTCTGTCTATGTCTCTCCTTCAATGCATATGTTTATGCATGGTTAAGGCAATGTGATTGGTTGAGTTCATCTCACCTTGAGAACCAGAGGAAGGGCCCCCTCTTGGAACTTGGGTGAGATTATTTTTATTGGCTTTGAATTTGTTGTGTGATTTCTCATTTTGCAGAATGTATGTTTATAAATGATTCGTGATTGGTGTGAATGTAATTGTTTTTGAGAATTAAATAGTTTCCATGCAATTAGAAAAAGAGTTCTTTGTGATTTATTTTATGGCTTAAATGATCCTCTGGTATTTCAATTGATGTGTACCAAGACTTTAGATGTTGATCTTCTTCATTTGTTCAAATCTATCATCATACCCGTTCACAACCTGTCATAGCTCATCATTCCATGTTACAGATTTAGACCCCTGTTATAAAATTCATACACTTTGTGCAGGTCAGTAAACCTCCTATCGCAAACTCCCACCCTTCACTACAATACCACTAAACTTCATGTCACAACTTCTCATTCTCTTTCATAACACCATTAACCTCCTGTCGCATTTCATTCTTCTTACTATATTCCTTAGAATTGAAGTCCTTTTCCCTTTGTCATCATTCAATAATATCTTTCAAGGAAATTAAGGGTGTTATTTAAAGCATAAAAGGATTAAGGAGTGGATAAGTGTGATTAGATTGTAGATATTTTGAGTGTGATTTTATTAGATAGAAGCTTGTATATATTTGAAAGTGATGATGTGTTATTTTATTTTTTAAGAATGATTGTATTTGTAAGATTGAGTGTGTGAGTTCTACTATAATTTCAATTAATGGATGTGTGATTTTATTAAATAGACTTGTGGTTTCATTTTCAAATAAGATTCATTGTTATAATCTTAGAGGTTTGATTTGTAATTTCATTTATAGCTTTGGTGAGATTGGACTAATTAGTTTCTTAAGGGTTAACCTGGTTTATGGTTACAATGCCATAGAAACAACATTAGGTTGAATAAATATCCTTAAATAATTTATATTTATCTTTTCCATAATCCACATTTCATCCCCACTTAACCTGCTATCTTCATTCCTTCGACAAACTGCCACAATATCTTTCATCAATCTATGACCCAAATTAACAATTCATAGGAGTAACCTGAACAACCAAACAAGGCTAAATTTTAAGTTAAATTGAACCATCTTTTTACCCTATAATTCCATTTACATTATAGCCTTTACTTTTGTTGGATCAACTTCAATTCCTTTAGCTGAAACAATATACCCTAAGAGTTTTCCAAATGTAACATCGAATGCACACTTCTTAGGATTTAATCTAAGTTTGAATTTCTCCATTCTATCTTGGATTGACCAAGATCTATTATATGTGTTGATATTTTCATATACTTTTCCAATGTATCATCACATAATATTCCATGCTTTTATGCATCGTGTCATGGAATATTGTCATCATGGCACATTGATAGGTTGCTCCTACATTCTTTAGACCAAATGACATAACATTCCAGAAAAATGTTCCCCAAGAACATATAAAAAATATCTTCTCTTGATCCTCAAGTGCAATTTTGATTTGATTATATCCTAAGAAGCCATCCATTAGAGAGTACACTTAATATCTAGCAGTCATGTCCACTATCATGTCAATGTTGGGTAGTGGGAAGTTATCCTTAGGACATGCTTTGTTCAAGTCTCAAAAATTTGTACACACGTGAATTGATTTGTCTATTTTTTAAACCAATACAATATTTGATATCCATTCTGCATAATCAATCACTCGGATGAATCTTGCTTTTAACAATTTTTCTAGCTCAACTTTGACCAATAATGCGATATGGGGATGCATTTTGTGCAGTTTCTGCATGATGGGTTTAATTCTTGAAGCACTAGAGAGTTGATGCCTTATAATAATAGAATCAAGGAAAATTTTATCTTTTTCTCTTGGAAGTAATCAATAATTTTTTTCCCCTTTCAAATAATGATTGAGCAACACATATTATGTGTGGATTATCTTCAATACCTAGATTTATAGGTCATGTTGGTTCAATAAGCACTGATGGTCATTCCTAAAAGTGACTTGGAAAAACATCAAGTATCTCATCTCTAGGTGCCTCGGGGAGGTTTTCACAATCAGATACATCTTATCTTTTTTTACTATTTTTGTTTCTAATATCGCCACAACATGGTTTTTACCACTAGAATGCTTGTTTATTTTTATTTTAGTTTTGAGACTAAGATACTTGATATCCACTTCCGTTATGTTCACGATAGGTTCACTAATGGAAGAAATCATAGGTTCAACAACATTGAGGTAACATGATAAGGCATAATCATTAGGAAAAGTGGGGATATTCATGGATTGGCCATTCATAGTCAAGTTAATAAGTTTAGCGTGGATGAGGGATAAAAGTTCAATAGGATCAAGGGAATTCATAGTATGTTCATCAAAAGTGTGGAATAGTAATTTGAGTATCTAAACCATTGGAATTTCCAACATCATCACCAAATTCCACGTTATCATTTTGAGAACCTAACTCGTTAGACCTACTTCCAAACCCTTCACCTACTTCAAGTTGGCGTGTATAGTTATGTACAACATCCATCTCTTTGTCTATAGTTTTGTCAGATAGTGAATCCCATTCATATTCATTGGATCTTGTAGCAACATAATGACACATATTTAAAACATGGTTAAAGTTCACTAGTTGCCCCCAATTAGGATGTCTCTCTCCTTCTACTATTTTATGTTCAGAAAGGAATTCATACTCATATGAGTCTATTTGGATGTCATCAAACCTCTTAAAAAATTAAGTTATAGTCATATTAGCTTCTTTTGTATCCTGATTTCCTTATTTTATATTAGGTTGTTCTTGTGAAGTAGAAGCTTGTGCTTGAATACTTGAGTTTTCAACTATGGAATTGATCTATTGTTCTAAGACTCCATTATCGAGATCTTGTTTAGTTGTATTCACTTGTGAATTTTATCTTCTATCCTCTTCAAGGAGATGTAAAATATTAGAAGGGATAGGAGTGTAAGGAAATCCATCTTCTTCCTTAGAACCATTATCATCAAAGATAGGTGCCTTGTCAAATTTAGGCACATTTCTATCTTCTATAAGATGGAACTTTGTTGTTTTGAAGCCTAAACTAGTTTTATCCTTAGAGTTTTTGAATTCCATATGAATTGGTTCAATTAATCATTTCTCATTTTTTTCTATAGAACCCTTTCCTCTATAACCCACGCATCACATTAGTTCATATCCTTTACCATATTTTCTAGGAGAAATCTCATAGTGTTTTAATTCTATGTCTTCATCTTCTCCTTTTTAAGGCCACGCAATAACAAATTTCTCTTTGTTCTTGTATGCAAGGGATACATTTATTTGGATAAAAGAACCATCATGCAAAAAATTAGCTTGTAAAGTTTATGGTTTCATATTTTCAAAAGGTTTTCCATAATATAGAGGAGATGGGGGAAGAGATGTTAGTGAAAGTACTGGTTCTAGCTTATAGTCTCACATTCCTGTATCTTTGATTTTAAGATACTTCTCACAATATTTCATCATATATTTTGAGCTTTCAACTATTTTATTATTAGTAGCTTCTCTATTATGAGGCACCAGAGTATCAACAGATTAATTTAATGTGTTGCAAGCATAGCCAGTATTTGCAAGAATACTCACCTCAACTCTATTATAGGGGAACTTTACACACCGATGGTACATGGAGGGTAAAACTTGCATGTCATGAATCCATGATCTTCCTATCAAGATGTTGTAAGAAAAAGGAAGATCAAATACTTGACAAATTATGTTTAGTTCCATAGGCCCCACCCTAATTGATAATACCACTAGACCCTTAGAGGGTCATTCTTCTTCATCATAAGATTTGATTGTTATCTTCTTCCTAGGATCAATAGTATGTTCAGAAAACCCTAGATGCATGATAAAATTATAAGTATAGATGTTCGGGCCATTGCCTCCATCTATCAGAAAAGGTTTGATATGGTGTTTATGGATCATGACTTCAATATGTAATGGCTTGTTGTGTGGGTGACTCAAAGAGTTATCATCTTCTTTAGAGAATGACAAGTAGTGGGATTAGGTTAGGTGACCTATCATGGATTAAAATTGATCTAGGTCTAAATCTTTAGGCACATTTGTAGCTATGAGGACTTTGTCCAAGATTTCTTTATGAGTAGGTGAAATCTTAAGTAATTTAAATATTGAGATTTGTGCATTGGTTTTCTACAGTTGTTCTAAAATGTTGTATCTAGTAGACTTGATGATGAAACCAATTATTTATATGTTGATTCCTTAGAAGTAGTTGTAGTAGGTCAGTTTTTTGCAGTTTTTTTTAAGGATGTAGGTTCAACTCTTTTGAGGTTAACCTTTTCTTGAGTCTAGGTCACAACATTTGCAAATTCAAACTCCATATCTATTTTATTAATAATGATTACTTTTCAACATTCAAATTGAGGTGGTTCAAGCATATTAATGACATTTTCATCATTGGTGTAAGTGTAGTTGACTTTAGTATTGCCCTTAGTTTTATATGATTCTCCCTTTTCGTACTTATGAAAGGGTTCTCTGAATGCTTTATGATCTATGTTAGTGTTATGACCATCAACAAAAATATTACCATTATCAATAAGGTCTTGTATGATATGTTTAAGCTTCATGCATTTATTAGTTTTGTGTCCTTATTTTTATGGTAATCCTAGTGATTATCCTCATCCCACCATTTAGGTTTAACTTCAGGATCATAAGGTTGTGAATTATCTGGCAATGTGATAATGTTGTTGGCTAAAAGTATTTTAGAGCTGATGCAAGATATTCTCCCAGAGGAGTGAAATCATGATTAGGTCTTGATACCCATGGTTTATCCTTCAAGAATTCCCTCAATTTATTAGGAGGAGGTGTTGTATTTTAGCAAATTTAGTGGTCTAGATATCACTAGTTAAATTGAAAACTACCAATTTTGGTTTAGGGTTGGTAGTGTCAACCACCCCATCATTAACAATATCCCTATTCTTGTTGCAATATTTGTTTTTATCTTTAGATCCAGCAACAGATTTGGTCTCTTTGTGGAAAGAGATTTCACCTTTGTTAATGAGTACATCTTCCATTTTAAGAATGTTTTCCACCATCTTATCAAATTTAGGAGTGCCTTACATATGAATGTTATAGTTCAATTATGGAATGAGATTGTTGATAAATATGTCCATTTTCTTAGATTCAGGTATTTGTCATAGATATAGAGAAAATACATTTCTCCGCCTTTGAAGGAAAGCGAGAAATGGTTCTCATGTCTTTTGTTTCATGTTGAAAAGATCTATAATAGTCACCAGATGTTGTATGTTGTATGAATACTATTATAGGAATAGCCTAACTAGTTCATCAAAAGTTATGATTCCTATAGGTAGTTTTGAGAACCATTCAATTACTTGACCACCAAGAATTCATGGGAAGAGACGCATCACATAAGTTTGTTCACGCATGAATTCCCTATAGAGAGAACATAATTATTGGATATGGTCTTGAGGATCAGAATTACAAATGTATTTATCAAATTTAGAAATCTCAACTCTAGAAGGAAATGGAGGCATGTACAGGATTTTGTTAAAAGAAAATGAAAAAATTGTGTCAAGAGAGTATTTCACATCAAGTTTCTATTTTTCCTTTTGCATCTCTAGCATGTGATTTTTTAAAGATTTTAGTTGTTTAGTGACATGTATTAGAGGTGTCTCTTCCTCTTTAGTGATGATATTGTCAACATCAAAGTCAACAGGAAGTTTAGCTCCTTGTTTAGCAAGGTCAAAAAAGTATTTCTCTTTTTCTTCCTCCATGAGAATATTCATCATCTTAAATAACTCTTTATCATTATGACATTTTTATTTGTCTTCCTTATTGGTTTCATAGTCACTAGATGAACTATCATGTGGATCATTGTCATAATCTTGAGAATGGCATCTAAATCCTTCATTTTCTTGTCTCCATTCGGACATGTTTGGAATTGTTGTATTTTCTTGATTAGCGGATGAGTTTTGATTGAAACCTAAAGGATGATTTGGTGATGTTGGTTGATCAAAGATTAGGCATTCAACACTTTAATATTTTGGATGTCCCTAAAAAAGTGGATCCAGGTCCTTTTTGTAGTTGAGTCGTAAAGTTCTTCTTGTATAAGGGTGTCTCAAAAGCGACTATGATCTATCACTAGATGAATAGTCTAGGATAAGTGTTTCAGGTTGTTTGTCCTTTTTTCTACAAGATTTTATGGTTTGGACAGGCATAATAGATTGATGTAATTGATAGCTTAAGAGTGATAAGGTATGAAGATCAAATCCAGGATGAGTAAGTGATTTTTTCTCAAAAGATGAATAGATGATTAGATTATTGGTAAAGTTGATGACAAACTAGGTATGAGGTATCAGAGTTAAGGCTAAGCCACCTAGGTAAGTGACACTTGTGACTCAAGTTTAGATGATCGGGATTGATATAAGGTTGATTGATTTTATCATCTCTAAACTTGATGGAACAAAGAAAAATTGATGTTGGTTGGATGGGAGACAAGACAAGTTCACTCACAGATTAGGATAAGGATCAAAAAATTAGGTAGATGTGCTATCAAAACATAGGTATAAGTTCTCTGAAAAAGGTTTACTGACCACGGGACTGATCAAGAAGTGTTCACACAGGTCTAAAAATGGAAAATTAGGTCAAAATAAGTTATTTGATCCCAAAAGTTCACAGGTTCATATGATAAAATGCAAGCTCATATGATAGAAGGAGGTCCAAGATAATAAAATAGTATTCTTGTATTACAAAGTACTAGAAAGATCAAGGTGGGTAGTAACTCGTATGACATGATGTTAGAAATGATCAAGATGAGCAGGACTAGAGGGTTTTGCCACTGAGTTTTGAACGGTTTCGATCATTTTTTTTATTTTTTGCAAGTTTCCCAGTTTTTCAATTTCCCAATGTTGTGTTGGTACTCAATTATTTTTGGTCTATTTGTCAAATAATTTAATGATTAACAAGTACATCAGACATGCAGTATAAAGGGGAATCCAAAAATAATCTAGCCTAAGGAAATTGGCATAGGAAGAAAATCTTTGCTTGCAAACTTAGGTACACCTAATAAACAATCAGAATATGACCACTGGAGAACATACAATGGATCTCTCAATGTCATAGTAGCTGAATCCAAATGCTAATGGGGGTACGATATGGAAAGTGATCTTGGGGGAGTTATTATCTCCCTTGCACAAAGATTATCAACCTTTCAAAGGTGAAATGGGTAGCTTCTAACTTGAGGTGTTTAGTAAGGGTTTCCATTTGTAACTATGGCCTATAGTCCCACAAGAAGGATTGAGGCTTATATCCCTCCAAGTACTCAGATATGGTAGTCCTACATGCAAAATTAAGGCCTCTCAGCCATAGACATATAAAATTATATTATGTTGTAGTCTCATAAATAAGATTGATACATGAGAATGTCCTACGAGTACCAAGATAATGCTATCTCACATGCAGGATTGAGGCCCTCTTGCCCTACATATATCGGAGTAAACAAAATAGATATAGCTACGTCCTCTGATACTTTAATCTCAAAAGGAGGCTTTTGATTATAGTGGGTCAGAATGGTTGGGTTTGCCTATTCCCTCTTGATTCATTCCCATGAGATTTTCCCTCAACAAAAATATCGCTAAAAGGTACACATGCAACAAACAAAAAAGTTTCAATGGTCTAGATTTCTTATCATCTATACAGAAAAGAGCATACTCTCCTACCTCTATGCTTTTCGATGACACATTAATCATGCATGTTCATTTACTTGATCCATTTTTAATGATCAATTTTATGCTTCTAGGTTTCCGATTGCCTATACAGACAAGAGAATAATCCCCTAATAGAAAATTAAACATAAAAAAAGAACCTATTAAGATTCCTAAGAAAAACAATTATGAAGACACGATGTTTGCTTGCATCTCCTTAGGCAACCTGCAAAATTGATTTGTCAGTAGTATTTTCAAGTGCGTCTTGGAAAAATGTTCTACAAAAAATTAGGTTATGTTAGTTTAAAAGATTAAGAAAATAGAGAACAAGCAAGGGTCAACGTTAGCAACAGTTAAATCCAATCAAGAAATAGGGACATGATAGACTAGTTTTCAAAAATCTAATTGTTCCAACCATTATTTGTCATCCAAATTAAAATGACAGAGAATGAACCCCTATTATAATTTCAAGAGCTTTTCGAGAATGTAAATTTTTTAGAAAAATTCAATGATTTGTATCCAGAATTAATTTTTTATGAAAGAATCATAAAAAATTTTATTAATCACATAAAATTAATTAGAAAATTTTGAAATTTTTACTATATATTGTAGAAACCAACCCTAAGATACAATATAAATTTTATCAAAAAATTCATTGATTTGTGCCCAAAATTATTATTAATTTGAAAAATCATAAAAAAAATTATAAATCGCATAAAGGTGATTAAAAATATGAATTTTTTATTGTAGATTTTTGACATCCCCAACATGCAATAAAAAATTTATCAAAAAAATCATTGATTTGTGTCTAAAATTATAAATTATCGAAAAGTGATCAGAAAAATCTAATTTTTTTACTGTAGACTCCTGACATCAACCCTAACTTGTAGTATAAATTTAATTTAAAAAAATCATTTCTTTTAGGAGATATGGCAAAATCTTCAAAAACTTGCATGCAAAAACAAATCAACAAAGAAAGACTTAATGATCCAAAAAATCAAGGATTCAAGGCCAAAAATCTATGTTCAGTCCCACGGTGGGTGCGAGAAATGTGTGTTAACTTTTATCCTGCAAGTTGCAATCATAAACACTTCAATGGATCATTAGATGCATGGTTAGTCAAATGATATCAGATAATGAGTGCATAAAATCATAACAATTTGATATATTGCCTCATAAATGATGCGAGTATGAATGCTCTCAGATTTTTTAAGCAATATTAGTGACTTGACTACACCAAGACGGAGGGTTTTTATATGAATGCAAGATTAAACTATATTTTTGTATTTTTTATGGAAATAAGATATGAGAAAATAAACAAACTAAATGAAATCTATGCTATATTGATATGCAAATAACTAAGCAAGAATATGCAAACTCTCAAATTGATGAATTGATGTGGAATAGATCCTTCTTAAAATCCGCAAAATAACATTGTTATCAAAATCACATATATTGAATGAGAAGAGGAGTCTTCCTTTATAGGAACCTTGATAAAATTTCTTGTAGAGATTGGTTCAGATGAATGATCAAGATTAATCTAAAGCTTAGTTAAAGCTGACTTAAAGCATATTTTTTGAGTTGATTTGAAGAAATAATAGATAAAACAGATTGATTTAATCTTTTATTTAATAAATTATGCAACTCGACTTTTTACTTCAAACATGTCTTGCTTTTATCAACTTTATTTTTATCAATCTTTAATTTTTCTTTTTATTAATTTCTCTTTTGTTTTTATCAATTTTGAAGATAATCCATTGTTTTTGTCAATTTTTGGATTTGTCTAAAATTAATTCTTTTTTTATGTGTAAATGACAAATGGATTCAATTTAATTAATGTGCTAGGACATTAAATTAAATTAATTGATTTAATGGCCAAATAATCTTGATGTTTAAGAATTAATTAATTTTGATGATTTTGCAACTTTGATGATCATATCAAATTGAAAGAAATTAAATTGTCTTTTGGGTTAGGACTTTTATGATTATGATCAATAATTGAGATTAGGGGTCCATGGTTTAGGAGACCAATTATAGGTGATTACAATTATTCATTTTGGTGAGCTAGTTTTACTTTGGAAAAATAAATTTCCCTTCTTTCTCGAATGTGTTTTGTGAACTTTCTACCTCTAAACAATGAAATTAGTCTTGTATTGATAAAAAAAATATTATAATAATGACAAAACTGTTACTTTTTTACAGCCAAGAATGGGCACTAAAAAAGTAACCATTTATTTGCTGGGTTATTTTTGGGCATGTTTCTACTTCAAATATGATCCAATTAATTCTTTTTGGGTTTTTTAAATCAAAATAATTCTTTTTTATGTGTAAATGACAAATGGGTTCAATTTAATTACAATTATCAATTTTGGTGAGCTTGATTTACTTTGGAAAAATTAATTTCCCTTATATTTTGTCTTCTTTCTCAAATGTGTTTTGTGAACTTTTTATCTCTAAACAGTGAAATCTCAATCTTGTATTGATAAAAAAAATTTATAATAATGACAAAACTATTACTTTTTTACAGCCAAGAATGGGCACCAAAAAATCATTTTAGAGTATGTAACCATTTATTTGTTGGGTCATTTTTGGGCATGTTGATACTTCAAATATGGTCCAAACCATGTCAAAATTATTCTTAAAGCATGATAAATGTTTTGGGAAAGAATACCAATGATGAAATAACCATTTCCATGAAAAAAAATCAGAAAATTTGCTCCCAACCTCAAAAATGTGAATGATATTCACTCTCTCTTCCACAATGTAGCAATAAATAAGTATTTGAGTGCCCTTTGCAATATCATTCAATGTTTATGGCTGGAGTATGTGCAACATTCTTCATAGTGGCTTCCCCTCAAAATATTACTAGCAAACCTAGAAATCTAAAAATTTGCCACAAACATTACTCACAAGTAAATAAAATTGTAAGCTACATCCCTTTACATGCCATTACTAGGCACTGCACCATACTAGATTTTCCTTTCACTTAAGCACAAAATTTAATAATGCAATCTTCTGATAAAAAGAAATGTAATGCAACATAGGGAACTCATGTGACTGAAAAATTGAACAACCTCAATATTATGATGCATCTCAGAATATTTTATTTGTTCAAAGATTTCAAGATTTTCCCTATAAAATACATTTTGTGCACACTTCAACAATCATGAGGCTGCTATACAATATGCTTCCACGTCTCCCTTCTAGTATTTTAGGGTTTCTCATAATTTTCATTGGGGAAGCATGCACTATCAGGATGCACTTAATTATGCCTTCTGATAATGATAGTTGTGGGAAGCATGTTGGTATATGTGCAATGTTATTCATAGTGGTTGCCCCTCAACTTATTATATGTAGTATCAAAATATTACTAGCAAACTTAGAAATCTGAAAATTTTCCACAAACATTACTCATGAGTAAATAACATGTCATTACTAGGCACTGCATCATACTAGTTTTTCCTTCACTCAAGCACAAAGTTTAATCATGCCAATATTTTGATAAAAATAAATGTAATGCAACATAGGGTACTCATGTGAGTAACATAAGCCCTCATTTTATTTATTTTTTATTAATAAATTCATGCACCTTTATAACCTCACTAGACTTAATAAACTACACAAGAAATCATTTTGGAAAACTGATCAAACCCCCTCATAAGCTCCTAAAAATTGATAAATTGTTGATCAGAGAGTGCAATACAACAACTGACTCTGATAAATTCATCCGGAGATGTGAGATATTCATCATCGAAGAAGGCCTCCAACTAATTTTTAAAAAATTAAACTGATAAGCTGCTAAAAACTGTCTTTTCTTTTGTTCTTGGAAAAATGTCAAACTAATTAATGAAGCTTTATAATATGACACAAGAGTGCATTATCATATAGAGAATCAAGGGAGCTAATCCACTTGATATTATTCTCATTGAGCCAAGAGATATAAATTTTCAAAATGGGTCACCGACTAACTTGGTGATTCTGTAACATGACGAATCTGCAAAAACTATTTTTGGCTTTGATCAGGGAAAAATATCAAATAGATTCATGGGGCTTTGGAAATCTACAGAGTAGATCTTCGTAATATAAATAATTGCATGGATCAATTATTTTTATGTAGGGATGATACATGTGCAAGATATTAATTTATGCAAAGGGCTACTTTTATTGACTTTGCAATATGGAGGAAATATTTTGGATAAATTACAAATGGTATGAGCCTGGGAGAAATATCAAATGGGATCACATGATCTTGAAAATATGCATAGGGATACATGGCTATAATGCCAATTTGGGGAAGTGATTAGTTTAGCTTGACGGGTCATAGATAGAATAATATTTATTCCCAAAGTGCTCTCTCACGATAACTACAATACATAACCATGTACAACCCCAAAATTTGTTGTCTTGAATATTAATCATTCTTGAATTTGATAGGCTAAATATGAAGGTACATGTATCTTTAAGAGAGGTGAACACAATGGACTAGAAGATTTTCTTATAGATCATGGGATTTAGGGGATCATTTTTCAGGGTTTTCTCATTGTGTGGTACTCTAAATTTTGTAAAAAAATTAGAGCTTTAACAAATTGTATTTAATTATTGTGTGTGTGTGTAAAATGTGAAACAAGGAGTGAAGTGTATGCCTCCATGTTCAAGTAATTGAACATGCCTTATTAGGAGCAATATCTTTAACAGAGCGTACATGCTCCCACAAGAGATGTTTCCACTATGAGATGTCCCCCAAGGACAAACCAAGGGAAATGAAACACATGACAAAAAGATCACAAAAATGATCTACTAAATTTGGGATTAGTATGATCATATGATAGCTTGTGTATATCAAGAATTATATCAAGATGAATTGACATCATCCCCCAAAGTTAGCAGAACTACAAACACTATGGAAGATCACATAAGAGATAAAAAGGAGAGTCTTTTAGGGCCGACATGGTAGAGACAAAAAGAATGGTTTATACCACTTTGAGTCATCCCCAATCAGACAACACAAAGTCACATTTACAAATGATAACACATGCACAACACATCATGTGTACGACTTGTAAAAGAAATGAGATACAAATAGAGGAATGTTGCAACAAATTGATTCCTTTATCACCTTGTACCAACAGAGAAACAAGGGTCATTTAAATAAATCTAAACAAAACATATAACAAGCAACACACTTGAAAGATTTGATAATCCAAATCTTCACAACCCAAGAATATCTACAAGCAAAAAACCTATCACAAGAGAAGAATGAAGATAAATAGCAATAGCTCTCCACAAGGAAAATCAAATTAGAGATAATGAATAAAAAAATACAAAATTAATCCTTATAAAAGGAGAATAAGAAACCCTAAAGGAATATGCAAACCTATAGGGGAAAATGTATTTAATAATTAGAATAATTATTAAATATCTATAATGCAAGGCTAAGTGAATCTTAAGAGAGGAATAAAAGGTGACTTAATTAGAATAATTAAGTGAAAATAACCTTTTACTCTAACACTCCCCTTAAGATGAGCTTAGGGAGAATCTAAAAAGTAAATGCATAAAAAAGAAAATGCAACTACAAGCTAGAAAGAAAATTTGGGTCCCAGAAACATGGCCTGATGAGGTACCCAATTACAACCAAATCTCTGTAAAGTGGAGAAACAGAGAAAACCACATGGCAAAAACTCTACTCCAAAAAGATATGAAGGAACATGCTAAAAAAAGGAAGGCCTCGCTGAGACCCCTAAAGGACAACTTATGTCACCCCAAGCATCGAGTGCAACTAAAGATAGCGTAGCGATGCAAAAGGTTTAGTGAAGATGTTTACAACCTGCTCCGCGGTAGAAATATACTCCAAGATAAGAACACCATCCTGTATCAACTGCTTGATGAAGTGAATGTGTTCCGTTCATTGATGCTCTAATGGGTTACAAGAAATGTGAAGAGAACTCATTGTCACACCAAATAATTGTGGGACTATCTAGAGTAAAACAAAACTCAGTCATCAACTGACGAAACCATAAAACCTCCTGACTAGAAAGAACAACAAATCAATACTCAGCCTCTGTAGATGATAATGCAAGATCAATTTTCTTCTTGAAAGACCATGTGATAGGACCTGAACCAAGATAAAAAAAAAATCCAAAAGTAGACTTCTGATTAGTGATATCATCAGCCCAATCTAAGTTAGTGAAGCCAACAATGTGAGGAGATCTTGATGAGTAGTGAATGCCAAAAAAATGGTGCCCTGAATGTATCTCAAAATATGTTTGGCAACTTGCCAATGACTCTCATGCGAATCATGTGAGAATTGAGAGAAAAGGCCAACTGCAAAGGAAAGATCAGGATGAGTGTGTGTCAGGTAAAAAAAGCTACCAACCAACTGTCTGTACAAAGTAGAGTCTACTAATGGAATAATGCAAGTGGGAGACAAAACAATGCCTAACTGAAATAGTGTGGGGGTAGGCTTGCAATCAAGCATGCCAAATTGTTGGAGCATATCAAGAGCATACTTCTATTGGAGTATGGAAATCCCATCTGAAGACTGAATAGCCTTATAGGCCCAAAAAATAGTGTAGAAGACCAAGATATGTGATCTCAAACTGCTCCATCAAAGCTCTCTAAACACTCTAAATCATAGAGGATGAGCAACCTGTAAGAAGAAGATCATCAACATATAGAACAAGAATCAAAAGACCATCCTCATGACACTGAATATACATAGTAGGATCAGAATGGCAATGAGTGAAGTGTGAAGAAAGTAGAAAGGAGTCCATCTTCTCATACCAAGCTCGAGGGGCTTGTTTGAGACCATATAATGACAATCAAATTCTACAAACCAAAGAGGAATCTTGTACAAAACCCTAAGGCTACTCCATATAGATCTCCTCATGTAGGTCTCCATGTAAGAAAGCACTCTTCACATCCATCTGAAACATTTTCCATCCATGTGAAGTTGCAAGGGAGAGTACAAGGTAAATAGAGTTCATCTTGGCTATAGGAGAAAAAGGTTCAGAATAATCAATACCCTCCATTTGAAAAAAACCCTTCGCAACAAGACATGCCTTGTACTTATAAATTAAACCATCTGCAACATATTTGGTACGACACACCCACTTGCACTGAACCAAATTTCTCCCTTTCAGAAGAGAAAAAAGATCCCAAAGGTGATTCTTCATCAAATAAGAATACTCCTCATCCATAGCCCTATCCCACTCTAGGTGTCCTGTCACCTCTAAAAACTTTTGAGGGTCATCTAAAATGGCCTGACTCAAAAGGCTAGAACTAGATGTCTAAGCATGAGAACAGTGAGTATCTAAAGGATCACCTTCAAAAGATCTAGCTGCATCGACAATCAAACGGGCCCACTTGGAAAAAGGGTGAGAAACTAGTGGTGGTGGTGATGGTGGATCATCATCTGAATCATCCTCAAGAGATAAAGAGGGAGGAGTAGGTAGTGAGGGGGAAGCTAATGATGGAGAATCTATTAGATGAAAGTGCTCATCGAATTGGACATCTCGTTGAAACAAGACCTCTCTAGAATCAGGATCAAACAACTTGTATGCCTTAACATCCTCACAATAGCCAACAGATATGATTTGTCGACTCTTTTTCTCCATGGCTTTCCTTTGAGAATTTGGAATAAATGCCCAAGCCTCACTACCAAACACTCAAACTAATGAAATATCAGTCTTGACATGGGACCAAGCCTCCTCAGGATTCATATTTTGTAATGCTTTATGAGGCATCTGATTCTAAATATAGTTGGCACAGTTGATTGCCTTAGACCAAAAGGAAGAATGCATATCTTGTGACTGAAGCATACAATTGGCCATGTCCTATAAGGTTCTATTCTTTCTCTTAGTAATACCATTCGACTAAGGGGTATATAGAAATGAAAACTGATGCTGCAAATGATGCTCAGTGCAAAAATATGTGAAAGCCTGATTAACATATCCCCTCCATTATCTGTGTGTATCCTCCTGATAGAAAGTCCAGACTACTTCTCAACAAATGTCTTAAAGATTCAAAATGAATCAAATACATCAGACTTGTACTTAAAAGAAAGTACACCCATGAACATCTAGAGAATTCATCAATAAAAGTGAGCACATATCGATCTCTCAAAAAAGAAAGAGTTGGAAATGACATAAAGTTACTATGGACCAAATCCAAGGGTGTCTTAGCATGTGTGGCTCTACCTATAGGAAAAGGATCATGATAATGTTTTCCAAGTGCACAACCTCGACACACACCATCTGTACAGGTAATGCTAGGAAGTCCAATCACAAGTCCCTTTGTACTCATCTACTCTAAATATTTGTATTTGAATGGGCCAAAATTATCATGCCATAACTTGCTCATTGTATCTGCATGTGCAATAAGAGAGACACTCAAACTATCTGAACTCTCAAAGCCATCAAAATTGTACAAGCAAGACTGAGGATCAACATTGTTTGAAGCTATAATAAAATCAAAATCATGAAGGTTTCAAATAACCACATAATGGGGTGAGAAATCAAGTGTCTTACCAAAGCCAGAATGGTAGATATGATAAACAGAAAGGAGGTTTGTCAAAATGTCAAGAACTAGAAGGATATCCTGAAGACAAACACTAGTCAATGAAACCAATCCTAAACCTACAACTAAAAGCTTCACTAAGTCTCTGACTGCAATATGTGAAGTAGCACTATGAGAAAGTGTGGTGACAAGCTGGTGAGAGTGTGTCATATGGTGAGAAGCACCTGAATCAATAATCCAAGAAGAATCTGTAGATATAGCTTGTGTAGAAAGAGTATGACCTTTTCCTATGGAAGAGGAAGAAGGCAGAGGAGAAGAGATATTATGCTCCTTCATGGACTCCTCTAATGCCTCTAATCATTTCCAACACTTGGAAATTGAATGTCCTCCCTTTCCACATAAGCTAAAAGGATCTCTTGATTTCTTCTTAGTCTTAGAGAAAGACTCACCAGATTTTGAAGAATTTCCCTGTTTGGAACTGGATTGTGGTTTTGAATCAAATCTAAGAGTTGGCTTGGAGGAACTCTCACTACCAACTAAATATTTCTTGGGCTTCCATTTCTCCATAGGTATTTGAGCAACCAATGCATGGTTCTTTGATCCTGTGAGAGAATTCAACTGTTTAAGCTTATCTTGCTCCCAATTCAAGCGATCACATAACACCTCAAAGGGAGGCATGATAAATATAGGACCCAAAGCATAGAGGAAGACTCGCCAGATTTTGAAGAATTTCCCTATTTAGAACTGGATTGTGGTTTTGAATCAAATCTAAGAGTTGGCTTGGAGGAACTCTCGCTGCCAACTAAATATTTCTTGGGCTTCCATTTCTCCATAGGTGTCTGAGCAACCAATGCTTGGTTCTTTGATCCTGTGAGAGAATTCAATTGTTTAAGCTTATCTTTCTCCCAATTCAAGCGATCACATAACACCTCAAAGGGAGGCATGATAAATATAGGACCCAAAGCATCCATTGTGGAATGGAAAGTAGAAGAGAAAATTTGAATTTTTTCTCGAAGCTTAGAAAGAACAAGGTAGATACACTCTATGTCAGTCTTGTTCTTGCCACAACCCTGTAAAAGAGATCTAATGGATTTGAATTTCATCAAGAAATCCTCAAAAGAGGGAAAAGAATCAGGTACCATGGAAGTCAACTCTACATCAATCTAAAGTTCCCTGAACTCATTAACTATTCCAAAGAGAGTTTGAAACCTTCTCCACATAGCCCTAGGAGTAAGACAATCATCAAGATGGAAAAGAAGGCAGTTTGAAACATGCAGAGACAACACACCCATAGCCTCATCCATTTTGTTCTTGTGTTGCATGAACTCATAGGGGAAAGTCAGATGAGGTTATTCCTCATCCAAATAGGATCATAACCCTCATGACCTGAGAAGCCTCGTCATACGATCTTTCCACATGTGATAATTATGCGGAGTGCAAAGCTCAACAGATGCTGGATCTGTTATGCAACCAACTGATCTGATCTCTTTTTTTAATTAGTTTTCTTTCAGAACTAGATAGAAGATGCAAAAGGGTTTATTTTTTTGTATTTTTATGTTTTGGTTTTCTGATATAAATGACATAAATCAAGAGAAAAATATACCCTCCACAGATAAAAAAACAAACCTTGGTACAATTTGAAAAACTAGAAAGAAAGAATGAGAAAGAATTGATGCATACAATATTCCTTATACTTGAGAAAAATTATGATGAAATAAGTTACATATCTAAATAGAGCTCAAAAATATCTTTTCAGCGAGATCTCATTTGCCCAAAATGGAGTTCAAATGCACATGATATGGTTCTCAGAGTGCAAAAAAGGACTTCTAACTTTGATAGAATAAATTAGAAAGTAAATGATAAAATCATAAAATCAAACATCTATATTTGGATAGAGCTCAGAAAGATCTTTCTGACGATATCTTGTTTTCCCAATTTCGACACTGTATGCTCAAGATATGAGCAAAATACTGGCACATGCTCCGGAAGGGGGCTAGAAGAGGCTTCAAAGATTGTTGATGTTGTGATGACAGTAGTTGTTGATGTGCTGAAAATTGATGGCCAAATGGACATCATGACAAAAAAAATCCAGGAGGTTGGGGCTTAGCCCCTAGTCACCCATGTGACTAGCTGAGGACCAGGCCAACGGTGACTGCGACGGTCATGAAACCCAGCCAGGGGTGACCACGACTGTAACCGCGGGTCTACCATCGGTGGCACTAGTGCTGGTCATTGGGAGGTTGTCACTCTGGTGGAGGCCACTCGGCGGTGACCCAAAGATTTTTTGTTGAAAGGTGCCTCAGTATGTGTGCTAGGGTCATACGGTCCTAATTTCACCCACCTTCATAACTTTTGTGAAATGTTTTCCACTACTGAGTGAAAATAGGATGAATGGTGAAAATTATATGTATCTCAACATGATGATATTAATATTTTACTATTTGATAGCAAAATATTTGTACTATTCGTTCTTACCCCTTAGAGAAAATTATCTTCTCATCCTCAATTTTGGTGAACTTGATTTACTTTGGAAAAATTAATTTCCCTTATATTTGCCTTCTTTCTCAAATGCGTTTTGTGAACTTTTTATCTCTAAACAGTGAAATCAATCTTGTTTTGACAAAAAAATAATTATAATAATGACAAAATTGTTACTTTTTACAGCAAAGAACAAGCACCAAAAAATCATTTTAGAGTATATAACCATTTATTTGTTGGGTCATTTTTGGGCATGTTGCTACTTCAATTATGTTCCAAACCATGTCAAAATTATTCTTAAAGCATGACAAATATTTTGGGAAGGAATACCAATGATGAAATAACCATTTCCATGAAAAAAAAAATTCAAAAAGTCTGCCCCCAACCTGAAAAGCGTGAATGATATTCACTCTCTCTTCCACAATGTAGCAGTTAAAAAGTTTTTGAGAGCCCTTTGCAATATCATTCAATGTTTATGGTTGGAGTATGTGCAACATTCTTCATAGTGGCTTCCCCTCAAAATATTACTAGCAAACCTAGAAATCTGAAAATTTTCCACAAACATTACTCGTGAGTAAATAAAATTGTAAGCTATATCCCTTTACATGCCATTACTAGGCACTGCACCATACTGGATTCTCCTTTCACTTAAGCATAGAGTTTAATCATGCAATCTTCTAATAAAAATAAATGTAATGCAACAAAAGGTACTCATGTGACTGAAAAATTGAACAATCTCAATACTATGATGCATCTCAGAATATTTTATTTGTTCAAAGATTTCAAGATTTTCCCTATAAAATACATTTTGTGCACACTTCAACAATCATGAGGCTGCTATACAATATGCTTCCACATCTCCCTTCTAGTATTTTAGGGTTTCTTATAATTTTCATTGGGGAAGCATGCACTATCAGGATGCACTTAATTGTGCCTTTTGATAATGATAGTTAGGGCGACGAACTAAATTCAAGTACCTTTATAACCTCACTAGACTTAATAAATTGTATCATAAATCATTTTTAAAAACTAATTAAATCCCCTCATAAGCTCCTTAAAATGGACATTCTCATAAATTTTTGATCAAAGAGTGTAATACAACAATTGGCTCTGATAAACTCATCTTGAGAAGTGAGATATCTGTCATCAAAGAAGGCCTCCAACTAATTTATGAAAAATTAAACTGATAGGGTGCTAAAAGTTGCCTTTTCTTTTGTTCTTGGAAAAATGTCAAACTAATTGATGAAGCTTTATAGTCTGACACAAGAGTGCATTCTCACATAGAGAATCAAGGGAACTAATCCATTGGATATGATTCTCATCGAACCAAGAGATATAAATTTTCAAAATGGATCACTGACTAACTTGGTGATTCTATAACATGATCAATCTACAAAAACTATACTTGGCTTTGATTAGGGAAAAATATCAAATAGATTTGTGGGGATTTGGAAATCTACATAGGAGATCTTTGTAATATAACTAATTTCATGGATCAATTAGTTTAATATAGGGATGATTCAGGTGCAAGATATTAATTTATGCGAAGGGCTACCTTTATTGACTTTGCAATATGAAGGAAATATTTTGGATAAATTGCAAATGGTATGGGCCTGGAAAAAATATCAAATGGGGTCCCAAGATCTTGAAAATAGGAATAGGGCTACATAAATATAATGATAATTTAGGGAAGTGATTAGTTTAGCTTGATGGGTCATATATAGAATAATATGTATTCCCAAAGTGCTCTATCGGGATAACTGCAATACATAACTATGTAGAACCCTGAAATTTGATGTCTTCAATATTAATTATTCTTGAATTTGATAGGCCAAATATGAAGGTACATGTACCTTTAAGAGAGGTGAACACAATGGAATAGTAGATTTTCTTATGGATCATGAGATTTAGAGGATCATTTTTCTAGGTTTTCTCATTGCGTGGTACTCTAGATTTTGTAAAAAATTAGAGATCTAACAGATTGTATTGAATTGTTGTGTGTGTGTGTGTTTGTAATGTGAGACAAGGAGTGAAGTGTACACCTCCATGTTAAATAAATTGAAAATGCCTTATTAGGAGCAATGTCTTTAACATAGCATACATGCACCCACAAGAGAGGTTTCCACTATGAGATGCCCCAAGCAAGGACAAGCCAAGGGAAATGAAACACATGACAAAAAGAGCACAAAGGGGATCTACTAAATGTGGGATTAGTATGATCATATAATTATCTTGTGTATATCAAGAATTATATCAAAATCAATTCACATTATTTTCCAAAGTTAGCAGAACTACGAACACAATGGAAGATCACATAAGAGATACAAAGGAGAGTCTTTTAAGGTAGACATTGCAAAGAAAAAAAGAATGGTTTATACCACTTTAATTCATCCCCAATTAGATAGCATAAATTCACATTTACAAACCATAACACATGTACACTTTAAGTCATCCCCAATTAGACAACACAAAGTCACATTTACAAATGATAGGACATGTACAACATAACATGTGTACGACTTGTAAAAGAAATGAGATACAAATAGAGGAATATCACAAGAAGTTGATTCCTTTATTACCTTGTACCAATAGAGAAACAAGGATAATTTAAATAAATCTAAACAAAATATATAACAAGAAACACACCATGGGGGAAGCATAAAACAACAATAAAACACACAAAAGAATCCACCATACAAGAGGAGCTAGTCAAACATATCACCTACCCCTCATCTTAGTATATATTATTTAGGGAAGGTGGGTAACACACAAGAGGAGAAATGTTGAGCACATTAGTTGGAGAAATCGCAAGTTCCAAAAAATGACCATGCTCTAATAATGAGTCACTTTGTTTGTCACTAAGAGCAATAGATAATTATTTTACAAATCTAGCAAAAAATCATGATTAACGTCATAAATATCATACATATCATCATAATCACTAGCATGAATATCGTGTGCATTAGAAACATTGAAATCATCACCATCTAGAGTATCTTCTTCATCCAAATTAAATACAATATAATTTATGATACGAATAGAGACATCATGTTTATGTGATTTCAGCTTGTTGAGATTAACTTCCTCTCTTGGGCTATGCATGGGTTTGTGAAAGGGAATCAAAGCATGAGTAGGTGTCTTAGGGGGGGGATGTTTTGGGAAGTATTATCATGGACTGTAGTACAACATTTATGGTGGTGATCATGGGCACAACAATTTTGTTTAGTTTTGTTTGAAATTTGAGGTGGTTTAGGATCAATCATTATTGGGTCCTTTTCACCCTTAGGGGGAAGAACAAAAGGAACCACACTAGGTTGAGAGATAGAAACTGTAGGGAATTTATAAGGTATAGGAGGTAGGTAAATAAGAGGTATGGAAGGTGTAGGAAGAATTCCACATCTAGTGATAGGAGATGAAACCATATAAGAATTGTTGAGTTCACAAATATTTTTAGCTTTGAATTTTGTATAGTATAAAAAGAAATTAGATTTGTAAGGTTGAATTGGTTAAGGTATGCTAGGCCAAAAGAAGTCAAGGTAAAATTTCCCTTGACTAGCTAAAGGTTGATATAGACTATGGTTAATCATGATAATTTCTCCATTATGGGAAAATTTTAAACACTTATGTATAGGAGATGCTATATATTTCATGGAAGTGCACCAAGGAAGGCCAAGTCTAACTTGAAATTGATCAGAAGTTGGGAAGACCACAATGGTGACATCTAAGGATTTATTGCTAATTTTTACAAGAAAGGTAATAGAAGAATGGGTAGGACAAGTGAAACCATTGAAAGTTTTGATCATCACATCTTATTTATCATAGGAGTCTTGTTGGATATGTCTTGTGTAAAGATGTTTTTTAGTTATAAAATTCACCATGCAAGTAGGATATATAAGGACTCCATGAGAGGGAAGGCCATTAATCTTTACAACAATATAAAGATGACCATTAGGTGCCCTAATAGTCTCCATAGGATTAAATGTAATTATCATCACAAGGGATTGTGCCTAGATGTTAATCTTGAATCTCAAAATTCCCATGCAACATAGAATTATCTTTAGGCCTATGTGTTGCCTATTGTAAAGATCAATCTCTAGATTATAGGGATAGTTCCCTTTTCAATCTCCTATAACTAACTGCTTGACTAGGAAAAGGGGAGAAAGAAAGTTCTCTAAAATGAAATTTGTATCTTCCTAACAGGTGGTGCATAAAATTTGAAAACTTATTTGTTGTCCTAAATTCACAACAAGAGTTAATGAAAGAACCTTGTAGATTCACAACTCAAACTATCATGAAATATAGAAATGTTGCACAAGAAGGTTCTTTGTTTTAGTATTTTTAAGAAGGAAACAAAAAATTCACAACTTTTAGACCAATTTCAACAAAATAACACAACATTTAACAACATTTAAATGAGATCCTTAGTCTTATTACTATATAAATTTGACATATTCAGAGGTTTCTCAAAATAAAAACATAGGAAATATACCAAAATTCCAATACAATTATTAGCACTAGATATATATGAGAAGGAAAGGTTGCTCCTTTTATTGATCCTGAAGGAAAAAATCATTACAATCTAAATATATTTGAAATTAGGTTCAATACAATTTCCTCTTGTTGATGCAAAAAATTAGAAAAGAAAAGAACTGGCAAAAAAGAAGAAAAAATATGAAGATTTGTAAATGGGAAGTAAAAAAAATGGCTCTGCCACGACATTCGATCTTGCAGGCGATCTTAGAAAGACAAAATTATTTTTTCAGCAAAACCAAATACACAATTCTACAGGATTCTAATGGATTTTCTTTTGCATTTTTTGATCAAGGTTGGCCTCCCCTTCCTCACTTGACTGAAAATATTGGATGGAAACCTATCAAATCCAGAAAAAATAGAAAGGTTAAAGCTAGGGCATCCTAGTCATGGTATCCTCCTCTTTCTTTGTGTCCTTCCTAGGATAATCACTCCTATAGATTTCATCTACTGCATTTTTGTGAGGAAAGTCCCCTAAAATCACCATCGAGATCGACTCTCACAAATAGTCTAAGAGGTAACCCTAGAGGATGTAAAAATATTGATTTAAACAAAAATGGTAGTAGGGTTTTTCCCATAATGGCTGGAAGACATCAAAATCATAAAGCTACTAGGTTGTCCAAGGACCGTATGGATAAATCTATGGTGACTAAGCCAAATTTAGGGTAAAAACCCCCGACCTTGTCTTCAGAAGATAAAATCACCATTGATATTAACAATGATACCATAGATGAATAGCGTAAGCACTTCTTGTCTAATGAGATCTTTGCTAGATGGTGTGGTTTGGGGTCCTCTAGTGAAATAGTAGTTGAGTGGTTTTAAGAAAGGTATAAAGGCCAAGTAGGTATAACTGTGCTACCTGAAGATTTCTTATATATTGATTGTTATAGTGTTAGATTGAAAAAGGATTTCTCTCTAGCAATTCTCCTCAATATCTAGGGCATGATTTTAATTTCATAGATTGGACCCCAAATTTTAATCCCTGAGAGTTGAAATATTTTAAGGTAGATAGGTGGGTTATGCTCCCTAATCTCCCTATTAAATTAATGGATAAGGTAATTATTAAGAAAATTGATAGTCAATTAGGGGATTTTGTAGGATTTGAAGAAAATATATATTCATACTCTGATTGTACAATACTAGTGAAAATGGATATCAAAGTTAAATCTTTAAATAATTAATATTGAACTTAGAAGAAAGGAAACTAATTATAATATAAAACTAGAATTTTTTAAGGGTTCAATTAACAATAAGATGGATTTAGAACTCAATATGGAGACTTCCCAACCTAAGATCCCTCCCTTGGTTAAGGGGGTCAACATTAGGTTCAATGATCTTGGAGGTGGATTTGTGGTTGAAGATAACATTTTGCGAGATGATGACCAAGTGAATGAAGAAGGAGAAGAAGGGGAGATTATTGAATGTGAGGATATGTGCATTAAGGAGTTCAATATCCCAAACATTCCCAACTATGGTAGTGGTAGGGAAGTAAAAAGGGTGGAGAGACTTCTGGAATCATACAAGAAAGTTAAAATGGTGGAAGTTAGCAATGATAGAAATGAGAAAATGGGAAGAGAGGTGGGAAAGATCATGGCTAGTGTAATGGCACCCAAATATCTACTGGATCCATTGGTACATATTGGCTCCCCATCAATATTGAAGGGGCAAGCAAACAATTGGGATATTGATCCTAGGCCCTCTTTAGGTAAGAACATTGTACAATGGAAGTTAGTCATATTAATGAAGTGAAGGAAGCTGAATCAAAGAGTGTAGATAAAGTTGACGAGGAGGTTAATACTCTTGTGAACTATCTCTATAATGATGTAATTGAAGACCTTATTGAGATATTTGTACATGAAATAGTCGATGAGGAGGAACTAGCCTGTGAAAAGAGGCTACTTATTGGCAAGGTCCTTGAAAGTGACATACCTTCTTAAGGATTGGATATAGGGGAAATTATAGTAGAGTTAAATGAGTCTAAAAATAAAGAGGAGGATGAGATACTAGGTATTGCATCATGTAGGGAGGAAAAGAAAGCTCCAGACTATGCTAAATTTGTAAGAAAAGAGGAAGGAAGCCCTTATCTAAGCTTTGGATCAAGGATGACTCTACTGAAGGCCAGACCAAACCCATGGACATTTTTTATGCAGAGAAGGGGAAGGTCCTTCCCAAGGCATCAGGAAGCTCTTCACATGGAATGTATGGATCACAAATGCCCCTAACAAGCAACACTTAATTAAACGTTGCATATCTAACATGAACTCTGACATCATTTTAGTCCAGGAAACTTAGTTGAATAAGGAAGACTTAGATTTATTTTTACAAAAAGATTGGCTTTAGGGATGTTGTTGGATCGAGAGCTTAAGGAGCCTCTAAAAGGATTTCTTATATATGGAATCTGTGGTCTGTCATGTTCACTGTGGATGAGTGCAGAAATAATTGGATGAGTGGTTGGGTAAAGTGTATAAGGAGTAACCTTTGTTTCCTTATCATAAATGTTTATGGACCTACCCAAACCAAATATTAAAAAACTTGTTTGGGATGAAATTGAGTAGTATTTAAACAAGGCTCCAAATCAATTACATATCCTTGGAGGGGATTTCAATGCCATAATGTGTCACTCAAAGAAGTGGCAAGGATGTAATAAATTATCACAGGCTAACTTGGATTTCCTGGAAAGGATCAAGAGAAATAATCTTTTGGAAATTAAAATTACAAAAAAAAACATTTACCTGGAATAATAGAAGGCATGGCTTCAACAATGTTTCCAAAAACCTTAGAAGCTGAGATTATGGAAATTTTTGGATCAGATCATTACTTGGTTCAACTTAGGATTGTGGAAGACATGGGGCCTAAAAATTGCCCCTTCAAGTTTGAACAGATGTGGCTAAGACATGAAAATCTATTAAAATTAATTGAACAATGGTGGATAGAAGTGAAAGTATCAGGCTCCAAGCTATACAAGGTTGTCAAAAAATTAAAGATCATTAAAAAAAAGCTTCAAATATGGAATAAGGAACACTTCGGCAATATTTTTGAGTCCAAAGTCAATTTGGAAAAGAAATTAGTTGAAGTAAATTCAATAATCATTGAAAAAGGAATGGACGAGCCTCTCTATTTGAAAGAAAAAGAATTAATGAGAGATTATGAGGATATATTGGCTAAGGAGGAGATATTCTGGCATAAAAAATAATCAAGAGAAACATGGTTAGAGGTAGGAGATAAAAATACCAAGTTCTTTCACAATAGCACCAAAAATAGGAGTGTAATTAATATAATCACCAAAATAAGGTCAAGTAATGGCATTATTCTAGAGGATCCATAAATGATTGTAGATAACGCAGTTAGTTATTTTGAGAATATCCTCAATAATGAAGATGGCTCTAATCTAGAAGGCCAAAAGAACATTATTAAAAATATTCCCAAACTAATAACTCAGAACCAAAACAAAGAACTATTTTCTAAATTTACTAAATATGAAGTCGAAATATCCCTTATACAAATGAACCAGGATAAGTCACCAGGTCCAGATGGGTTCCCAGCTGGCTTCTTCCAGAAATGGTGGCCCTTTATAGGGGCTGAAGTTACAAAAACCCTAGAAGGTGTTAGAAAATCTAGCAATATTCTTAAATAAATTAATAACACCATCTTAACATTAATACCTAGGAAGGATAAGACATAGAGCTTGGATGATTTCAGATCAATTACATTATGTAATAAAATATATAAACTACTTACTAAAACTATAGCTAATAGATTACTTAAATTACTCCCCTTCTTAATTAATAAAGAACAAACTAGTTTCATCTCGGGAAGATCCATTTATGATAGAGTAATAATTGCACAAGAAGCAATCCATTCCATTCAAAAGAACAAAGAAACTAGTATGCTTATTAAATTGGACATCAAAAAGGCTTATGATAAAGTTGATTGGTGCTTCCTTTGTAAGTGCCTTGAAGCCTTTGGCTTTGCTAAATCTTGAATTAATTTAATCTTTGAATTAATCTACACTCCCAAAATGTCAGTCTTGGTTAATGGTACCCCAGAAGGTTTTTTCAACATATCTAGAGGCTTGAGACAAGGTGATCCCATCTCTACCTTTTTATTCATAATAATTGTAGAATCCTTAAAGAGAGCGATTACTAGAGCTAGAGAGGAGGATAATATTAAAGGCATAAAAGTCACTAGTGAAATAGACCCCACCACACATCAAAAATTCGTTAATGACACTATGATTTATGGGAAAAGAAAAAGGAATGAGGATACTACCTACAAGGGTATCCTAGAATCCTATTATGTTTCCTTAGGGCAAGAAATCAACCCTGAGAAATCTAAAATCTTTTTCTTTAATACTGACCCCATAATGGAAAAGGAAATTTGCAACATCTTGAACTTCAAAAAAGGGGTGATTTCATGCAAATACTTGGGGCTTCCTCTGGATATAGGGAATAGCTCATCTGAATTATGGGAATCTGTAATAGAAAAAATCAAGAAGGTGGACTCATGGAAAGGGATATGGATTTTTTTGGTAGGAGAGTGATTATGGTTAGATCGGTCTTATCGAAAATTCCCATTTACCAACTATCATGGATCAACCTCCCAGCGTCTACTAAGGAAAATTTAAATAGACATCTAAGAACTTTCTTCTGGTAGGGCACTAGTGAGAAGAAAAACATATCCCTAATGGCTTGGGATAAGGTATGTAGACCTAAGGAGCAAGGGAGGGCTGGCATAAAGAAATATTAAGGCTCAAAGAAAAGCTCTACGAGCTAAACTAGTTTGGAGAATGTATAGGAATCCTCATTTGAAATGGGCTAAGACCCTCATAAGTATCTTAAAACCTAGGAATATTCTAGTATTTTTTGAGAAAAATCCCCTACTAGAGGATCCTGCATTTGGAACATTATGCTAGACTACAGGAAGATTATTACAAACAAATTGACATGGAATTTAGGTAGGGGTGAGGAGGCATTATTCTAGTCTAATTCTTGGGGAGGTTTTAGAGCTATGGAAAAAACTTCCAACTTTGAAATCTCCAAGAATTTTCTAGACTCAAGATGGGCGAAATGTGTTAAGGATTATATTGAAGAAAATGAAGGAGATTTATCTAGGGTATGGAAATGGAGATCCCTGGTAGATATGGATATTCCTACTTATGATAAAGAAGAGCTAGTAAGGATCCAAGAAAAAAGGAAATTGAATTTCCATTTAGGAAATGATTCCCTAGTATGGGATGGATCATAGACTGGAGAATATAACACCAAGGATGGCTATAAGCTCCTCATGAACAACTAGCTCAAATCCCACACTACTATACCCAATGATTTATGCTTGGATAAATAATGCTTTCCAAAGGCTAGTATGTTTACTTGGTTAGCTCTGCATAACAAGATTCTTATGGATGACAAGTTTAGGAAGGTGGGTTTTGAGGGACCAAGCAAATGTCCTCTTTGTGAGGAAGAGGAAGAAGATGTGGATCATATTATTCTTAACTGTAATTATGTAAACTAGTGTTGGAAATGGACAAGAGGTAAACTTGGATGGAGTATTACCTTCCATAAAACTATGTCAGGATTGTTCCAATCTTGGCCAATCATTATGAAACACTTCCTCTATGGCAGACTCTATAAAATGGATCCTTCGATCATAGTCTGTGAATTATGGAAAGAAAGGAATAGATGACTTTTTAAGGAGAAGAAAATGGATTGGATACAACTTATAAACAAAATTGAGACATCCATTTCTGAAAACTTGAATGGTATAGCAATGAAGATGCAAAATAAGGATGTTGTGATGACCTACTGGGATGAGAAGATGTGGGGGAGATGGATTGGGCTCAAAATTCCCCCTTTTGTAGGCAAAGGGGCTAAAGCAACCGAGTAGAAAAGAGAAAATTGTCTCTAGAGACCTCCTAAGAGTGGTTGGGTCAAGATGAATTTTGATGGGGCCTTTATAGGTAATATTGGGATTGTTGGTATTGGATGTTGTCTACATAATGAGAATGGTATAGAAATTTCTAGACTTTCCTATCCCATTGGTGTTGAGTCAAACAACATAGCAAAGTTATCTACCCTTGTTGAAGAAAGTCTGATGTGTAAGAATCTAGGGCTAGAGAAAATAGAGATTAAAGCGGACTCAACTATTATCATTAATTCCCTTAGGAAATGATCTACACCCAACTAGAAATGGAATGCTTCATTGCCTAGGGCTTTACATCTTTATCAGTCCTTTACAAAGATCACATTCAATCATATCTATCGAAAGGGTAATTCTAGAGTAGATCAATTAGCCAATTTAGGAGTATATGGGATAACTTTAAGGTAATTAGCTTAGAAATAATTTGGGATGATAACGATCTGATTAGACTCACACATCTTACCCTTCTTCATATGAATATTTTTTTATATACATTTATGATAATACTTAGGTTAGAATTTTGGAAAATATAGTTTCCTCATTAGCATATTATCTCATGTATGCTGATATTATCCCTATTTGATCTGGATCATATCTTCCTATGGCTTGTATCTATAATGATATATTTATCTTCACCTATTTTTTAGATATACTTATACTAACTTCTTATCAATATTCAAGTATATATAGAATAAATATATATGTATACACTCATATATTGACTTACATTGATATATGAACTTATACATATGTGGATTCACATATATGTATTTATAAATATTCACTCATTGATTTACTTTCATATCAGATCTCTTTAAACTCTAGTTCATATCAGTATAATTTCCTGAATCTCTAGACATCGGCAGAGCTCAGTGACGTCAACTCTACCCACTTGTGACATGATATTTATTTGCATCATATCAAGGTATCAACTGAAGTCCACCATTTATGATTAAATCTAATTCTTCTTCTTGAAATGAGGAAATCATATTGGCAAATCCTCCATGTTGCTATAATCATTATACCATCCCTCTATTTTTCTATACTTATTAATCGACACATGAATCACTATTTCCAAAGGGTGGTAGAGGTAATTTCAGTAGTGGAATTTGTAGAGAATTTAAAAGAGTGTCATGGGAATCATTTAAGCTTCCATAAGTACCTCTAAATCTCCACATTAAATACGTTTTCCCTCTAGGTTTAACAATATTCTGATATTTCCATCCTTGCTCTCTAGGTATATGAAAATGGATACTCCAAATCAAGCTTGGAGGAAAAAATCATTTGATGGCCTTTGATAAGGGAGTAATAATTGATAGGATTAGGTAGATTGTTGATGTTAAGAATAGGGTTATTTGGAGGACATTTTATAGAAGCATAGGAAGCCAATTTGTGAGCTGTAAAGATAGGTTTAGGGCTAATCTAAATATAGAAGATTAGAAAGCCAATTTGTGAGTTGCAAATATAGGTTTAGGGCTAATCCAAATATCCCAGCTATGATCATCATCATTGCAATGCATATCTTTAACAATCGAGGTGACATTGCAAGCCTTTGTCAAGAAGTATTCATAGAAGAAATACTAGAAGGTTTAGATAGGGTCATGGTTAATATTAGGGATGATCTTACCATTCCCCACCCTGACAACTATGATATACTAATTATCAAGAATAATCCAGTTCCTACCTACCCAAATATCTTTTCAGAGGATTTGGATGGTTTATGGGTTTAGCATCCAAGTATTTCTATAAATTTGGACTTCATCGTGCATTTCTTCCAAATCAAAACACCCACGAATGACAATTGGTTGGAGGACTACATTTATGTCGATGGAGTGGAGGAAGACATAACCCATGAGGAGGACATAGAGGCTCTTCATCAAGCTACTTGATGCTATCCTTAAAAAGAGTACTTTGGTCCTTTCTTTTTAGGAACTTTTGACCCAATAGTAACATAAACAATTCTGTGAATTTATAGATAGTTTATGTTCTACCAGTCAGGATAGATGAGATTTTTTTACTCAGTAAGGGAAATATTGATTGTTTATAGGCAGTATATTTTTTATCCCCAAAAAGAAAGATCTCCATGGACATGGCTCAAGTTGGTCTATGAATTTTTGTTGAAATATTAATGCTCTTAATTAGAATGACTTAATGATGATGACCTTCAGAAGCTTCCTGCATCCCTTAAATATATAAACTCGTATATATATTTGTATACACACATACTTATATATACAATTACACATAATTTTGTAGTTTAATTTCTTGTTTGATATTTTTTCATACTTTCTGATGCCTTATTCTCTCCTATAGTTTCTCATTTATATTTTCATACACACACATATATTTATATATATTTATTGGTTTATTCCTTGTTATTATTGGGTGGTTGTGGAAGGTTATATTTGTGATGATGATGGTTTCTATTGGTATGATGAGGATGGTCATAGAGATAACCTACTCTATTTGTATAGTACACTTGTTTGATTAGTGTCTTTTCCAAGTGATTCTATATGGTTTTCTCCTATTTTAGGATTTGGTAGATCCAGGTGAAAGATGCTTTCTTGATTATTTACCATTTTTTTCATATCTAAGTTGTGTCTCATTAGAGCTAGGACTTACTAGACTTATCTCTATTTTAGAAAAGTAATGCTTTAAATTTCTATTGACATTAGTGGCTTTTCTTTAATCTATTTCTGGGAACTATCTTGGTTACAAATTGGAACCTGTTTAATATGGCTTTATGATATTAAGATTTGGCTAATGATAGAAACTAGGGTGCATAGAAATGGTTAATATTGTATACAAGTATCAAATGGATTCCCATTGGAAAAATATTCAAAATAATTCAATGGATATCCAGGTGAAGTTACAAGCATAGAAGAAAATAGGGGAGGAGACTATGATGCATGAATTATGTCCTTTTCTTTATAATCTAAACAACCCACTTGGGGATCTACTGCATATGTATATGTAAATTCCATTGGAACCATTTTGTAAACTAGGATGGAATATTCCCTAGGAATATTCATGTTATATGGAAGGACTCGTGCTCCTCATATGTTAAAATCTACATAATTTGGGAGTATTTGTAACTTTTTTATTTTTATGATCTGGAATTTTAGCCCTAGGTGATACCAGAGGTTTTTCTTCCCTTCATTCTTTTCCTCTGGTGCCCGCACTAAATGGAGATGTAACATTAATATTTTATTAATATAAATTATAAAAGACCTCGGTCAATTATCTATCAAAAATAAAGAAAAGAAGGAATGCCTTATAGAAAAGAGCTTGATCCCAACTGAACACTAAAACTGATGATGAACTCTAGCTTTGATCCTTGAATTTAGCCTCAACTGAATGTGCCTTTCTATTGAAAGAATCTTCAATTTTCATGAAATACCTTGTTGGGGTTATACAAGTATGACCCCCCTCCCCTAAAAAAGTTGGGGGGGGGGGGGGGGGGGGGGGGGGGGGGGTCATAACTGAAAGAAACATGAAGTTGGTGGCATAAAAGTTCTCCTTGATGGATGCATGACCCCTGTGAGATATCAAATTGAAGCCAAATATTTTTTATAACTCCAAAATCCTTCATTTTAGGCCTTAACTACTCTAAAATTAGAATGCATAATATCCTTTACTAACTAATAATCTTTTGCCTCTATCTCACATCTTCATATCTCTATTTTTATAGATTCTTTCTTAGTGTCATGTTATCTTTATGATGAATGTTGTATGTAGATTTACTATCATGCATTGATTGAGATCCCTTTTCTATTCCTAGCATGTAGTCTTGACTCTATTTTTCATGATGTCTTCATGCTTTGTTTTGGTATCTTAGATACACCCTCTATCATTATTTTTATAACTGTCATGTGAGTTATTCATTGTTATGACACTCTAAAGAACTATTTTCCTACAAATTTTATGTCATTGTTTTATCATCATTACATCTACTTTATCATGTCATTCCTTCTTGTAAATCACTACTTATGCATTTTTTCTTACTATTATAATGAAATTTATTTATTCTAGATAGTAACAATTTAGGGAATTGACTTTATAATGTGTTTTTAATTCCACATATCACTACTTTTTGGCTGTTATAAATGATTGGTGTTCATTGTTTTCATGAATCATTATAGCAAAAACTTCCTCTATTGATATGTTTATCATTATCCTCTTCTACTAAGATCAATAATCTATATCTTGAATGTCATTATTGCTAATGTTGTTTATTGGTGTTATAAGTGATTGCATTCCTTGTCATGAAGCATGTCTTCATTATGATCCTTATGGGTGTAGTTCTTTGAAACTATTATGCCTCTTCCCATTTCCATAATTCATAATATATTATGTTGTCCTTATGTCTTTAATCATCAACTTTGTGCCTTTGTATGTTGGTGTTTCTTTGTTCATGCTTGTGTTCACTAACTATGTCCTTCACCATTGTCTCAGTTTCACTCATGCTTTTATCATTGGTCTTTGGTTCTCTATCCTTGATCATGTACATATCTTCTTTGTGACAAGATTATATTTCATGGTCTTTTCATCTTCTTGGATTTCATGAAACATATTTTAAACATTATCTTTTGATCATATTGTATTTCTTGAAATATTATCCATAGCAGCTCTAAAACTCTTGAATATTATCTATGTTCTAAGTCTTTATAGGAACATTATTGAAACCATATTTAACAACATCATTTATTTCACTTTTTCCTGCTTCATTTTTATCATGACATATCCATTGAACATAAAATATGAGTTCTCCCCATGGAGACTCACTACTACCTTTTCAATAAAGTGATACAAATCACTATTCTATACGAGACATTTAATCTTTGCTCATTATTGTATACCTTTGTTCTATTCAACATGACAACCTTTATCCATTTTTGTGTTCATCATAGTGAATGATTTTTAGATTATTCTTGTGCCTCACGCATTATTGGTCTCTGTGATGATTCAATGGCTCCTCACATGCTCTCAGTGTCTCCTAATATTCTTTCTTACTATCACAAGGTATTGAATTCATCTTTCATGATTAATCGGGTATCTTTGCTCCATAACTAATGCCTTCATAATTTGAACCATGACCTTTTCTAATCACTATTCTAACATTAGATGTAATTTACTTACAACTATTTTATAACAATGAACATGTATTTGCCTGTAGACCAATGTCATTGATATTCAACACTATTTTTAGATTTTCATAAAATCACTATCCTTAATGTTAATCTCAGCCACCTTTGTTCACTCCTTTTATAGTACTCACACACATTTATTGCAAGACTAACACAAATGAAGATGTTTTATATGCTAAAATCTCTATGATGTCCATTTTTCATGCATCTTTGTTCTCTGACCTTTATAATTGATATACTAGTGATTTCCCTCTTTCTTTAAATATTTGCACTCTTTGCTATCATCATTTTCCTATCTTTCATTGGAGGTTTTTTTCTATAACTCTTGTGTTTCTATGATTACCAATATAAAATATGATGGAGATAATGGATTTTCTCTAGGTAATAGTGAAAGAATGCATCTTAAATAACAATGACATGTTTTTTTGCATAATAATGTAGATACAACAAGAAGAAAAGTGAAAATATTTGTTTATAAACATAACATCTACTAATAATTTGTCATTGGTCTGATAGAACAGTGAAAATATCCTTATAAGAAGTGAATATATCAACAAAACAATAAAAAAATATTCTAGAACAATTAATATAGCTTGATAACAACAACAAGATGACTCCTAGAAAAGGAATAGTAGGTATCTCTATGGATAAAAATGAAATTCTCTTTGCTAACCATGAATACAACTCCATTTCATTAAAGAGAATAACAAAAGAAAAGCTAAGGGAACTAGTGTTTGTAATTTTTTATTGAGAGCCCTACCTCTATAATATGCACCATTTTGAAGTCTATTCTTTTCTATTAAATATTGTTGTATGACTATTCCAACTTGTTGTTATACTATTGAGATTCATTGTTTCCCATGAGTATCCTCCTCTTCGACTATTTTTTATCTCCTTCAAAGCTTCTTATGAACTCATGAGTTGTTCTCTCTCTTCATGTTGAAAAACCCTTTTTGATTATGAGCATTGTTGTTCCTAATAATAGAGTGTTTTTCAAACACTTTACATCTTCCTTTTCATCTAAATTTGTGGTTTCTTTACATTGGAAACTCACTATTTACAAGCACAAATCTAGTGTTTTATCCGCATAACATATTGTTCCTCCATTTGAAAACTATTTTCAAGCTTTGAAAAATTACTCTTTTTGTGGTGTTTTCTCTCATTAACTCATTGTACTCCTTGTTGGTTGCTTCTCTCTACAAGAAGCCATTAATTTGTTTTCTCTTTGAGTAACTAAAGCTTACAATAATAAGAATGGGTCCTAGTTCTTCCTTCACTAACTCAATCATTAGTTCAAACTAATGATATGTGAGTTAAAGTTTGATTGGAGAGGGAAGGTATGAAACAAAGGAAACTTAACTTACTTTTCCCTCCAAACTCATTTTTTAAATAAGAGAAAAGAGAAATTTCCTTGTATTCAATATTTATGTGTGATTTTTCCCTTTAAATAATTTATAACCCTCTAAAACTTTTCCTCAAAAGCTAAGAGAATATGGAGATGATTTTCTTACCTGAAAGTAAAAAATAGGTAACGTAATGCAAAGATCAGGTGTAGGTTTGGGTTCAGATTGATCAATAAGGTTGACAACATTGTTGCCCTTGGTACATTGTTCATCTTATTTTATAATAGTAGGAGGTCAACAACATTGGAAGAAGAAGACAAAGAATGTATAGACTCAATGGTATTAGTAGAACGAGAAGGTAAGGGATTGGTATAAATTTGCAAGTTTTGGTTGGAAGGGGAAATAAATTTGTTTCCTTGATCATTAACACCCTCAATAGATAAAACATTAGAATCAATAAGGTCCTGGATAATAGATTTTAAATAGAAATATTTGTTAGTATTGTGACTAGGTTGATGATGGTGTTGGCAAAAAGCTTTGGGATCAAAGTTTTTGGAGGATTAGTTTTAAGGATAAATTGATTTAGTGGGAGTAAGTGTCAAAACATTATCATTAATTGACTTCAACATCATATTATGTAAAGATTCAAAAAGAGGTATAAAATTATGATAAGTTTTGAAAAATATATGACAAAGTTGTCACACCTTTGCATGTTGTTGCCACTTATGCATCAATGTTGTTTAATGAATCATTGATCTTGATGAAGCCTTTAGGTTTTTGAATTTTTTGGAAAGGTTGGGATGCAACATCACTCTTATCGACTTGAGTTATTGGAGTGGTTCTCTCAAAATGACTCATTTGAAGTTGATAATTATGGAGTTGTTAGTGTCTAGTAGAGTCGCCATGTTAAAAGTGTCCTTAACCCTTGAGATATTAATACTTGTCCGGTGTTCTCCTTTCTCAAACTTGCATCAGTGACTTTCCAATGTCGGCCTAGATTTTGATTTAACCTTTACAACATTTCAAGCTTGTCTTTTTCAAAGTCGGCATCTTCCGATCAAGTGTCAGTTGTTCTTGATCCTTCATGAACCACTTTGAACCCCGGTTCAAAGTAGTTCAAAGATGTTCAATCAAAATATTCTTATTTAACGTTGGTAATTGTAGGTGGGACCTGAGTCCACGTCATCACACAATGGTGAACCACTTTGAACCTCTTCGAACCCTAGTTCGAAGTAGTTCAAAGGAGTTCAAAAGAGATAGCGGCAAACCCAAGGATTGATGTGACAATTAATGAGTTGGATGATGCAGAATGCCAGTGAAGTAATTATTGGGGTTATAGTATGATTAGCCTTGAAAGGATGGAAATGGCAGGGGAAATCCAAGTTGGTAATTTGAATTATTACAGGTTTTAACTTAAACACGAGCGAAGTAAGGACATTAAATGGAAAGTAATGATGCTTTGGATAGTTTGTGAAATAAAACAACAGTCATATGTCACATTAGCATTTTCACCTCACTTTTGAATTCATGTCATCATTAATGCCCCTTTTTCTAGCCGAACTTTGTGGTATGTGAACTTTTTATTATAATACCCCAAAAATGGGCTATAAGACCATTAACCTCCTACATCAACAAATCGATCGAAATTGACACAAAAGTCCTAATCAAAGGCACATCTGCGCATCAAATCATCGAAACCCTAATCAATTCTATCTAAATTCTGCATCGGGGAATATTTCCTAAATATTCCTAATTTATCTAATTAACTTTGATTAAATATTATTTGGCGATAAATCATATTTATCCTAAAGTCAATTAATTGAATATTTTGAATATTTAATTAATTAGATTTAATTATGCCACTTAATCATTTAATTATATTTATTCTTAATTTATATTATTTAATTTTGACAATAAATAAAAAATCCTACAAATAATTGATTAAATTCTTATTTAATTAATTAAATCAAATTATCAATATTTAATGATATAGTTTGGAATAAAAGTTTGATTAAATAATTGATTAACCCATAAATCAGTTATTTTAATTCAAAAATCAGTTAAGTTGAGAATAAATCACTTAATTATTAAATTAATTCATATTAAATCATGCACAATTAAAAAAATAGTCAACTTTAAATCAATTATCAATTTCAATTTGTTAACTTTGTAAACTCAACATGTGATTGTGAGTTGAAAAAGTGATCTGAACTCTATTTGGAGTCAAAAAGTTATTTTTGCATGATTTTATGAGTTGATCTATTTCTAATTTATTGTTAACTCAAAAATCAACCTGAGTTTATCAAGAGTGCTTTATGGCTTTTCTCAATGCATCCTCAAACCTTGGATTTCTATATAATCAAGGCTCAACCCTTCACAAAAAGGTCCTTTGATTTTTGAGTACTTACGAACTTGGAGAATCGAGCTCTTGTGAATAGGCGATTATGAGATTTTTGCTTTCAATTCATTCATAGCATATCATTGTTAGATAGATTTTCTTATCATTTCAATCTATTTTAGATCCATTTTTCATATCAATTTTTCATCATATTGCATAGAAAATCCAAAAATATAGATTAATTTGCATTCATCTTTCATCCATCCTTAGCATTAAATCCTTCGTTTAGGTGTTGCATTGTCACTGATCTCGATCATAATCTTAGAATACCATACTCGCACCTACTAGAAGGAAGTAAATCGCCTGGTTAGCTTAGTTCATTTATATTGTAGATTTCTTGATTTTCTAACCTCTAATGTTTTACTGAAATGTTGTGTCTCTAGCTAGGTACAAAATTCACATGCACATTTATGGCACCCACCGTGGGGCCCTGAAACAGGTTTCACTTTTTGATTCTATCAATTTCTGATAATTTTCTTCCAAGATTCAATTTTTAATTTTTTTTGTCCGTATAGTTTCATACGATATTCCAAAAAGTCATATCAGATCACTCTGGTAGTCATACGACATATGACATTCTAGAAATTTGTATGGGTTGTTACAAATAGTCATTTGGAAGCTAGGTTGTCATATGATAAGGGACCCATTGTCGTATGATTTCTTGATTGTCATATGAGAAGTTGTGGAAACTCATACGAGTTTTCATGCCAGTTTTGCATAGTCGTATCAGATTTTTGAGCAATTTTTGGAGTTTTTGATTTCAAATTTCTGCTAACAGCTAACCCTAACAATTGATACTTGTTGTTTCTGATCATTGGGCTCGCAGGAAAGCTCAACAAAAGAAAAAATAAGGTAAAATCTACTAAGCGCGTTATGTGGGATCTGAGGTATTTCACTACATCCTTATAACACTTTGATTTTGGGAACTAAAATAATTCTCTCTCATGTCTAGCTTGAGTATTTTCTCACTTTCATAAATCACACATTCATTTGGGCTTTAAAAATGAATCTAGATTTGCTTTCTTGCATATTTGTTACACATAGTAATTAGGCCCTATGAACACTATTTGTGGCATTCTTGAGAGAGTGGGCTTCATTTGCTTGTTTTTCATGCGAAGCTCTTCTCGAAGATAGATCCCCTTGTAGGTAGGGAGGATTTGATATCATCTCATGGTCTTACTTAGTTTAGTCTTCAACTTTGATGGTGCGTTCTCTCGTAGACCCACTTAGAGAGATCAGTAGACATTGTTGTTGACATACGAACCTCGGTGAGGTGGTTTCAATTTTAGTGTGTCAAAGAATCTGTTTGCTATGTTTTGGTGAAGTGAAGAGGCTAGAGGATTATGCTCTATTCTCTTTTTGGGTAGCATCAGAAACTCAGATCCTTGAATCTGAACTAAGTCCCCTTGTGGTCCTTTTTGTGAGTCTCCTTATTAGAGAGGGTTAACCACAGTGGACATTCTCTTTATTGGGTCAACCACATGGACAAAACCTCAATCGATAATAGCCATTTTCACTGTGGTCTATATAAATGTCCTTGTGGAAGAAATCTCCACAAGTGTAGTCTCTTATTGGGCTGTATGATCTCCTTAGCAGCTCCTGATTGATTAAATTCTCAGACTGTGTCAAAACCCCGGTGCACCTAGATTGAATTTCTCCCTCTTGAGATTAAAAAAGTTATAGAGTTGACCATTACTAAGAACCCTAGTGCAACCAAATTTTTCTTTTCTAGGACTATGTGCATGATTGCAAAACATTTTGAGAACATACACAAGTAGAATTCTTAGGGAGTAGGTTCATTAAGTCACTATTCTTGTTCATGTGCAAGATTACTTTGTCGCTTGCTCATTTTTTGAAAATGATTGCTTTCTCCCTTGATTTCTATCTTGCGTGTCTAATATCTAATTGGTCATTTAAAAAATGAACAAATCCAACCATTAAAATCAACCAAAAATCTGGAAAACTTGCAAAATTTGAACAAAAATCCTTTTCTAGTGTTAGTTGTCATTCTAGAAATTCAAAACTCGTACGAGTTTCCAGATTGTCATATCAAAACCCCTAGAAACTCATATGAAAGCTTGTATATTGTCATACAAATGTTGTAAAAAATCCAAGAAAATTTCAAAAACTGGTAGTAAGTGTCGTATGAGTTTTGTCAATTGTCTTATGAGACCTTATCCTGACTCGTACGAGCTTGGAGAAAGTCATATGAGAGTTGAGTCAAACTTGTTAGAAAGCCTTCAGATTTGTCAAAAATTCAGCCATTACAGTCAACCATCAGATTCTATCAAAAAATTCACTATGTCAGGAACAAAGCAAAAAAACCAAAAAATCTAATACATTTTCCAAAAGTGGTCTCTTGAGTTTGATCCAGCCTTCTAATCTTTTGATTTGAATCTCATTTGATCTTGTGTCAAAAGCTTGTCAAAATCATATTCAATCTTCCAAATGGCTAAGATTTGTGATCTCGTGTCTGCTATCTTTTGGGCGTCTACCCATACAACTAGGGCACAGTATCCTACACTTACATCCAATCAATCTTTTCTTTAATCAATCAATCCAATCTTGACAAGGTTGCATCCTTTGATTTTTCCTAAACCAGATCATTCATCAGTTCTCTTCATCTTGGTCTTTTGCTTCACCCAAGGTTAATGGAGGAAACTAGAGCTTCCTCACAAAGAAAACAAAGAGAACAACCCAGACTCTCTTCAGTAGCATATTCTGTGATTGCTTGGACATTTAATCAGCCTTACGACACAAATCTATTTGGAGAAGATGATCTTGGCAATATTTACTTGAAAGGTGGTTACGTCACCCCTCCTATATCGATCCACAGAGCTAATCAATTAACTCCACATCAATAAATCCCTAGAAGTCCTCATAACAACACAATGTCTCAAGGAGGAGGAAACCAAGGATCCCAAGGCCATCAATCTAATCATGAAGATCCTAAACCAACTCCATCTAAAATCAAATGATATAGAAATGATGAGCACTTTTGAAAAGTGATGAAACATTTCTTACAAGAAGACAAAGAGGCTTACTTCCTTGAACTAGCAAGACAAGGAGACAGACTTCCTCCAGATTTCAATGTTGAAAATATCATCACCCAAGAGGAAGAAACTCCCATCACAACCATGATGAAACAGATGCATGCCATGCAAATTAAGCTCAACAAGTTGGAAAAAGAGAAGGAACTTAAGTAATTCTCCATGGAGGCTCTATGCCCTTTTCCATTTGATAAAAACTTATACATGCCACCATTCCTGAAAAGAGTGGAGATGCCAAAATATGACAAATACGATGGAAACTCCAACCCTCAAGATCATGTCAGAGAATTTTGTACTTAGTCCATGGAGTTTATGTACGAACCAACCTACTTAATGCATCTTTTCCCATGGTCTCTGGGAGGAGCAAGAATTCATTGGCTCTCTAAAATGCCTCCAACTATCAAAACCTTTGAGGAGTTAATCAAAGTATTTTACCAGCAATACTCCTACAATATCCAACACCCGGTCACCATGATCGACATCTGCAATCTAAAGCAAAACTCAGGAGAACCCATCCTAACCTTCCTCAAATGATGGAGGAAGAAGTTTTCACTCTATGCTTGACCTATTTTAGAAACTGAAAAACTTGAGATCTTCATCAACAATCTAATTTCGGAACTCAATTATCATTTGCAAATATAGAATCACACTTCTTTTGAGAAAATGGTAGAAAATGCCATAAAGATTGAAAATGTTCTTGCTCATAAGGGAGGTATATTGCTTAACAAAGACAACAAGTATGAATCAGGTTTTAGTTCCAATAACAAAGATAAAGCCAAATTCTAGAACAAGAACAAGATTGTTGTGACAGATGGTGTTGTCAATCACATCAATACCCTATCAAAGGCACTAACGTTTAATCTTACCATTGGCACCCAATCCATAAAAGCATCTGAACAAAAGGCATCTTAATCTTCTAAAAAGTCTAATGACTATAAACCATGGGTTTCAAAACCAAAGCGTGAGTTCACTCCATTGGGTGAGTCCTTAGAATCTACCATGAAAACACTATTGGCAAACAAAATCATTACATTACCTGAGATAAAGCCATATGATCCAGAAGTTAAACCTAAATGGTGGAAAGAGACCAATTTATGTGACTTCCATCGAAACAAGGGTCATAAAACCAATAACTACATGCGCTTGAAGCATCTCATATAAGACAAAATTGATGATGGAGAAATTGTAATTGACAACCATAAAACCAACAATGATCATACGACATTCACAGAACCATATCCAAAACATGCTCAAGTAGATTCATCTTCTAAGTCTAACATGGGTGCTAAGGTCAATTACGCCTACTCTAGAAACAATACTGTCATAAACATGGTTGAACCATGCCTATCTAAACATTGCAATGTCATCACTATTGTAAGAAGAGATAGAGATAATCAATCAGCAAATGTAGTGACTCGGTCACAAGCTCAGGTACATCTACAAGGACAAAACTTGGGTTCATCAAATGCCCCTAAGGTGCCTTTCAATCTTTCATCTGCTTCTAAATAGAGGGATGCCTCAAAATCATCAAATCCTAAAGAGACTAGGTCAACATCATACAGTATTATCCAACAACTCTATCATACCAATGCAAAAATATCCATGTTTGAGTTGCTTCAGATATCTCCTGCTCATAGAGCTATTCTGGATAAAGCTCTGCTCAGTTCCAATGTTCCTAAAAATCTTGATCTAGATATATTTCAGACTATGGTTGGTCATTTGACATCACCCCAGTATATCTCCTTTTCAGAGGAAGATGATAATTCATTGAGTCATCCACATAACCAGCCCTTGCACATTGAAGTCTTAATCCAAAATAATCATGTCAAACGTGTGTTGATAGATGAAGGTGCTAGTCTAAACATTTGTTCCTACAAATTGATCACACAACTAGGATTATCAGAAGATGCTATTGATCCTAAAAAGAAGATAACCATAAAAGAATATGATGAGTAAGAAAGATCTTCCAAGGCAATAATTGTCCTACCTATTAGGACTGGACTAGTTATCAAAGACATCACCTGTCAAGTTCTAGATCTTCCATTGGCTTACAACGTTCTTCTAGGGAGACCTTGGATACATGAAATGCAAGCTATTCCATTGACGTACCATCAATTTTTGAAATTTCCTTATGATGGAGTAGAGGTAACAATTCCAGCAGACATATCTACATCTTGCAATGCCTTGAAAGAGAGTGCTGACAAACTTGTGCCACATAATAGGGAATCTTCCACTAAGAAAACAAACATTGCATCTACATCCAAGATGGAAGATATTTCCAAAGAGGTCAAAATTAAGGACACAGGCATGGGAGAATATACTATGGAACCATTCCTATCTCTAACATCTCTCCCAGTCTCACCTAAATCTTATGGCAGCCTTTAAAATAGACAAAACAAACATCTAAAGAACCTCAAGCTATCTATAATGGAAGTTTTGTCATAGACCAAGTGTCCAAACAATAATTTGAAGAGGAAGAAGTTGTGCTTGCATGGATATACAAAGATGATTCTCAATCCCAATTAGTTCAAAGATGTGACTCCAAATCAAGCAAGATTCCTTCAAAGTCATATGGGCCAGGTCACAAGCTCATGTCCAAAGTGGGATACACAGGAAAAGGACCTCTAGGAACAAGAGGCAAAGGAATCATACAACCTATTGAACATTGTGGGTGAACAAATAAAGAAACTATTGGAATTGGATATCACAAGAAGCCCTTCCACCCCAGTAGTACGTCAACACATGTTCTAGAATAGATAAATCAACCAAATAGAAACTTAGCTAAAGGAAGAAACACCACAGTTAGATAGTGATGATTTAGACACCACTGATCTTATTCCTTATGAACATTTACCCAAAGAAATACTAGATCTTCTTAAGGATGAAGAAAAACCTAAGGAGAACTTCAATGTAGTAGATACACAAGAACCTACTACTGAACAAGAGGAAGGTAAAGCTCTCACAATAGCTGAACATTTGGGATACAATAGTGATTCTAGAATAGATTCCCATGAATATCAATTCCACTCTGATTCTGAGGGTAATCCTGCTTGGGGATTCATCGTAACTTCACACATGTTCTTAGATTTCCCAAAGGTCTAGATGAAGAATGAGAGGATGAATCAAATGACTATGAATGGGGAGTTATTCCAGAAGAAGATGAGCTTATCACTAAAAAACACATTGATGTCATTCACCAATATTCACCTAAATCCAATGTAAGTCTAGATCAAAATGATGAACTTAACAAATTTGATCCACCTAATGATGAAGTGGGATCCAACAATCACATTGAAACTATTCATGAAATGAACATTCTGGGTAGTAATCACATCTTTGAATTTGAGAGTCAAGTTAGGACCAATAATGACAACACCATATACGTGAACACCATTTCCCAATCCTCCCCTACATTGACTATCTAACATCCAAAGCTTATTGACCAAACATCTACCGATCCAAACTAAGATATCCATACCTACCAGAATGACTACACTCTTGCCTGCTACCTCAATGCAGTAGAACCTATGACAACTTCCATCGGTGAACCTAGTGTTAGCATGACAGAGTCAGATATCAAATATCTCAGTCAGAAAAATAAGAGCAAAAAGAAAAAGAGTTATGAGGGTGAAAACCACTTTATGGCAGTCTAAGAATCTACAATAGTAAAAATAAAAGACATATCTGAAGGTGAAAACCTCACTGAGGCACCTATGGATGAGATATTTGATGTCCTTTTGAGTCATTTACATGATAGATCTCCATTATTGATAGAACCAACTCAATCTATCAACTTGGGTACAACTGAGGAACCACAACTGATTCATGTAGCACAATCCCTATTAGAGGAAGAGAAACAAGCATTCACCAAATTCCTAATAGAGAAGAAAATCAACTCTGCATGGAAGTATTCAGATATGCCAGGGTTAGATCTAAATTTGATAATGCATCATCTCTCTATAGCTCTAGGAGTCAAACCTGTTAAACAAAAGTTGCGAAAGATGCATCCACATGTTGCACTCCTTGTCAAAGCTGAGCTAGAAAAGTTACTAAAAGCTGGATTTATCTGAGTTATTGATTATGTTGAATAGATCTCCAACATAGTTCCTATTTCAAAACCTAAAAAATCTATCAGAGTATGCACAAACTTCAGATACATAAACAAATAATGCCCTAAGGATGACTTTCCACTATTAAACATCGATATGATAGTGGACATGACCGCGGGCTTTGAAATGTATTCTTTAATGGATGGTTTCTCTGGGTACAACCAAATCAAAATTTCTCTAGAAGATCAAGAGAAAATAGCTTTTACATGTGCATGGGGTACCTTCTGTTGGAATGTCATGCCATTTGGCCTTAAGAATGTTGGAGCTACTTATCAATGAGCTATGACACCTATCTTTCACAATATGATGCATCAAACTATGGAAGACTATTTTGATGACACCTTAGCTAAGTCTATGATAAGATTAGAACATTTGAATGACTTGAGAAAAATACTTGATCGAATGGAGAAGATTAGTCTTAGATTGAACCCTAAAAAGTGTGCTTTTGGTGTCACTTCTAGTAAACTCCTAGGCTATATTGTTTCAAAGAAGGGCATTAAAGTAGATCCTGCTAAAGTCAAGGCTATCATGGAGATGCAACCTCCCAAAAATATCAATCAAATGAGAACTTTACAAGGAAGGGTGCAATCAATCAGATGTTTCATACCTCATCTAGCAGATATATCACAACCTTTCACAAAGACATTACATAAGGGTGTGACTTTTGTGTGGAACGAGGAATGTGAAAAGAACTTCAACCACATCAAGCAATATCTATCAAATCCTCCTATTTTGATGCCTCCTATCCAAGGGAAGCCATTGATTCTATATGTCTCCACCATAGATACATCACTAGGGGCATTACTAGCACAACATGATGAAAACAAAAAGGAGAGAGCTATTTACTACATTAGCATAACATTGGTAGCTAATGAGAAGAACTATTCAATGATTGAGAAAGCTTGTCTAGATGTGATCTTTGTGTCACAAAAATTGAGACACTACATGTTAGCTCATACAGTGCAATTGATAGCTAAGATAAATCCCTTAAAATACTTATTGAGCAAAGCTGCCCTCATAGATAGACTAGCTAAATGGGTGATGCTATTGAGTGAATTTGACATAGAATATGTTGAAAGGAAAGATATCAAAGACCAAGTCATTGTGGATCAATTGGTTGAAGCACCAATGTTTGATGATACACCATTATAGATGGAATTTCCTAATTCATCCATCATGCACATATCTTCTAGGACTTGGCATCTTTTCTTTGATGGATCTTACACATAGAATGGATCTGGAGTAGGCATATTGTTCATAACACCACAAGGTTACTCAATACCTAAAGCATTCAGAATAAAATTTCCTTGCACAAACAATATCTCTAAGCATAAAGCTTTACTTAATGGCATCAAGATAGCAATTGAGTGGCGAGTGACAGAGTTGCACATTCATGGAGAATCACAGCTAGTCATACACCAAGTCAATGATGTGTACCAGACAAAAGATGAGAAACTAGTTCCATACAAACGCATGGTAGATGACTTGAAGAAATATTTCATATCTATCACCTTTGAACAAATTCCTAGAATGGAGAACAAGGCTGATGATGCTATGGCAATGCTATCATCTCTACTACAATAGCCTGAACATGAGCTACATTACGAGTTCCTAGTGGAAGCACTGTCATTCCCTACATATGATTCCCTTGAAACCCGCATGATTTGCACTATTGTTGGTCATGATTCCTCCAGATACAAACACCTTTTCTCCTACCTTCAAGACCAAATCATCCCTAATACCTTCAACCACCATGAGAAATGATACCTTATCTGAAACACATCGTCATATGTCATCATAGGTAATGATCTATACAAATGGAGTCTAGATGGTACACTTCTTAGGTGTTTAGAATGTGAAGAGTCTCAATGTGCATTAGAGGAAGTCCACAATGGTAAATGTGGATCACATTCCAACGGTTTAACACTAGCTCAAAAACTTATTAGGGCTGGGTATTATTGGCCTGAAATGGAAAAAGAGGCTATCAAGTTTTCCAAGAACTGTCAAAAGTGCCAAGTACATGGAAACTTGATTCATGCACCAGGGAGAGATCTTATTCCCTTTACTACACAGTGGCTTTTTCAACAATAGGAATTTGATCTAATAGGGGCCATACATCCACATTCTTCTAATGGGCATACCCATATCATTACAACTACATATTACTTCACAAAATGGGTAGAAGAAGTCCCTTTGACTCAAGAAACTGACAAACAAATTTTAATGTTCATCCTGAACTACATCATATGTTGGTATGGAATTCCACATTCCATAGTCATAGATAATAGTGGCCAATTCAAGAATAAGGACTTGAATTCCTTGTGCTCTAAATTCAAGATAAAACAACATTCGTCATCTATTTACTATCCTTAAGGGAATGGACAAGCAGAGGCATCAAACAAGAATCTATTGAAAATATTGCATCGCACAGTTAATAAAATAGGAAGAGACTGGCACCTCATGATCAATCCAACTCTCTGGGCCTACAAAACAAGTATCAGAATGCCCACTGGGACTACACCATTCACTTTAGTTTATGGGTCTGAAGTGGTACTACCTATTGAGGTTGAAATCCCATCACTAAGAATCAAAATGCATGGTCTAGTAACTGATGATGATTATAGAGTGTCTAGGTTGCAAGAACTTGATCTACTAGATGAGCGTAGATAAGTAGCATATGATCATCTCATAGTATATCAGAAAAGAATGTCTAGAGGCTACAACAAGAAGGTCAGACATAGAGAATTCCAGGTTGGCGATCTAGTCTTGAGAGAAAATCCTAAAAATCAATCACATCGAGAGCGCAAGGGGAAGTTTGAACCCAACTGGCTAGGTCCCTTTGTTATCACTGCTACTTTTGGCTCTAGAGCCTATCAACTCTCAACAACTGAAGGAGAAAAACTCTGAGAACCAATCAATGTTCTACATTTGAAGAAATTCTACACCTAAGGCACTCAATCTATGGTAAAATGTCCTGAAAAAAATCATAAAAATAAAAAAAAGTCCTAAAAAAATGATCATCCTGGTGAAAACCTAGCAAATAGGCTCCTTGATGTATCACAAAAAAATTTAAAAAAATTAAAAGTACAAAAAATTTGAAAAAATAAAAATACAAAAAAAGAAGAAAAAGAAAAAAAAGTGTCTTGGTGAAAACTTGGAAACAAGCGCCTTGGTAGAAAAAATAGAATCTTTGCCAAGATGGTGAAAACCCAGCAAATGGGCGCCGCTTGTATTCAAAACACTCCATCTATCAATGCAATCTTGGTCTTTCCCAGCTTTCAGTCCTACTTTAGTTTGTACATGTCTCTTGGTTTGTTTTGCATCATGTTTTCAATAAAGTCAGTTTGTACACCATCCAACCAAAGCGTATGTATCCTATCAAAGTTTCAAACTTGGGGGCAGTCAATGTCATATCCTACAGTCCTCAGTACCTCAGACGAGTCATATCCAGTTAGAGTCCTTTGAAGCTTCATCTGAGTCAGTCAGTTAATCTCCTTACCAAAAAGGATTTTGCAACAACAACATTAGCGATCTTTGCTTCACATGCTTTTGTCTCCTTGTATGCTTACTGATTCACATTGAGATTTTTGCATATTTTTTTCCCTCGAACTCTCCAATGATGTCCTTCATAGGATTTAGAGAGTAATAACTGGGGGCATAATCTTTTCTTTGTTTTCTACTTTGAGTGAAAATCTAATAACTTTGGAAATTATGGATTGAATTGGTGTCCACTATAAGTGCCTCCATCATGTATTGGATGGCCATGTGTACCTCAAGCATTGATACACGGAAAATTCAAGGCAGTTTGATCTAACTTTATCTTTTTGAGTGATTTCTTGTTCCTCATATGAAACACAACATTACCCAAGGATGTGAACAATAAAGGGTCACTACGGGTAAATTCACATAGGAATAAGAATGATCTCCCAATTGATTGGTGTGTTTGTCCACAAGGCATATTCAGGTCATCACAATGTTTATGTTTTGATGCTTATACAAATTTCTATATCAAAATGGATATGATATTTAGGTCATCTTGGCTTTTGTGCCTTGGTGCTTATATCTACTCCAACATCTTGAAATAAAAATCAATAATCATATGTTCATGGTTGCCTAACTAGTGGACATTGTATTGATTTATCTGGCGTTACCTAAAGAGAAAAGAACAAATAAAAATTCAATGATGAAAATGACCGACACATGATCAGTGACTAAGTCCTAGGTCCTTGGTCTGCATTTCATTTTGCACTTTGCATGATTGCATCTATCTCACAATTTCAAATCAGCTTGATACTTAAACGATTCTCCAAACCTCCGATAAACATAACACAAGGACTGAGTCTCACACGAAGGTCTCCTTAATAGATCAACAAGCAGTGACCATCCTTGGTTAAACATCCATTTTGACAAATGATTGAGCACTTGTCTTCATCAATACCTACAAACTATATCATGTGTATCGATGCATCTACATTACATATCATGATCATTTCATACATTTGTTGCATACATTCATAAAACATAAACAAAATCATACATTTCCATAATCCATCTATTATTGCATTGCATAATCCATACATTTAAAAGTAAACATTTTATTACATTTCCATACATTCTAAACTAATCAAAACATTTCATACATTTGTATCACATGATATAATACTCATAAACAAAATGACAAGTGCATATGAAGTCACAACCAAAAAATCGATCTCATATATATATATATATCAAAAACTCAGAATAGTCACAGGTGCACTACTGGCACAGTATACAAAAGAATGAGCTCATCTAAGCTATCAGACATGTTCAGTATATGGACAAAATGACAAAAACTCAGAAACTAAGGCAGATCAGTTGTTCGCCTACTCCTCCGCATCTGGTGGTGGTGGGGCAGGTGCATTTGGTGGCGGGTCAGCCTGTGGTGCTCTAGCTCCCTCAAAAGAAGCCATGTACTCAGAATAAGTGGGCACTCTTCGATCAGTAGGTACACTCGCATAATAGGCAGACACATAGTATGAGGAATGACTAGTCTGATGTATAACCTCTTCTTGTAACCGCCTCACATCAACCTCTTACTCTAGTCTGTCTCTCTAACTCTCTCAGCTGCACCTCCCAAGTGGCACTCTGCAATCTTAAATCATGAATCTACAATCAGAGTCACCTAATGATGTCTTGTGGCGTCTACCTCAGTCTCGGATCAACCTCAGCTGCCACTATCTCTATAGTCTTCTCTATAGGCTACTCTAAAACAACTCCTCTATGCGCCTTATCGTGACGGACCTCAACACCTAGATCAAAACTTGTAGCATCTGGGGCATCCTCCATGGCAACATCCTGATGTGCTCCCATAACCTCCTCAACACCACTCACACTGCCAAGCTAACCACTCTCACCTCTAGTATGTCTCCTCTAAAGAACTGCAGGTATGCCTGTTGTAGAGCTCTGAGGGTGAGGTGGCCTCATCTGTCCTGATGGCCTCAGTGGGGTCATCATAGCTCTAGGACATGGTGATGTAGGATGAACAATAGGAATTTGTACCTCTCAACGTCTCTATCCTCTACCCATAGGGGTACCTGTCACATCCACTGCATCCTCCATAGTTGGGATGAGCTCTGTAGGATCTAAGAACCTATGAATGGGATGCTCTGCAATCTAGGTCATATATGCATTCATGACTCCTGCATCTGATATATGTGCCCTGTAATCCTAGTCCCCACTGATATATCCCCGATACTCCAAACTGCACTCAGCATATGATAGTCGTGGTGACCATCTGAGCACAAGCTCTCGTACCAACCGAGCATAAGAGGTGAAGTCCTGAGGGGCATCCTATATGATGCCATACTATCTCCACACCTGAGTAATTAGAAAGTGCTCCAAAATAGTGGTAGCCTGCCCAATCAGCACTCGAACCTAGAAGAAGTAACTGAACTGTACATGGGAGGCAGGCCACGCCTCTATTTGCAAATATGGTCTCCATGTCACCGAGGTCATGTTATCTAGAACACAGCTCTAGTACTCGGTGCATCCCATTCGAACCTTTGTAATGTAGCCAGAATACCTATATATCAGCGACTCTTGTGGCTACCGCTCATCACCTACTGGTTTGCAAATAGAAATATGTTCCTAGGCCTAGATTTGGAGAACAAGAACTCTGGAACTAAAAGATTTTCCCTCATGATACACTATATCATGCTCCATTTTGCGTGAAAATTGCACCATTGGCTAATTTCAACGTTCTGAATCCATTTTCAGGATCAAAATTGAAATCTGAGATTGTTTAATTTGTCAAAATCATGATTTAAAATTTTTGGACCTAGGATGACCGACTACTTGCATAATTGACCTTCCAACATCAATGAGATCTAGAATTCAATTTAACTGATTATCACACATTAAACTATCAAAATTTCAACTTGGTCAACCATGGTAAACTCATGGTCAAACCTAGTCAAATGTGATCCTCAGGGCCTCTCGACGATGCATAACATATTTTTGAACGTGTGTAACCACTTCTCAAATCAATTAACACACTTCTAAACATTTAACACTAGCTTTTCTTGCCAAATTTTGATTTTTATCCTGAAGGGGGCATGATATTGCACATCTTTTAAATCTATCAATCAAAATTTTCTTCCAGTGATCAAGATAACAACCATGTCTAGTTGTTGATTCATCAAAAGTCCTTGTCACTTGGGGCACATCGCTTGGGGCATATCAGATTCATCAAGATCCATATCAATCTGATGTTCTCTCACAATCTTGTAAACTATATCAGCTCTTCATAACCATCAGTTCATTAGTGTAATTTTCTTGGTTCTTCGTAACTGAAGGGTTTAGATTTGGCACCCTTTCGATTCCTTTGGACAATTAGGTCTGGAGTCAGGACAATCACTTCTTCATAATTATAATGTTCAGTATCAGGCATTTTGACACTTTTTCATAATCATCAGTTCATTGTTGCTATAGTGAACATCATCTCGATTATTTGGTCAACCAGGATCTGAATAAAAAATCTTCAAATCTATCAATCAATTTCTATCTCAGAATCAGTTAATCTCTCAGGATCAGTTTTCCCACCACATAACTGAGTCCACATCATCATCAAGAGCAGATCATTCTTTGAACCACTACCCTTCGCACAGTAATTCAAAGAGGGGGAAAATGTAATACCCCAAAAATGGGCTATAAGACCATTAACCTCCTACATCGACAAATCGATCGAAATTGATACAAAAGTCCTAACCAAAGGCACATCTATGCATCAAATCATCAAAACCCTAATTAATTCTATCTAAATTCTGCATCGGGGAATATTTCCTAAACATTCCTAATTTATCTAATTATCTTTGATTAAATATTATTTGGCGATAAATCATATTTATCCTAAAGTTAATTAATTGAATATTTTGAATATTTAATTAATTAGATTTAATTCTGCCACTTAATCATTTAATTAGATTTAATTCTATTTATTCTTTATATTATTTAATTTTGACAATAAATCAAAAATCCTACAAATAATTGATTAAATTCTTATTTAATTAATTAAATCAAATTGTCAATATTTAATGATATAGTTTGGAATAAAAGTTTGATTAAATAATTGATTAACCCATAAATCAGTTATTTTAATTCAAAAATCAGTTAAGTTGAGAATAAATCACTTAATTATTAAATTAATTCATATTAAATCATGCACAATAAAAAAAACAGTCAACTTTAAATCAATTATCAATTTCAATTTGTTAACTTTGTAAACTCAACATGTGATTGTGAGTTGAAAAAGTGATCTGAACTCTATTTGGAGTCAAAAAGTTATTTTTGCATAATTTTATGAGTTGATCGATTTCTAATTTCTTGTTAACTCAAAAATCAACCTGAGTTTATCAAGAGTGATTTATGGCTTTTCTCAATGCATCCTCAAACCGTAGATTTCTATATAATCAAGGCTCAGACCTTCACAAAAAGGTCCTTTGATTTTTTAGTACTTGTGAACTTGGAGAATCGAGCTCTTGTGAATAGGCGATTGTGAGATTTTTGCTTTCAATTCATTCATAGCATATCATTGTTAGATAGATTTGCATATCATTTCAATCCATTTTAGATCCATTTTTCATATCAAATTTTCATCATATTGCATAGAAAATCCAAAAATATAGATTAATTTGCATTCATCTTTCATCCATCTTTAGCATTAAATCCTTCGTTTAAGTGTTGCATTGTCATTGATCTCGGTCATAATCTGAGAATACCATACTCGCACCCAAGAAAGCAGTAAATCACCTAGTTAGCTTAGTTCATTTATATTGCAGATTTCTTGATTTGCTAACCTCTAATGTTTTACTGAAGTGTTGTGTCTCTAGCTAGGTACAAAATTCACACGCACATTTATAAGTATGTTGTTTAGCACTTTTCTTTACAATATGAAATTGTGGAGTCTCAACTGTGAAAGGAAGAGATTGTTTTCTTAAGTCAATAGAATGCAGATAATAATTGAAAAGCCTCCTTTTTGTTTCTTGTTTTCTACATGATAGTGTGATTTCAAAAGGGTTGTAGTTCTCTGTTTGTTTTGGAGAAAAAAAAAGAAGTCTAGCATGCATTTCTTCGAAAATCCTATGAACCTAGAGTGTCGTGCTTCGGTGATTACAAACACTTATTTGTTAGGGGTTGAAGTAGAGAAAATGGTCGAGAATTTGGTGAATGTTGTAGAAAAGGATTATAGTTTAGAATTCATGTCAAGTGGGTTGCTTGAAGCAACGACTTTTCCCCCAGTTGTAGTAAGTCCTGAGTTAATCCAACATTGCATAAGTCATTATGATGTCAGGTCTAAGCGCACGTTAAATAATGGAGGTCAGAGTATCTTGTCTATAACCCAAGAGACAATAATGTCTATTTTCAAGTTACCTGACGAGGATTTTGCTAGTTTTACTCCAACCCAATTGCTTGTTCAATTTCAAGAAAGAAGTGACAAAAATCATAGTAATATTCCTTGTAAATGGACGAAGTCATTCTAGAACGGAGGTTCCAGGCTGCCTAAGGTTTTGATCAAAGATCACATGAAACCTCACGTTCATGACATAATGGTTTTGTTGCACGTACAAAGTGAAAGGGTCATAACAAGTGCTTCTTTTTTAAGATTGGATGTATCATTTTATAGAGATTATTTTGGAAGGGAAGCAGAATCTCGACTGGGTTGAGATAATTGTTGGTTCATTAAGAGATCAACTTAAACAAGCACAAGAAATAAGAAAATAATTTTACATGTCCTCATACTTAACTTATTGTCTTTCATGTACTCAAGATCTTGGAGCAATTCCCCATGAACCTAGAGTGAAGACTTAAACATCTTTGAATATTGTCCCTTACTGAGAAGAGATAGAGTCCTAGAGGACTACAAAAGGTTTCATGATGTTTTCCTTAGAAAATTGTGGTATTAACTACCGGGGACCCCAAAGTAGAGAATCTGTCCATAGGCTCAGAAACTAGCCTAGAATTATGACAGCTTCTATATCCAGTTCCTGCGGTTTACATACATCAGAGTGGGAGGTTTTGATGAAGAACCTCTTAAATTTCCAAGATTCGCCTTTGAATTCTTTGTTTTAGCAAAAGTTTGTAGGAAAATGTTCACCATGGTTAAAAATATCCCCCCAGAAGAAAGATGGGATTCCATGTTCCCAATCAGGCTTGGAGCCATGGCTTGCAAGAACATGATTGATGCTTAAGTAATAGAGTAACTTGGTGAGTTTTCACATGTAGTTTTATGATTCAAGAAGAGGGTTCGATAATAAGGGTTTTCCAAGATGAGTCCTTAGTTTGAGTAATCATCTGTCACCAAGCTCACTTATTGAAGATTTGTGGGAAGAACTTGGAGATGAAGAGGTAGTTAGAAAAAAGGACCATTCCAGGTTGTTACCCCCTAGATCAAAACCCTACAATTGAAGTTTGATATAGATGACCTAGATGAAGATGGTTCTGAGATTATCAAACCAAGATATGATGGTTCAAACACAGAGGATTTTCCTGAAATGGACTGGACAAGAGAAGAAGAAGATAATGTGAAATTGAGAGCTAGGTTCATTTTTGAAGTTACAGAGGACTGGCTAAAGAGAAAAAGACAGGGCAAGGTAGAGAGTACACCCCTTGAGAAAAATAATGTTGATTTCATCTTAGTCGAAGTGTTGCCTAATTCATCTAACACATGTCTTTTGGTCACTGGTGTAGGTAAGATCCCTTTGTCCAAAAAGAAAGCAATTCTAGGTGGACATCCTACTGCACCCTGGACAAGGTCAAGGACCAAATCTGAAAGCCGTGCTTGGATGACCTCTCCAAATTCTAGTTTCATTGACATTGACATCAACAATGAGGATATTTCTTTCTCAATTGAGCACCCTAAGAAAAATCAAGAGGTACCTATTGACCACCATGAGATTCAATAGGCAAAAGTAAATCTTGCTAAAATGACTAATAATAGGTTGGTTTCTAGTTTAGTTCCCCCTTGGTTAACAAATTTAGTGAATAGAAAAAGAAGCTTCAAGCCTGTTTCCCTGCCGGTTAAAGAAATAATCACTAAGTATGTCGTTTGTACTCCAAAGGAAAAAAAGGCCAAAAGTAATGCAAGGTTAATCATGGACTCCACTACAGGAAAGGTGATTGTTGAGATTGCAACCTTTAAACCCAAAGAAGGAATTCAAAAACTTGAGGTAGAGGACTTTGAGGTCACGAAAATGGAATTCAGTGTGCTAACCAGGGATTCAAGGGATCACTTATTCAATTTCTCAACTAATCATATGCTCGATCAATCCCAAAAAGATGGTAAGGAAAAATGAGAGCTTAAACAGCTCATAATCACAATAGCTGAATTTATTAGTTCTCTCAGTGATGTCGGTGTGCTTTCATTAGCTCAATCTCCATAAGATTTTGACCCCAACTCAACGGACAACAAGAAATTGCTAAAACAAATGCAGTAGGGCAGAGTCCTAACAGAGGCCATGAAGAATTAGGTTGACGATGTCATAACAAAAGGGAGCAAATTTATTTGAGAATTTGTGGCCACTTGTGCAAATTGAGAGGTACTGCTTGGAGAAATTCAGACCTTGATTCTAGGATGGGAATTGGAAGAAGAGAAATGCATAGCCATTGTGTCTCAGGTTAAAAAAATAGAAACATATGGGGTAACTAAGTTCCTATCAGAGAATTCAATGAAGCTAGTTGATCCTTGTATGCTATTCATTTTGAAACAGAACCTAGGTTGGAAACGTTTTTTGTTCAAATCCAAGATTTCAAATGCGCGTGCCATGGAGAAAGAAATTAAGGAGATACATGCCAATGCACTGAAAGATATCAAAGTGGTGAACCCTTCAAGTATACTCTAGATTGAAGAAGGAAACATGGATGTAGATGCCATGATCAAAAGCTTCATAGATGCTATGAATTCCCTCAAGGAGAATGAAGAACCTATGGCCCAGGACTTCACAAAAATAGAAAATGTGGAATCCATGCTATTCCTGAATAGAGGACAGTTGCCCAGGTAGTTAAAAAAAATTTGAGAGCTCAATCAAATGGGAGAAAAACACATGTCGGGCAAAGTTGATTGACCTAAAAGGATTGCATTCTCATCCAACTCAGGAACTGGTGAATACATTCAGGACCTGGAAACTAGTTTGGAGTGCCATGCCAAGTGACTAGTAGCAGAGGATATGCAATAATCTTGTGTTTTTAAGTTTTTCTTTTTTAGGGGACATATGTCTTTAAAACTATTTCTTTGTTTAAAAACTGGTTTCTAACTGTTTCATATTTCTATTAACTTGAGAAGCCAAGTTTTCAGGGAGGCCTCCTGGATTGTAAACTATATATGTTGGAGCATAGAAAGATAGAAGGGTTAGAATTTTTAGATTTATACTTAGTTTAGAAACTCTCTTAGTACTGTTTTGGCATTTTTCTTTGAATGGAATTAAATTGGAAGATACAGTAATCTGTCAGGTTTTTAGATTTTTCTCTGAAGAGACATGAATATTTTTAATACAAAGCTTGGTTTAAATCTTTGAGTTTAAGTTTATGGTGTACTAATTACTTTGCGAATTAGTATATCTCTTTCTCTATATCACTTGTTGATGCGTTGAGATTATCAATCTTTCTAGATAATTCTTGTTTTTAGTCTCTTAGGAAGTTAATTTCTGATAATTGGAGGAACTGTGTTTTCCTTTAATCTTAAATATTGCATTATAATTTATGAGAAGTACCTCAATACCTAGGAGTATTTGAGAGTTCCTTGTGTAATTTTCTATTAAAAGTACATTCATTAGTTTTTATTTTAAAATTCATTGAAAATATTTGAGAGGGAGTTATACCTCCTAAATTCAAAGGGAAACAATTATTTCATGCTTATCCAACTGTTGTTGAATTGTTTGTCTTCAAAGAGGTATAGAGTCAATATAAGGTTTATTTGAAGTTGAGACAAATATGTTCGCCAACAAGAGCATTGTACATAATTGAGTAAAAGAAGATAATTCAAAAATTGATATCTTGTCTCTAATGTATTTTTGTAAATTAGTAATGAAAATATGTTGAATATAAATATTGGGCACTAGATAAGAAATTTGAACATCAAAATATTTAAATGTAGTAATGAAATCAGTCAACTTTTCTTTAACCCCTTATTTACAATTCATTCAATTGGTCAAAGAAATCTTAGGACTTGGACAATAGGGAAAATGAATGGGGAGAGCAATGCAATGATAAAGTGATAAATATATTACTTCCACATTTCATTGATTGTACATTAGGAAGGAAGGATGCCCCCAATAGGCTCAAGAGGTGTCTCAAGAAATAATTGGGGACACAATTTGTCCTTACTTAAGTAAATTTAATGAATAAAATGAGAATGTTTAAGTGGTGTAATTGATCTACTATGAGAGTCACTAAAAATTTGATGAAAACTGACTAATACGAATGAATAATGAGCTAAAAATGACGAAAATAGAAATCAAAAGATAAAATAGACCAATGAAAGAAATTTGAGATCAAAATGGTCAAGACATGGTGAGTTTGGCAATGTTTTCTTGAGACAAAGAGTTTGACAATGTGTTCCCAGTGTTTTCGACTGAAACTTTCATAGATCTTGCAATTGTACTTGCTCTACCTAGATCTGATCTGATAGCTCTATGACTTGTTCTTATACACAAAAAAGTGGGAAATTTTTTTATGGAAATGGGTTTGCCTTGGTAAAACCCTTGTTTAGGAATCAACCTTAGAAATGAAATAAATTTGTATAAAGGAAAGTAGATAGAAAGGAAAATGATTGATTTACCTTGTATATACTCTCGTAACTAGATGCAGAAATTGCTCATACCCATGAAGATGCTTGAATGTGCATGGAATCTAAAGATTTGTCTTTGGAATGTAATGTAGAATAAATTATTCCTTTACAAATGCATATATCTATGATTGCCACTCCTAGATCATGAATTTAGATATGCTTGATAATCACTTGTAAAGAGGAGAGATAAGGTGGATGAATGGATTGATCTTCTTTCTTGATTTGAGAATTACTATACTTGGCTATCATAGGAGATAAAATTGCATAAAATAGAGAATATTTCCTTGGATTTGAGTGATCTTTAAGAATTAGAGACTTGGAGATCTTGATCTTTGATTCTTTCCTTAAAATCTTGAATTCAAATGCTCTTGCTTGCTTGAAATATTGATAGCTTTATTGCCAAAGTTGTAGATCTTAGTTTTCATATGATTATGGATATCAAAATAAGGAGTGATAAGGGGTTCTTAAACCAACTCCATCATTTTGGGATTTAAATTTGATATAGGCCAACCACAAATGAAAATATCAAAATAGGACCTTGACATTGGGCTTTGGCAAAAGTTTGGGCCCCAAAACTAAGGGACATGTCACCATTGGTGATGTTTCCCATGGAGAATGAGATCAAATTTGAATAAGAGATCAGACAGAGAGAATAGGAGTGGGAGGAGAAAATATAGCTTGCTAGGATCAAGCATAATGGGCATTCGAACCTCGAAATCACCAAAATGGGGCCTAATAGGTCTGAAAGCATCCAATTATGGGTGATAACTTTTTAGGACTATAAAAGAACAATATTATTTTAAAATTTTTGAATGAAATCATTAGCAAGATTTTGAAAAGAATCAATATAATAAGTAGGTAAAGAATAATACCATTGCAATACCTTATCCCTAAATGTTCTACTAAATAGTTTAGTGATGAGTTTATGATCATGAGAGAAGTCACTACACAATGTTTGGAAAGTCTTCACATGAGTCAAGTGATCGCATTTACCAATGTAAGTCACCAAGAGAGGTATTTTCATGTATTGAGGGATAACAACATGAATTATGTCTAATGACAAAAAGATAGAAATTTCACAAGTGGGAATATTAACATTGGATTGAGTCATGGAGGCAATTTGCTCTTACAAGGATGAAAATGTTTGAGCAAGACTATTGATAGTGAATTCTGTAGAAAGGTTGGTATGCGACATGTGTAAAAGGTTTGCACCATTATGAGAAATGGAGGGAACACTGGAATATGAAAATTGAATATTGTTGCAAGTAGGAATGGATGATGGTTTGGAAACACTTGAAGTAGGATGAATGATAGGATTAGTAATACTTCCAAGGCTAACATGTGTATGATTAATGGTTGGAATTAATATAGTCATGAGAGGTAGAGGATAAGTAGAAACATTAGGTAATGAAGTAGGAATAAGAATATAAGGCTCAACACTAGTAGGAGGTTGAGTTAAACCAAGTTCTTGAGCATAATCCTTAATGAGTTTAACATTGTATGGATAATATGGGAAATAGAATGCAAAAAATCAACACTATTATTGAATCATTATGAATCATATTCATCATTATTTCTACTAAAGAGATAGCTTTCATGTTCAATGTTCTTGACCTAACCATTGCTCAAGTTTTTCAAATTGATGGGAAATAAATTGCACTTGGATAGGAGACAATCCTAAGGTTTCATCATCATCATCATCATCATCTGAAGAGTGGGAACAAGGATTTTAAAAAATAGTGGGAATGTCATTAGCAAGATTGTTTGTTTCATCAAGACTATTAGAAAACATAGAGGACTTGGGATCACAAGAACCCACAAGTCTATGACTTATCCTAACCAAAATGCTAAAGGTAGGATTCAATGTGATAATAATCATACAAAAGGAAATGAAAGGAATACCTAACAAATTTGCAAATAGAAAATTTGAAATAAATATACAAACACTCATCAAGTTTATGCAACATATAATTGCACATAAAACCTAATGAAGAGCACATCTAGCCATCAAATAAAAGATGCATAAAAAGAAGATCTAACACCATAAATTAGAATGTAAATGTTATAAGTTAGGTTCACCAAAATGTACAATAAGAAAAAGAGGAGGAAAACATGCAAGGGAGATTGGATTATCCTCCTTTTTCCAATGCACAATCAGAAGGAATATTACATGCTAGGCTCAAGTAGGACTTAAGGACTAAGTGGGTTAATGATCGTTCACAAAAATGTATTAGAATATGTTGGATTTATGGGAATATAATTGGATAATCCATGATAGAATAAAAAATAATCCAAAGTGACAAGTTTCCTATTACACAAACTGAAAAAATAGACAACAATTTGTAAGTATCAAAAGTAGTAACCATGCAGTAGTACTAACCTATGATTTTTGTTTGAAGTTGAATCATATAAAATAGGTTGTCTGAGCCATCTTTTTCATGAGAAGAGGTCACCTAAGGCATCATATTCCTAGTACTTTCCAATGAGAAAACTTTGATACTATCCATTAGGTTTTGTACTTTCTAGATCTGTAATAGTGGGTTCGCCACCTTTTCCTTCATAAGCCAATATTGAGATTGTGATGTCTATGAAGATGCTTTCTTGAATGTAGTTGTATGTTGAATTTTAATCCTATAATGTGAAGACGAATCAAGGATTCCTTTCACCAATGCATAGATCCATAAATACTCCTCAAATATCTTCAATGTTGTTATGCCTAATAGAATATTACCTTAAAGAGTAGAAGGATGAATGAATGTATATGGACAAAGGGTATTATTTCTTGATTAAGAAGTCATCATGAGAGAGAAGCTAGCTACAATGAATAAGATTTTCTTCAAATATGCCTTGGATGCAAATAAACTTGATCTTGAATGTTTGGATGAAAAATTATAGTAGACCACTTGAAATATTGATCTTGATTACCAAAATGAGGAGAGATGTGTTTCTTTTATACCTCTCACAATATTTTTGGGGTTAAAATTCAAAGGAGGTTGACACAAATCTAGAAATTCCTCTAAAACCCCAAGATGGGCCCCAGTATTAAATTTAGTTCCAAACATCGGGGAAGAGGAAAAGCATCCTCTTGCTCATAAGAGACCCAAATTCAAATTGGATCCTAAGGAGGAAAATAATCCAAAAATATAGGAGGTAGGTTTTAGATCAAGAGTAACATACATGAAATCCTAAGGATACTAAAATAGGGCATAATTAAGAATCTAATTATAGGTGCTTAGAATTTAGAATGGTACATTTAGCCCCTACATTAGTGGGAGTATGAGACAACCTCCTACTCATGGTAAAGTGGATCAATGCATCAAGAAAGTTTTATCAAGGTCAAGGAGACAAGGAGATACCAAACCCCCAAGTGATTTATGTCTTCATCAAATCCAAAACCAAGATGAAAAGAAGCATCACTTAGAGAGAGAGAGAGAGAGAGAGAGAGAGAGAGAGAGAGAGATGACCAACTAGCCTACTAAGGTTTTGACTTAATATGGGTCATGAAGATAAAATATTGCTACAAAAGGTGGAATCAATAGTCTAGAAAGTTGTGTTATGCTATTCAACCCATCAAAAAAGGATAACCAAGTGAAACATAGTCCACTTAGGCAATCCATCAAAAGATGATCAGTCCTTAAGGAAAGTATTGTCTCCATTAAGGGAAACAAAAAAAGATATCAATCCTAAGGAGAACATAGTCTTTAAAGGGATCTAGAAAAGGAGGATCAATCCTTAAGGAAAGCATTATCTTCAAAAGGGATCCACTAAATAATGCACAGGGTGTGTAATGTTATGTAAGGATAAACTAAAGGAAAACATTGTCTCCTTAGCCATCCATATAAGAGATTGAATTGATTTATTGTGTGTGTGAAAAATATGAACCAAGGAACGAAGTGTATACCCTCATGTTAAAGTGATTGAAAACTCTTTAATGGAGCAATAGTTTTAACAAATCTTACATGCACCCACAAGAGACATTTCCACTATGAGATGCCCCCAAGAAAGGACAAACCAAGAGAAATAAAACACATGACAAGAAGATCACAAAATGGATCTACTAACTCTGGTTTAGTATGATCATATGATCACCCATGTATATTGGGAATTATATAAAAATAAATTGACATCATCCCCGAAGGTAACAAAAATATGAGCACAATGGAAGAAGATCACATGAGAGATACAAAGGAGAGTATTTTTGGGATGACATTGTGGAGACAAAAAATAAGAGGCTCAAATTTAAATTAGAGCCTAGGAAGGAGGAAAATAAGCAAAAAATGTAGGAGGTAGGTTGTTGGATCAAGCATAATGGACATGAAATCCTAAGAACACTAGAATGGGGCATAATTGAGAATCTAATTATAGGTGCTTACAATTTAGGATGGTACAATTCTTTTTTCCAAACACTCACCTAAACCTATGGATTAGTCTTATCTTGATCCACCTCGTCAAAGATTTAATTTTTATAAGCATTATGATTCTTCTCCATTGATCCACCACACATAAGATATCCTATTATTATTAATTTGGATGATTATGTTGATAATAATATTGAGATGAATGATTTTGATGATATATATGAAGTTGTTGAGATTAATCATGAGTTATATTTAATGTTTTTAAAATTATTGAACCTAGCTCCTAATGAAACACATAATGCTTCATCTTTATAGCTTGATCTTTTTTGGCACTTGCAATAGCTCCATCTACTATGTTTGTTTTTTCTCTGCTAACATCTTGTCAACCTTTTCAAAAAGGTTTTGATCAAGATATAGAGCTAGATGATTTGGTAGACTAGCTCTTTGTGTAGCATATTCCTTTGTTTATCTTCTTACATGTAATGTGTTTCTTGTGATGTAATTTTTAGTGTGCCTTTGTATTTTGTGAATCTCCCTTTTGATGGCCCTTGTTGCTCTATCAATGAAAGACACCAAAAGAAAAAATCCTATCATGATATTCCTATATTTGTATGATCATTCTTCTATATGTTGTCTTGTAAATGTGTTTTTGTGATGTCTAATTAGGGATGATAAAACACATTGAGATCTATTCTCTTTTTGGTCTCTTCCACGTCGACCCAAAAATACTTATGTTGTTCAACTTATGTGCTCTTCTTCCATTGTACTCATATTTCCACTACCTTTGGGAGATAAGGTTGATTCATAAAATCATACTTGATGGACATGATTTATTTGATGTTCTTACTAACCCTAGATAGTAGATCCATTATGTGCTCTTTTGTGTTTTGTGACTATTTCTCTTTGGTTTGCCTATGTCTGGGGGCATCTTAGTGATGCGAGGTGCTTGTATTTTGGATGTATGTATGCTACCTTAAAGAAACTACTCCTAGTAAGGCATACATGTTCCCTTTAATGTGGGGACATATAATTTGCTCAATGATTATACTTTATGCATGCACCACAAGGTTTGGTCTGTACACTTTGATCACACACCATGATACATTGGTAGTCAAGTTTTCATATTAATTTGCAAGATAATGCTTTGTTTTGTAATGTTTGTGTTTGATGCATACTTCAACACCCATCTTGCAGTCACTTTTTTCGAGGTTTTTTAAGAAAACTAAGTTTTTTGTTTGTAATCTCTAGAGTCAACTAGCATAAAGAAATCTTGTTAGACTTTTTTGACTCTTGTGTTGTTTACATGAATCATAGGAAGGAACACCTTACCATACAAAGAAGTCATATCTTGTCTCTTATCCTCTCATAAGGCTCATAGTAAGAAACATCGTACTAGCCCAAGAAACCATATGTTATTCTTTCCTTTCCTCTTGTATGCTCCATGTGTCTATAACATGTGTTGATCAACCTACTCCTTTTATCTTGTAATTCAGATATATGAGATCTCAAGTCCTTAGGGGTTTCATGTTTTATTATTTCTTGTGTCTTGATGAAATTCTTTTGATGCTATCATGTACTTTAATGAAAGTATGGTCGTGAGGTCATAGTCTTGCTAAAATGGGAGCTAAATATAGTACCATAAATTGTATCCTCACACAATTACATGTTCACTTAGGCCTTACTTTGGCACTCTTGTTTCCATGCTCTGAGATCAAAGTGATCTTTTCTCAATCTAAGCTCTAATTTTTCAAGCATAATATCTTTCTGGCTCCTCAACCTATTTCTAGCCCTCCAAGATTGTTATAAGGTGTCTAGTGCCCTAGTCCTAGAGGTTGCATAGACCAACCAAAAAGGGCTCAAATTTGAATAGGTTAATAGTGAAAATTTGGTGAGCAGGAAAATATTATCCATTTCGGCCTACTTCAAAGTTATCAATTTTTTTCATGAGGCTCAAAATAAAAGGATGTCTTGCCCCATCATTTAAATGCCACACATTCACAATTCAGTGTCTCACTGAGAAAGTGTTTTAGTCATTTAAATGCAGTGAAGGAGGAGATATAGTATTGAATATAGAATCCATGATCAATTTAATATGTTTCCTCTACGAGTGAAGAGATACATGAGCTCTCTTCCCAGCATCAACCTTTCATGATGGCTTCAAGGCAAGGGGAATTAATTGAAGAAGGTATATCATTATGATTCAACAATCTTTACTTTAGATTCAAGGTTTATTTCAAACATTATTAATGTATGAAAGGTTGACTCCTCATGGGACTTGAATTAGGAAAAGATTTGTACAAAAAAAATACCATCACTCTCTCTCTCTCTCTCTCTCTCATGTAGGTTTCCAGATGTAGGAGTGAAGTATTATAGATCCAATGAGTGTCAATTGAGATGTAGAAGATTTAGATCCTAAAATGACTAGGAAGCTATCAATTATTAACATAATACGTGAATAGAAAATTAGTCTAGCATATTTTTTGGGAAATTTCAAGGGACACATTAAAATTACATCTTGAGTCTGAATCTTCAAGTGATATCATCTTCAGACATCACCTAGAATATGTCACCTACCAAATTACTCTACCATTTTGAGCTCAATTTTTAGTGATAGGTTCCTCTATGACTATCCTTTTTAGATCTGTAAATTCAATCATGATTTATTAGACATGTAGATCCTTTTTTTCATGTTGAATAGTGTATAATTTAATATCTTTTATATATCCCTTTTTGCATCACATCAATTCAAATCAATCAATAAAAAAGGAGAGGACACCATCCAATTCATCTCATGCCCAATTCTTACCTATCTCAATTGGTTTGAAGTTGAGCCAAGTGAATAACTCTCCTAATGAAGTGGTTAATGAGAGTGGGTTTGATCTCTAGTTTTCATGCTCAGACTAGTAATACCCCATTTCCACATTTTCACCTCCATTTCAAAGTGCTAAGTTAAAGGCAAGGAAAATCAATTTCTAGGTGGAGAAAGGTTTTCTAGATAAGTTCCAAATGTCTCATCTAGTGCCAAAATTTGGATGAAATAATTTTTTGATGATTGAGTGAAGTTTGAAAAGTGGGTTTAAGGAATCTTTGAGTCACAATGATAAAATATTCAAAGCATTTGGGACCCTAAAATGGCTTTGAAAATGATTAAATGTAGGTCTAGGAAATGAGAAACCATAAGTTCCATGTCTTAGAGGATAATGCCAAAACATTTACTTGGGACCCGAAATCCTGAAGTGTATACTTGATGCCTTAGTGATTGTATTTTTTTAGCCTTTGGGACTTCTAAGGTTCAAAGGATCTAGTCATTGGATCCTATTGAGACCCAAAGTGTATACCTCAATCGTAATAGTTGTGAATTTCAGACTTTAGGGGGTTCTGATGTTCAAAGGGTCACATTGTTAATGTTTCCTAGTCATTTTGTGAGTGAAAGTCCCAAAAATTATAAAGCTCAAATTTAATTAAGTGTAGTTTAAGGGTCTTAAGACTTTCATTTTGAATTTATTAAAGGGCCAACTATCCCTTTGAGGCTCAAAGCCCAGGAGTTTTCTCAAAAGTTCCAATACTTGGTTAATTTTAGGCCTTGCTTTGAGTATTTAATGACAATCAAGATATTAGGCACAAAAACCTTTTGAAGAGTCAAATCCTACTAGGGCATAATTTAAGGCATGATTTGAATAAGGATTGTGGGATTTTTGAATTCTTGCGAGATAAGTTGCAAGACGAAAGGATTTTGGGGCTTGAAAACCTAGGGCATGAAATTGGAAATGAAGTCTAAGGTTTTGAATCCAATTAGGATCTAATTTATTCCTAACCTATAAGTAGGAAAACAAAGTAAACTAACTTTAACCTAAACTCAACTCTAGAAAGTAGGAAAGAATGAAAAGAGAAACAATAGAAAAAATAATGATGGATGGAACAAATGATCAAAAAATAAAAGAAGACAAATACAAGAAGCAAGTGAAAGACCTACTTGGTTCTATGAAATGAGAGCACCGATGAACAATATGCTAAGAACACACACAACATGCACAAAACCATGAGAAGCCAAGAAACATGAACTCTAATCTCAAATTTCTTAGGAATGCAAAAGATTAGTACATTAGATTGCACTAGGGCTCTTGTAATATTTTTTGAATGCAAGATAATTGAAAATGAACTTTAAATGAGCTTGAAATAACACTTTTGGTAAAAGGTATACTGCCATTAATGTGTTGACTGAGATGAGTCTCACAACACATTCCAAAGAGGTTAAGAGTGGGAAATCAAATAGGCAAGACATGAGGTACTAAATTTGGAAGTCCTTGTAGGTTCCAACATCTTGAAGAAAACAAAAACAAAACAATGAACATTGAGAAAGTGGACTTCATAAGGAAGGGGAACATTAGGACCAAGTCCTAAGGTTTCTTTGAGACTTGAAGTCTTGAAAACACAACAAAACCTAAAAAGGGGCACAAGAAGGAAAACTAGGAAAGTGAGACTTGACAAGACCTTAGATACAAGTCTAGGATTCCTTTGGGATTCAAAGTCCCAACAAAACAAATACAAATAAAAAAAAAGGAGAAAAAAATGAGGAGAAAGAAAATTAAAGAAAAAGTGGAAAACCAAAAAGCAAAAGACAAGAAAGAAAAGAAGAGGACCCTATTTTGACTAGAAAAATACGAGGGTATATATGCATGGTATAATATGTATGTTGTGCATCATATTTGTTATGCCAAGAAATACTACTTTACTAATATCTATTTCTATTAATTGGAAGCTTGCACCTAGTGAACGAACCATGTATGATGCATAAAAATATAAAATAGTTTATAATCAAATTTGAGATGAAATCTAGTCTTGTTAAAAACATTAATACATGATTGAATAAGCTGAATGATCTCAAGAGACTATTCTGTGATATCTTGATAAATTACAAACAAATATGGTGATCATTAATGATGATTGAAATGAACAATACAAATAACATGTAAAAACCTATTATAGCCCAATCATAAGCAATTAAATCACAATACATTCAATCATGATATCAAGAGAACAATTCTTCACAAAAGTAGAAAACAAGCTAGATAAACATCAAACAACACCAATGCCTTCATGAAACACTTCATTCCCTTGTCCTTCCAAGATCTTGTATGAATGGAATGTGGGTGCTCTTAGTTTTGTAGCACACAGCACACGAGGCTATGGAGAATGGAGATGGTTGATTGATAAACAAGTGATAATGGGTGTAATGTAAGTATGGCAATATAGTGACGGGATAGCTATGAACTCTCAAAGATGCTAATATGAAAGGACACTATCCCTAAGTACCCAAGATACAAAAATGCACAAGATAGCTCAAGATCACAAAATGCACTAGAAAACACAAGCACAAGATCATGAAGTAGCTAGATAACACAAAATTGTATAAGATCACAAAGGCATAAGATCACGAAGTTGCTAGATGCAAATGTGAGGAGAAAATAACTTTTATAGAATCCTTATGCAAATCAACGGTTGAGATTAAGAGGTGCTAGGAGATTGAATTAGATTCAAGGTTAAGTAGGGTTTTGGTAGGAGTGAAGGAGATTACGAGGCATTAGAAAATGAGTGGCTAAGATTGAGTGGTAGGTAAGAAAAGTGTTGACTTTAATCATAAGAGACAAATTAAGAGACACACGACAAGTGACACAAGTTCAAAATTTAGGAGTTGATCCATGTGAGTGATGGTGATTTGCTAAATATGAAAGAAGATGATTTATAAATTTATAAAATAAACAAAAGTGTTTATTCCATAAATAGGAAAATTACGAAACAAAAATCGAGTAAATTTAATAAATGTCAATTTATTAAATTTCTAGGATAGAAGAAGCTTACACAAATGTCTATTTAATTAATAGATGAATTTTCTTAATTTCACGAGGACATTTTAAGTGTCTACAATCATTTACATTTTTAAATTTTAATTTAAAAATAACGATTAACTTAATAAAATATATATAATTCATAACTAAAAAAAAATTAATTTTAATAGTTAAAAAATAATTATATAAATTGTATAATTAAAAAAATTAAAAATCAAAACCCATCTTTAAAAATAAGTAAAAATATAAATAAATATAAATTTTAATTATATACTCACTTTCATTAAAAATAAATAACAAAAATAGATTACTCAAATCTATTTATTTCACCAAAGAGTAATACTAATATACTTGAACAAATCTGTTATATGTAAGTAAGAAATTCGGTGATTAAACCACTTGAATTAGAGTACTATTAAGATAAACCACCTCAAAAGACCTTCACTCTTCACTCTTATAAACATTCTTCACTCTTATAAACATCATCTAGATATTAAGTATTCCATTCATTCTAATGAAAAATAGATTCTGTAAACTACTACTCATCAAACATAAATAATAAATTTGATTCAAAAACTTCACAATTAAATTCTAATCACAATATCACTATCATATTATTCACAATATCACTATCATATTATTTTAGTTTTTTAATATTCCGTGTAATGACGGCAATCAAATTTCCGTTTACCTATCTCTGTTCGGACTAATATTAGCACGCAGAGATCGCTTGTTCGAACCCGAAAACCTGTGATATCCAACGATAATATTGTGCTGGAGATGGCCGTTATGCTCTCGACAAGCTTGGGCGACATTGTCATCGACTTGAACACAGATCGTTGTCCTCTCACTACCAAAAATTTTCTCAAGTTATGCAAGTGAGTTTTGTTCCCTTTTTGTTACAAACAATAACAACATTTTTTGTAAATTTGATTCTTTACTCATTTGTCTATTAAGAAACCTGCAATAATGTTGCCTGCAATCAATATAAGTCAAAACAATTACCTCTCATGTTTCTGAAGATAGTTTTTTCATGCCAAAGTATACTTTAATCAATTAATTTACTTTAACTTTCTCCTATATCGTCAGGAATACTGCTGGACGCTAGTAAGGCTAGATGAATGTGCGCTTTATATTTATTGAAGAGAAAAGAACTGAGAAATTGATTACTGTAAATCTATTTATTTACATAATATGTATCTTAGTCTCGTTTTTATTTATTTAGGTTTACAGACTTTATTCAAGAGATAGCTATCAGCTAGTTTTATTTTTAGTTGCCCTAATTATAATTTGGTCTTTTGGTAGTTTTCCAGTGTTTCTCCGAGTTTAGGGGATGGTGTGATTTATTATTAATTTTGGGGATGGCGGAATATATATACACACAATGCACAAAATTAAAGAACAAGCACTGCAAAGCTCATAATTGATAAGTTATAACAATTAAACAGTGTCAATTGTCCAATCATAAATGTTATCATTTGAACATTATAGCTGAAAATCAGAATCCATTACAAAGTTTCAATGTACAAATGAGCTGAAAGTACCAACTAGAGTCTACAACTGACAGACATCAAAATGATGAAATAGAAATACTAAAAACAATCTAAAACTGTTTGTGTTTGAGCAGCAAGCTCAAATGTCAATCATCATCATCTACTGGATATTTTGGAAACTCCTTGGCACTAGAACTGGTGGAATGAACTGTATCCCAATCCTTGAATGTGAGCCCATCCAACCTCATATGCAGCCCATGCTCCTCATTGATGTAGCGCAGATCCTGAGGCTTTATATCGCACAGTGTAGCTGGGCTCTATCTATACTTATGTGTTTTGTGATCAATGAGATACAAGGCACTATGTACAATCACAAGCTTTTCCACTCTTGTGAGGTAAGTCTGTTCCTCTTAGAGAGGAGATAAAGCTATGTGTACATTTAGTTCTTTTCAACAATAGAGGAACTAAAAACTTGTGAAAGAAGACAAATGGCAGGTCTGTGTGGCAATCCTAGAGGTCCATAGATTTGGCTTGTGCCAAAGTGTGTTTGTCAATCCTTGCTGACTTCTTATAGTCATCTAGTTTTGTGAAATTTATCCACTCAACTTTGATCAACAAAGCTTTCTTTTGACTGTACATTTTCTTAAAGGCCTTCATGAGGCCATTCCTTGCCTGATGGTCATAAATGTGAAGAACTTTTCAAGGTCTATCTACATACCATTTTGAATTCAAAGTACATACAAGTTACAACAATGTGTAAAGGGGTGTTTAGCTTCTCTGACTTTTTCTAAAGCATGGGATGAATATTCTCAATGCAAAACTCTAAGGTGAGGTCTCTCTCATGAATGGCAACTTTCATTTGGACAACATGCTATCAATGCATTCATAGATCTCGCCAAGGCTAGGATTGTTCAGAATCTACTAATTTGACAACAATCAAACCAAGGGATACAAAAGATGTGATGTATCTCGCATTTCGACAAAGAGTAACTAACCACAGTCTCCTTCATCCTCTTCCTCTAGTATGTATTTAATTCCTCGCTCCTATTTTGTCCTTATGTCATTATAATAGGCTGCAAGGGCTCTTGCAACTCAACCATCCTCTATAGTGGAATGGAATAGGAAGCAAATCGGGTCTCGATTGGTTTTAGGAACCACTTCATCTCAAAGGTCCAAAACAAGGCCAATAGAATACCCATGATTAAATAAGTCCTCAGATGCAAATATATATATGTTTTAAATAAGTGCTTGGTAAACTTTTTAATGTGACTGGTGAGTTGACACAACACGCCCTCCGGCTCCACGTAAAACGCTTTTGACTCAAAGCTATGAACCGGTGAGGCTGCAAATCGGGGACCTCATCCCATTAAACAAAGCTGAGGCTCAAACCCATGAGCACATTGGATCAGCGAAGGCACAAGCCCGCAATCACAATGGCCTAGTAGGGTTTGAACCTTGGTGGGCACAACATCACCACCACCACTTAACCAACACACTAAGTGGTGAACCCTTAGATGCAAATATAATTATTCACTAGAATAATAATTTATCTGCTCAGCTTGATTTCCAGCAAGAAAATTGTTATTTTCCAACTATAATAATTTTATTCTGAAATTAAACTTTTATCCTAAAAATTTGATAAATGCCTCTAAAATTGGTCTTCGAAGAAATTTCACCAATATTGCAAATGAAGCTCAAATGTGGATTTTGATACAATTTTACTCTTAGATGAGTTGGGATTTCGTCCAATCCACCAATTTACCCCAAGATTTTCATCCTAGTCTGAAGAATAAACCAGGTTCAATCCTTTTGATAAACAAACTTTCATAAAACATCCAAAATGCTGCAAATGAACTCTCAAATCTCCTTATAAAACCCTCCTGGAACTTTCCGGAATATAAATTATAAAATCACTTTTATTTCATTTTCTCGTTAATAAAGTGACCCTCTTATAATTTTTCATTGACATAAGATAAGTCACTTTATTAAATAACCACGGTTCAACACTTATTAATTAAGTACAAATAATTCTGCAAAGCTTAGGACTATTTAACATGTGATTAATTAATTATTTTATGACCCCTTCTAAATAATTAAAACTAGTCATCATTAAATTCATTTATTTATTGACAACTTAATTTTAAACATTTAATCAATTTCTAAAGTCAAATAAAATGGGACATTATAGTTCTTCCTTCCCAGAGATTGCTTGCCCTCAAGTAATCTGAACTTGCATGCCAATACTAGGATCACAAATAAACTTGTAGAATGCTCCATCATAAATCTGTTGTAACATTCTGATACAACTGAACCCAATAACTCTGTCAAAATTTGTTACACTATGAAGATATCCATCTACCATAAAAATCCTTGGATCCCAAGGTGAAATTGATAATATGCTATTCCCGATATCCGTAACAGCTTGCTTTATTTAACATTGAAAAAGTAATTAAATTTACTCACTTGTTAAAGTAATAGGATGCATGTAAATTGCCATATGAAAATTTCTAACTTTTTAAATATCCTTTCAACATGTAATAATATGATCCAATGCATTACCTAAGAAACACTGAAACATCTATGATTATCTCATCATGAATTTTAAACTTGTTCCTTTCTTTTTCAAGTAACAATATACAATCATTTAACAATTGTAATCATATAACAAGAGTTAGGGTTTAGAGTACTGATAATCAGACTAACTGATCTACATCTCAAGCCTTGGTGAATATCTATAGGAAGGAGAGCATCATCTGAGTGCTTTTCCTCCAACCATAGACTGATGGTCCCCCACACACCTTCCAATTAGAAAAGGCCCTACCCCTCACGAGGGTATAGATAAGGGAATTGGTCAACGTATGCCACCTGAGTCTAGTGTGCCGTCCTTCATAGTTCCAATCGACCATACAACTATATACTTTCTTTTGACTATGTATGATTAAAGTGACTGGACTATGCAACTGGAATACAGTGAACTGACTAGACACAAGCAGACCTTTGTGTCTTTTTGGCCAAAGTTTTAAATAAATAACACTTATAAACAATGCAGTCAAAAACGTTCACACACCCCTACTTGACTTGGATTACTACAGTTATCCTACAATTTCAAACTCATATAACTTAGATACAAATAGGAGTTGACATGGAACCTCTAGTCACGTGTTCTTGCATCCACTAACTTCGGTTAACTGTCCTTAGTTCTCATGACATTATGAACCTTAAATGGTTTTAAGAAAAAATCTCAGCACAACAATTTAATTTGTAAGCTGGTTGGATACATGCAAGAACTGTCACCCTTCACGTAACCATGACTTGGTGAGTTTTATTGCACCTAGAGAGAATAAAAGGTTCGCTGCTTTGAGAAGACATCTTCTCCTATGTTCTTTTTGGCTAAGTTTACAACTGGTTATAGCATGATTTCAGCTTTATAAACATGTGACTAATATGGAGTTCATAATCTTCTAGAAATCAAAAGTATATAACATATTAAGAAAGAGTCTCAATCAAGTACAACTTATTTGCTGTCTTGTGAGGTTTTAAATTCAGGTTTCATTGTTTCCTCATTCATATTGTATTAGCTAAGTTGCTGATACAAGTATGGGCATGGGTAGAGGTACAAGAACCCGATATGTAGGTACAGGCAATTTTTTTTTTGGGTTTGGGTATATATATATACATTTTATTTTAAAGAAATAAACAAAATTGTAAAACTGAATCATTTGATAGTATGATACTTCATCATTGATAAATGCCAAATGCCAAAGATAAATATTAAATGCCAATTGATAGTTCAAAATTTCAATATTAAGTCATATGCCGTATCATATATGTCTAGGTTCATGATTCAAATGAAGATCATTACAATTACAAAATTGACAATCCAAAATAGTAATTGTCTTTTATCTTTAAGGCAATTCATCAATCATCAAAAGGATTATCAAAAAAATTATTATCTATTACATTTTCAGCTGCTGCAAGTTCAAGATCATTTGAACTCAAAGCAGTGCCACTCGCACTAGATGCACCATGTGTAGGTATGTCATCATCATCACCCATAGTGACTCTAGCAAGATCTTCAATGGTTGCATCCAAGTTGGTACACTTAGGGGCTACATCCCAAAGCTTCGCTGCCCCATCCTTGTATTGGGGATCCTTATGTGATAGAACACACAAATTGGCATGAATATAAACCAAGTCTTTTTCTCTTTTTGTAGCCAACCGATTACTCTTCACTAAGTGGATAAAGGAGTATGTAATCCAGTTCTGTTCTGACAGTCCCAACCGGTGCTGAGAGGGGAGGGGTGAATCAGCACCTCTAAAAACTTTTTCTCTTTAAATCTGGTGAAGTAGACTTACAGCTGAAAGGTAAGCAAATTTAAGCAAATAATAATAGTAAGCAAACAATCACACTGTGACACCAAATTTATCATGTGGAAACCCGGTTAGGGTGAAAACCACGGTGTGAAGAGACCTCACAAATTTTGTACTCTTCTGGATGTTATTTTTGGTTTTAGATCTAACTATTTACTGAAGTTAAATTAAATAAGTGCAATGACAGATAACTAAATCATAGACACAACACAAGATATACCCTGGGAAACCTCCCTTGTGGAGGTGAAAACCCAGCAATCAGTTTGATGTATAATATTAATCCCAGACTCAACTTACAATGTATAGCTTCAATGGTGAATTTGACCTGAAGAAGTAATCAGATCTGATTGATAACTTGATCAGTCATGCATAGAGCAGAGAAGGATCAATCTCAGACAACTCTTGATGATGTATGAAGTTGCAGACCCCTGTAGAAGGCAGAGCTTTAGTTATAATCAGTAGATCGCATGTAGTAGGGCAGATTGCATGTATCCTTCAACAACAGAGTAGATCGCATGCAAGTATCCTTCAACAGTAGAGCAGATCGCATGTGTTAAGACTAGATCGCAAGTGTCCTTCAATAGCAGAGCAGATCGCATGCAAGTATCTTTCAACAGTAGAGCAGATCGCATGTGTTAAGACCAGATCGCAAGTGTCTTTCAACAATAGAGCAAATCGCATATATTTTAAGGGTAGATCGCAATTCTTCCTTAAGTCTCCAAGGGCAGATCGCAATTCCTTAAGAGCAGATGACAAGACTTGTATTTCCGTGAGTTTTTTCTTGATTGCGGTGGAAAGAGTTATATATGTGCCTGCCGATAAATTATTAAGCAGGCCGACCTGAATACTCCAGCTGACCTTCCACATTATTATTTGTTTTTGCCGCCAATATACTATGGCGTGAGAGAAGGGTCGACTTAAGGAAAAACGTCTACCCTTTGACGTTTTAGCAAGAAATCATTTAGAATCAAATTAAAGATTTGATCTAAATGGTTGATAATCGCTCAGCTAGATCCGACTAGCTATAAACATTAACACTCCCTCTTAGCTAGGAGAGATCTAGCTATTACCTTACCTTTCCATCATGCCTACTCGCAGAGGATGGATGCATACCTGTAAGAACAAATCAACCATACCCATCATGCCTACTTGCAGAGGGTGGAACCAAAGCAATCCACCATACCTATTCGCAGAGGGTGGAACCATCATGCCTACTCGCAGAGGATGGTCAAGAATATCCACCGTACCTACTCGCAGAGGGTGGAAGAGGACAAGCCTCAAAAGATCACCTTGCATTGCCCACAGAGGGTGATTGCCACCGTACATTGCCCGCAGAGGGTGGACTCCAATACAACACCACCTTACATTGCCCGCAGAGGGTGGTTACAATCATCTTCACTTAAGGAAGATTAAAACAACAAGATACAATGTCCACCTTGCATTGCCCGCAAGAGTGGTACACAAGATACATCAATGAGGCTAAGACTCCCTCTTAGCAGTAGCTGAGTCCTACAAAACTTCCAAAGCACTCGGACATCCCTAATTCTGAAGCACTCCAAGCAATTGACGATTCAACCAATTTCCACATAGGTTAGACTATACCAAACTCAAGTAAGATGAGAAAGTGTGTGACTCCCTCTTGATCCTCACTCCTGCACAACCAAAAATAAATAAATCTACAACACATATCCTTTCCCTAAAGTTAGTTTCAACAAAAATAGTTAGATCTCAAACAACATTGATTCTAAACTATCTAACACAAAAAATACTTAAAGGAGAAAGTCTTCCTTATCTTCAAGGTTGACAACTTCGCTTGGGTTAGCCATTTGTTGAAAGAGTTGAACTTGACAATCCCTGGCATAGTGGCCAAATTTGTTACATTTGAAGCATTGGATATGAGAGAGATCTCTTGGCTTCTTCCTTGAGCTGTTAGCATCATAAGATCTGAAATTGATGTTCCTCTTGAAGTTGTTCTTCTTCCAATGATCACCTTTGACGGATTGAGTAGCAAGAACTAAGTTTTCTTCATTGCGGGTAGACTTGATCCCTCTTGATATGAGCCTAGATTCCTTTTGAATGCAATCGGCACGAAGGAGATCAACTGAGGGAAAGTTACCTCTACCGCTTGAACCTTGAATGAAGGGTTCCCATGAGGGAGGGAGACCATTGAGTGCAAGCATGACGAGATCCTTGTCTACAACTTCACTATCGATAGCACTTATTTTATCTCTTAATTCTGAAATCCTCATGAAGAACTCCATGACTGACTCATCCTCTTTCATTTTGATTTGAAGTAAGTCTCTTCTTAAGTTAAGTGCCCAGCTTATGTTGTTTACTTCTAACATGACTTCCAATTGTTTGAACATATCTCTAGTTGAAGACATCCTCGAGATGATAGGAACAATATGATCTCTGACAAAATCTATTAGGATCTTCTTGGCCTTGATAACTTTCTTTTTGAATTGATTAAGTACTTCCGGATCCGTAGGTGTTTCAACTTTTTCACTTTGCACAAATTCCAGCAAGTCATGTTCTTCAAGAGCAATCAAAATTCGTGCTTACCAAGAGATGAAGTTGAGGGCACTTTCAAGTCTATCTTCCACCTTCAATCCTGTCACCATTTTGACACAAGAAGGAAACACACAAAGACAACAAATCTAAAGAATACAAGTTAGATTTGATACAGTTAGTAAGAACCTGGGACCTGTCAGATCTGATAGTTCAATACAAACCTGGCTCTGATACCATGTTATTTTTGGTTTCAGATCTAACTATTTACTGAAGTTAAATTAAATAAGTGCAATGACAGATAACTAAATCATAGACACACCACAAGATATACCTTGGGAAACCTCCCTTGTGGAGGTGAAAACCCAGCAATCAGTTTGATGTATAATATTAATCCCAGACTCAACTTACAATGTATAGCTTCAATGGTGAATCTGACCTGAAGAAGTAATCAGATCTGATTGATAACTTGATCAGTCATGCATAGAGCAGAGAAGGATCAATCTCAGACAACTCTTGATGATGTATGAAGTTGCAGACCCTTGTAGAAGGCAGAGCTTTAGTTATAATCAGTAGATCGCATGTAGCAGGGCAGATTGCATGTATCCTTCAACAACAGAGCAGATCGCATGCAAGTATCCTTCAATAGTAGAGCAGATCGCATGTGTTAAGACCAGATCGCAAGTGTCCTTCAACAGCAGAGTAGATCGCATATATTTTAAGGGCAGATCGCAATTCTTCCTTAAGTCTCCAAGGGTAGATCGCAATTCCTTAAGAGCAGATGACAAGACTTGTATTTCCATGAGTTTTTTCTTGATTGCGGTGGAAAGAGTTATATTTGTGCCTGCTGATAAATTATTAAGCAGGCCGACCTGAATACTCTAGCCGACCTTCCACATTATTATTTGTTTTTGCCGCCAATATACTATGGTGTGAGAGAAGGGCCGACTTAAGGAAAAACGTCTACCCTTAGACATTTTAGCAAGAAATCATTTAGAATCAAATTAAAGATTTGATCTAAATGGTTGATAATTGCTCAGCTAGATTCGACTAGCTATAAACATTAACATTGGAGTACGCCCTGTTAGGAGCCTTCCCGGTTAAAGGATCAAAACGCACTATTAGATGCGACCCGATTAAGGGATTTGTTACAATAAGGCTGGTTAGTGCCTACCTGGTTAGAGGACTTTGAACACCTTGAAAGATGTCACCCGGTTAAGGGATTTGATATAAGGGACCTGTTAGAGTCCACCCAAATACTGGGATTTAACTATTGTAATTGCTAGAGAACAATAGAGGGATTGACCTTTTACAGATGGCTATACGTAGCCTGATAAGATCTCTATTTGTGCTCAACTGAGAAGCATCATCGGTCGCTGCAGGTGTCTTCTTCTCTACTTTTGTGCTTCTCTGCACAATCTTCTTTCTCACTTCTTCTTTCTTCTTTTCACCCCTGGCTTCTTTAGCATACAGGTTCACTCTTTTTCTCGGCAGAATGAAGACAACTTCTATTCTCCTTAGGCATAAGAATATATAGTGCCCTAGCCCTAATTGTGCTCAACATGCATGACCTAATTACAGATCCTTATCGGATTCATTACTCAGTGGAGTACCAGTTCACTGAGGAAACATCTGATGCATGCCCTTGCTTTATCTGCCTTATGAAGAAAGTAGTAGTTGCGTGTCAAGCAACTTTCCTTCATAGGAGATAACGCTTTGTTTTAAAGCCACATATTCCGGCTTTAAATCCTCCAGACGCGCCTCAAACTGATTGCCAGTTTAACTCAAAGACTTTCGGATTTAGTGCAGAAAATCTTGGTCAAAGAGTTGGTTGGAACAGATAGTTGACTATGACTTCCTTGGTTCACACCGGAGTCATTACTAGATCGGTTGAGATCCTCATGTTGTGAACAGGTAAGAGTCTTTAACCTGTCACGGTCCCTTTCTTTGCTTTACCGGTCGCACTTTCCTCGGTTGTATTGTTGACACTGGTTTGCTGTTGCTCTCTTTGTAATTGACTACACCGGTTGTAGCCAGGTCCTCGGTTGAAGGTTGAGACCTTCGTTGCTATACTGTATACACTACCCGGTTGCCAATGCTTTGTATAGTGACCGGCTGCGAAACCGTCCTCCTTCATACAGATCTCCTTGGATCTTTAGACTTTATAGAGATGACAAGTCTCTATACTCTTTTGCCAATCAATGACAACACTAGTATCGGTAGCAGGCTTATTGGTTATCATCACTTAATGCCAACAATCTCCCCCTTTGGCATTGATGGCAAAACCTCGATGGGCAATCACAATATTGTGGCATTGCTTCTGCTACAGTCTGTTCACTGGTTATTGCCAAACTCTCCCCCTTTTTGACAATAATGCCAAAGGCTAGTCAAAAAGATTTTTTTTTTTTTAATCTGCTCCCCCTATGAGCAACATTCCTTTTCATTAGTTCAGAAAAGATGAGGTGTAACCCTCTATTGAAGCATAATGAACTGATGATTACCTTTGCAGGTTTATTGAAGATCAAGAAGGGGTATCACCCCTAGTTTACCTCTGAGATACTCAAAAGTACTCTTTGGTAATGCCTTTGTGAAGATATCAACAATTTGTTCCTTTGTGGGAACATACTCCAATCTCACCTCCTTGTCTTGTACCAGCTCTCTCAAGTAATGATACTTGATGGCAATATGCTTTGTCTTGGAGTGCATAATAGGGTTCTTGGATATGTTAATTGCACTGGTGCTATCACAATAGATAGCTATTGGTTCAGGTATTTGTTCTTTGATTCCTTCCAGTAGTTGTTTGATCCAGATCACCTGTGTGCAATTGATTGCTGCAACAACATATTCGGCCTCTGCAGTAGATTGTGAAATACAATTCTGTTTCTTACTTGTCCAAGAAACAATTCTTGCACCGAGAAAGAATGCACCACCACTTGTGCTCTTTCTGTCATCAATGTTGCCAGCCCAATCTGCATTAGTGTACACTTTTACTTCGAATCCTTCCTTGTGTGGAAACCATAATCCATATTCTTCAGTGCCCCTTAGATATTTGAAGATTCTCTTTACTGCTATCAGATGTGTGTCTTTGGGATTTGCAGAGAATCTTGCCACTATGCCAACCGCATGTGCAATGTCCGGTCTACTGTGAACAGCATACTGTAGTTTACCTATCATGGACCGATACATTGTTTCATTCACTTCTTTTGCATCCTCCTCCTTTGATAACTTGAGGTTAGTTATCATTGGGGTTCCAACCGGTTTAGAGTCTTCAAGTCCAAAAGTCTTAAGAATTTCTTTTATATACTTGGACTGAGATATAAAAATACCTTCTTTCAACTGATGGACTTGTAGTACAATGAAGAATTTTATTGCGCCTATCATAGACATCTCAAATTCTTTCTTCATCTCTTCAGTGAAGGCTTTGCTCATCCTGTCATCTCCTCCAAAGATGATGTCATCCACAAAGATCTCATCAATTAGATTTCCATCTTTCCCGGTCTTGAGATACATATTGCTGTTGTCCCCGGTTCTTGAGAATCCTATGCTCAGAAGGTATGAACGCAACCTCTCATATCAAGCCCTTGGAGCTTGCTTAAGTCCATAAAGAGCCTTTTTCATCTTGCAAACCATATCATCATCATGTGCAGATGTGAAGCCTTCCGGTTGTTCAATGTTGACTTCTTCTTCCAGAATTCCATTTAAGAATGCAGACTTGACATCCATCTGATACACTTTAAACTTCTTGTGTGCAGCATAAGTAAGAAGAAGTCTCACTCCTTCCAATCTTGTTACCAGTGCAAAGGTTTCTCCATAGTCTAGTCCAGCTTCCTGGTTATAACCTTTGTAGACCAATCTTGCCTTATTTCTTATTACTTTCCCTTCCTCATTCAACTTATTCGTGTAGACCCACTTGGTCCCTATGACATTCTTGTCCTTTGGTCTTGGCACAAGATCCCGTGTGTCATTCTTCTCAATTTGCTCAATTTCTTCCTCCATGGCCTTGACCTAGTTTTCATCTTCTAGAGCTTCCCTTGTTGTTTTGGGCTCTATACAAGAAAGTAAACAGATATTTTCTTTGGCCTTTTTCCTGGTCAAAACATTAGCATGTTTGTCACCAATAATGTTATCGGTAGAGTGATATGTGACATACCTTGGGAGAACTGGGCGCTGTTCCTGGTCAGGCTCTTCCGGTTGAGCAATTTCTTCACCATGATTCTGAACATCTTCTTGTTCACCACCTTGTGCTTCAGGTGCAGTTTCCTGAACTAGGTGTCTGTTCACATGGTGTTCTTCGTCTTTAGTAGCTACTTCCTTGAACTCAAAGGCATTTCCTTCATTTAGACCTCCAAGACTGTCATGATCATCATGACCGGTCTTCTTATCCGGTTCTGAAGATTCATCAACTTTTACATTGATGCTTTCAATTATCTTGCCTGTTCTCTTATTCAGACACCGGTAGGCCTTACTTTTGGTAGAGTAACCCAAAAATGTTCCTTCATCACTCTTGGGATCAAACTTCCCAGAAGACATATCTCTTTTGATGTAACATTTACTACCAAAGATTTTGAAGTAACCTACACTGGGAGTATGCTTAAACCATAGTTCATAAGGAGTCTTACCGGTTCCCTTTTTGACTTGAACTCGGTTCAGTGTGTAGACAACAGTACTGACAACTTCTCTCCAAAAGTGATGAGGAAGATCCTTCTGGATCAACAAGGTTCTGGCACAATCGATCAGAATCCTATTTCTTCTTTCTGCTACTCCATTTTGCTGCGGAGTCCTTGGTGCAGAAAACTGTTTTTTTATTCCATGTTCCTCACAATAGTGAGTGAACTCTTGAGAGGTTTATTCACCTCCTCTGTCTGACCTCAGGCACTTCAGGGTTTTACTGGTTTCCTTTTCTACTTTAGCTTTGTAGATTTTAAACTTGTGGAAGGCTTTTGATTTCTCTCAGAGAAAGAGTGTCCACATCATTCTTGAGAAATCATCTACAAAGATCATGAAGTATCGGTCTCCATGGTAGCTCTTTGTCTTCATTGGTCCACACAGATTCGTGTGCACAAGATCTAGAACATTTTCAGCAGTAAAAGACTTACTATTGAAGCTTGTTCCTGTCAGTTTTCCTAACTGACAATCTTTACAAACACCATTGATTGGTTTTGTAATCTCAGGGAGTCCTCTAACCGATTTCTTTTTACTCACTTTGACAATATTGTCAAAGTTTATGTGGCAGAGTCTCTTGTGCCATAGCCAGCTACTGTCTTCTTTGGAGATAAGACAGATTTTGCTTGATTCTCTTTTGATTGAAGCAATCAGACAGGCTCCTTCCATTGAGTCTAGGTAGAATAGATTGCCTTTGCTCTGTCTACCGGTTGCGACATGGGTTCCAGATTGATTTTTGACTATGCAGGAACCTTGTCCGAATTCCAACAGGAATCCTTTGTTGTTCAACTGAGCAACACTCATTAAATTGTACTTGAGTCCTTCAACCCAGTACACATCTTTATAGACAACATTGTTGCAGAGAGCAATAGAACCTTTACCTTTGATGGCACATGGGGCATTGTTTCGAAAAGTAACTGATCCGTTGTCATTGAGCTCCAAGTTGATAAACTTGTTCTTGTCACCGGTCATGTGGTGAGTGCATCCATTGTCGATGATCCAATCATCATGTTGATGAGATCTAGATATGAGTGCTACTTCATTTACTGCTGGGCTCTCCTCTTTTATTCCAACAAATGCAATTTCTGGATCCTCCGAGTCTTCAGACTCATCGTCTGTGACTCCTTCCTCTACAAGATAGCATTCCTTCTTTGTTTTGTTCTTGAACCGGTCTCTCTTATCTTTATTATCATTGTTTGGACATCTGGCAGCAGTATGCCCTATCTTGTTGCAAGAGAAGCATTTCAAAGGGAGCTTTCCCTTGTACTTCCCTTTCCCTCTGGGGAATCTCCTAGCGATGAGTGCTTCAAACTCATCTTGCTCCATCTCCTTTGAGAGCAGATTCTCAACAAGGTTACCAATCTCACCGGTAGAGCAATTATCGATTTTTCTTCCCCTTTTGGTGGAAGAGATGTTGATAGAAGACTTAAACGCTGCTTCCTGAATGGATAATCTATTATCAAAATTACTTAATTCAAAAGTAGCCAGCTTACTAATTAGGGAGTCTAGGGTGACTTGATCTTTGGTCACCGATCTGAGCTCTTGAATAGCAAAGATCTTGATGGCATACTGAGGTCTGAGAGTTCTCAGTATTTTGCTAACCACCTCTTCTTCACTGAGCTTTCCTCCAACGCTTCTGATGGAGTTGATCACCTGTTTGATCCGGTTGCTATATTGCTCGATGTCTTCTCCTTCATTCATCCTCATGTCGTCATACTTTCCTCTGAGGCTTTCGACCTTGGCTCTTTGAACATTAAGATCTCCTCCATAAACCGTTTGCAACTTGCCCCACATCTTGAAGGCAGAATCAAGATGTTCAATCTCAACATAGACATGATCAGGTAGCGTGCTAGCTATCATATCCATAGCAGCCTTGTGCTCGGTCTTGATCTTCTGTTCATCAGGTGTCAAAGTTCACTATAATCGGTGGTAACATGATTCCAATATTGATCTCCGGTGGTCTTCATATATAGCTTCATTCTGTTGCAACACAGAGTAAAGTTTTCTTTTGAAAACTTTGGTCCTTCCTTTCTCATCATCTTGACTTTTTCTTTGTGCGGTTAAGCAGCGAAGAAAACAAGACTTGGCTTTGATACCAATTGACAGTCCCAACTGGTGTTGAGAGGGGAGGGGTGAATCAACACCTCTAAAAACTTTTTCTCTTTAAATTCGGTGAAGTAAACTTACAGTTGAAAGGTAAGTAGATTTAAGCAAATAATAATAGTAAGCAAACAATCACACAGTGACACCAGATTTATCATGTGGAAACCCGGTTAGGGTGAAAACCATGGTGTGAGGAAACCTCACAAGTTTTGTACTTTTCTGGAGTACGCCCTGTTAGGAGCCTTCCCGGTTAAAGGATCAAAACGCATTGTTAGATGCGACCCGGTTAAGGGATTTGTTACAATAAGGCCGGTTAGTGCCTGCTTGGTTAGAGGACTTTGAACACTTTGAAAGATGTCACCCGGTTAAGAGATTTGATACAAGGGACCTGTTAGAGTCCACCCAAATATTGGGATTTAACTATTGTAATTGCTAGAGAACAATAGAGAGATTGACCTTTTACAGATGGCTATACGTAGCCTGATAAGATCTCTATTTGTGCTCAACTGAGAAGCATCACCGGTGGCTGCAAGTGTCTTCTCCTCTACTTTTGTGCTTCTCTGCACAATCTTCTTTCTCACTTCTTTCTTCTTTTCACCCCTGGCTTCTTCAGCATACAGGTTCACTCTTTTTCTCAGCAGAATGAAGGCAACTTCTATTCTTCTCAGTCATAAGAATATATAGTGCCCTAGCCCTAATTGTGCTCAACATGCATGACCTAATTACAGATCCTTATCGGATTCATTACTTAGTGGAGTACCAGTTCACTGAGGAAACATCTGATGCATGCCCTTGCTTTATCTGCCTTATGAAGAAAGTAGTAGTTGCGTGTCAAGCAACTTTCCTTCATAGGAGATAACGTTTTGTTTTAAAGCCACATATTCTGGCTTTAAATCCTCCAGACGCTCCTCAAACTGATCGCCAGTTTAACTCAAAGACTTTCGGATTTAGTGCAGAAAATCTCGGTCAAAGAGTTGGTTGGAATAGATAGTTGACTATGACTTCCTCGGTTCATACCGGAGTCATTACTAGATCGGTTGAGATCCTCATGTTGTGAACAAGTAAGAGTCTTTACAATGTCACGGTCCCTTTCTTAGCTTTACCAGTTGCACTTTCCTCAGTTGTATTGTTGACACCGGTTTGTTGTTGCTCTCTCTGTACTTGACTACACCGGTTGTAGCCAGGTCCTCGGTTGAAGGTTGAATCCTTCTTTGCTATACTGTATACACTACCCGGTTGCTGATGCTTTGTATAGTGACCGGCTGCGAAACCATCCTCCTTCATACAGATCTCCTTGGATCTTTAGACTTTATAGAGATGACAAGTCTCTATACTCTTTTGCCAATCAATGACAACACTAGTACCGGTAGCAGGCTTATCGGTTATCATCAATTAATGCCAACATGTTCAGCGCTAGAAGAACTTGCAACCTATTGAAATTGGAGAGAAAACCAACAAAATAAAAAATAAAATATGAAAAATAAATTAAAGAATGTTTAGTACTAAATTCTACAATACAAATGGTAAAATAAAAAACAAAAAAAATCTCACTTTTGAGAGATCTTGATTGCAAGAGGTTGGAGGTACATTTAATCTTGACCATGGAGGTACCACCATATAGTAGGATCCATTTTGGATTGGTCATTAAGAACACAAGTAGTCCTTCCTGAGATTAACAAGCCAAATTCTCTCCTTACATTTTCCTCCACTTCTAGATCTTGGAAAAGTCTACTAAATGCCCACTTGTACCCAATAGCAACTTCAAAATCTCTATATAGTGTTAATCTCCCTGACAAAAAAAGTACATTGTTGCTATAGTATCTTAGAGATAGTGCATATGCAAGGAGGTGCAATGGCGTGGTCATCTTGTTCCAACAATGAAGAATGATTGATTCCACCCTTTTGAAAAATGTTTCTTTGGGGTCATTTTTTTTTTTTCTATTACCACTTTTATTTTCTCTATCGTCATGTCCATGCCATCATAGTCATCCCCCAAACATGTTGCATTTGTATTAGCAAACTTGAGCATAGTCATGATAGGCTTGGTGAAATCCAATACATATTCCACGTGAGTCCACCAATTTTCATTCAAGATCAATGACTTGACCTTTTTGGCCCTCTCTAAATTTGATCACTTCCACACACCCCATTGGTTGCTAATATGACTCAATGCCTCTCACACCTCAAAAGTCGTCTCATAACAATTGTATGGGATGCAAATCGGATCTCAACAACCTATGATAATGTTAATAACACATTAAAAAAATTATAAATTTATATACATATTGAACACGACATAAATCAAATTAAATAAATAAATTATTTTTGTTGTGACATTTGGTGGTTTGTCACAAACATTTGGATCTCCTCACCCTCTTGGTATATTTCTTTCACCCACTTTATTTGACTGCCAATTGCTTCCATCACCAAGTTGAGGGAGTGTACGGTGCATGGTATCCAAAAAATGTGCTCATATCTTTGCTCAACCAAAGCACTTGCAACCCTACAATTTTTTGCATTTTTGGTAATGACTTGGACCTCATTCTCATGACTCACCATCTCTATGGACTCAATGAGGATTCTCTAAATGAACTCCATCTTTGATTTGACCCTCACAATCTTCCGCCCCAAAAAACATTGCCCCTTTGGGGGACACCGCAATAACATCTATTAATGGATGGTTTTTGCAATCTTTCCATTTATCGGAAACAATAGAAACTCTTGATTCAACCCAAGCATCTCTAATTGGATTTAGTGAGCTCTCTACACAATTCTTCTCTCTTTGCAATAAGGTGGCACACACCTTTTCATACCTAGGACTTGTGAAACCCAGAGGTGCACTATTGATTACTGACACCATTTCCCTCCAAAATGGTGATTTCACCAAGTTGAAAGGAAGACCATTGACATAGATGCAACGTACAATTTTCTATTTAGCAATATCTCTTGATTCCATTTTAAATGCCTTGTCCAATGAACCTCTTTTGCGGGTGGGAATTTCTACTTCATCTTTCGTAGAGGGTATTTGCAAGAAGGGATGTTGGGAGGCCATTGCTGTATCAATGGGTAAATTCATTGTTTTTTTCTTTGCGGAAGGATGAGCTCTTTGTTTTCCTCTTGCAACCATTCTATCAACATCTTCTTGTTCTCTTATGAATGCTGCTATTTGTTCGACAGACAATCCCTTCTCATTTGGGTGTTCACACATTCCAATCCCTTTCGTAGAAGGGCCCATAAAGTGAAGTTTCACTCGATAATATGAGCTATTAAATTGTATATTACACAAATTACACTTCCAAATATATCCCCCACCTCTTGGAAGTTGTTCAATCCTTGTGGCATGTCTCCATAAAGGATATCTTTTACCAATTTTGAATATTTTGTTTCTTTCCACACCCATTGAACTTTGACTGCTAGCCATTCTTGCAATCTGATATTTTGCAATAATAAGATAAGATAAAAATAAAGATAAATTAATTAAGGTCCAACAAGAGACCACAAAAGGGGTCCAAGGGACTGCCAAGAACAACAAAAGGTAACAACTCACATCAGGGACACCAAACGGTGCACTAACAAAGAAAGCAACAACAACCAAAACAATAACAAAGAGAAGGGCTCAAAACAAAAACTCCTCTAGAACGCCACTAAGGGTTCTGGACAACTGTGAAGAACCTCAAAACTAAAGGATAAGCAATAGGGCCGGTCGGAACCTCGGGCAAGGGACTGCCAAGAACAACAAAAGGGAACAACTCACATTAGGGACACCAAACGGTGCCCTAACAAAGAAAGCAACAACAACCAAAACAATAACAAAGAGAAGGGCTCAAAACAAAAACTCCTCTAGAACGTCGCTAAGGGTTCTAAACAACTGTGAAGAACCTCAAAACTGAAGGATAAGCAATAGGGCCGGTCGGAACCCTGGACCGCTTTAGAGTGGTCTTGGAAGAGGAAGGCCGTTGATGATAGGAGCCTGTCCTAGGCCTCATAGATTTGGAACAAGGGGCGGGGCCAAGCTGACTCTTGGTGCCACGAGTTGAGTGAAGCCTTGTGAAGAAGGAAGTAATGAGATGACCGGGTTGAAGCGTCACAGGATGCTGGTGTTGGAGTGTATGGTCTTGGAGCATACTGGCTTCCTGAGTATAAAGCGCAAGGCACCTTTGGTCTATATATTTGAAGAAGGTGGAGAGCGATCGCGTCTCCTTGAAGAGGCAGAAGAACCTTCCTCTGATTTGGTAGTATAAAGGGCGGCGGAAGATGAAGTGCTCCTCCAACTCAACCTCCCCTATGCTACAAAGCTAACAAATCCTGTGAACCTTGTCAATGTGATGGTCTGTCTCGCACCAGAGCCGATGTGAACCCACTCTGAAAGAACACAGGGAGATTTGGAGGGAATGAGACCAGTGGTGAGATAAGTAAGAAGGGCGGACAATGAGTCCATCCTTTAGCTCCAAAAAGTTCTCTGCATAAAAGGCCATCTTAGGGCAAAGTCCCCCATGGGGGTTGACCCAAATAGTGTGAATGAACTGCATATATATGTCGATATACCTATTCAACTCCTAGCAGAGAGGAAGAAGATGGGGGACCTGAAGTCTCAGCGAACCACCCAAGAAGGGTCGAAGTCTCAGCAAACCCACCCACAAGCCTGACCAGAGGAAACACCATAAGCAACAATGAACTTCAAAGAGTAGTAGGCAAGGTAAGGCTATCTGTGACGCCCACCCCCCGAATCAGTAAAGCCCCGAAGACGATGAAGGTACCTGACCATATCAAAGATGGCCTCTAGCTTGAAGGGACAAGCCCCAAATTGTACAAGAATAATGTTGTGCAGGATGGATTGCTTGCATCAGATGATGTGCCGAAGGAGGAGAATCTGAATCCTCTCGGCAGAAGCCCAATTAGAATCTAGCAATAAAGGACCCAACACCATCAAACCATAGAGAATAGTAGGTCTGATAAGTTGTTCCATAAGTGTCATCTTGGACAGAGTGTCCTGGAAGTGGTGTTGGAAACACTGTCACTCGAGGAGGGCCAACAAATTGTACCTCTTATTTATTCATGGCTGAAGAGAAGGTCTCATGGTAAAGTGGGGGCCAGAGAACTTGACACCCAAGTATGTGTATGAGGAAGAGGTCTCCACCTCCAGATTTTTGAAAAAGAAATGGAGGTAAGAAGTCTTAATTGCATTGAAGACCATCACCTTGGTCTTCCCCAAATTAACTGTCAAATGCCACAACTCACAAAAGGATGCATGGCCGTCTAGCTGTCTCTGCAAACCCTCCGGAAAGGAGGCCAAAAGAACAAGATCATTCGCAAAAAGAAGAACAGAGATTAGAACCCGGTGAAGAAGACAACTGCCCCCTGGAAGAGGATGGTCATAAAGATACCTCTCTAGCTCATCAATGTAGTTACCGAATAGAGTAGGTGACAAGGGACAACCCTGCTTAACCCCAATAGTACTCGTGAGGAAGTTTGGAAAACCCAGAAAGGGTCTTGAGACGACCCAAAAACATCTTGTAGAGTCTCATGATAATTGCTAGAAGAGTTTGAAATACCGATATCTCGAAGCCTTTGAAATAGGGCCGTCTTCGGGACAAAGTCAAAGGCTTTGCAGAAGTCCACAAAGCAACAATACTCCTTCGAGGAGTGATGGTGCGCCTCCTTGATAATGCCCCAAAGAGTCAAGATGCGATCCACAGTTTGATAGTCAAGTTTGAAACTTGCTTGCCACTTGGCACAGATACAATGGTGATCCAACTCTCTTAAAGAAGGATATGGAGAGTTGTGGCATATAATTTGGAGGTGTGCCCAACCGTGATGGTCCTGTAATTATTGGGGTCTAAAGTAGGACCCGCCTTGTGGATTAGATGGATATGATAAGATGCGACAAAGGAGGCAAACTAGTGCAAACAACATGGTTGAAGAGATCAACTAAATAGGACCCCATAACTATGAAGCCGTGTTTGAAGAACTTAGCTTGGAAACCTTCCTCATCAGCCACCCTACTAGAGTTCATAGATCCAACTACCTCATTGATGGTGGTGCATGTGAAAAGGTGACAATGAGGGGGGGGGTGTTACTTGGAAAGGGTGCTGATTTGGAACGTCATAGAGCACAAAGGTATGGGAAACCAGTAAACTATGGTCAAGCTCAGAGGGAAGGTGGGAATGGTGGTGGAAAAGGGTACACCGAAAGGACTTGGGGGAATGGTGGAGGAGGCCTGAAGGGTACATTTACATTGGGAAATGAAGAGGCGTTTCTTATGGCGAAGGAGATGGCAGTAAGAGGTCTTCAAGGAAGTGTAGGAAGGGTGGTGGAGCAAAATGGCCAACTGCAGGGACCTATTAGAGGCCTTACAATCTTTTCATCATACCAATTGTTCATAGGACATGTGTTCTTAGGCCTAGGCGAGGGGAGTTGTGGGCTTGAGAAATGAGGGAAGGAAGACAAGGCAGATTCCCAGATGGCTGTGGACAGGCAAGAGAACTTGGTGGTGACACACCCTGAAGTGGAGAAGAGAGGGAGAACCTGTCTGAGATGGTGGACAAATATATAAGAAATTACATAATTTTAAATTAGAAAAAAACAAATAAAATCAAGCATACAAGTGCAAATAGAAGATACAAAACCATTATAACAAAGGGTTAATTTTATTTCTTATTTTCGAAAAAATCTTGAAAAAATTAATCACAAACTTGAAAAACTTCATCAAAATCTTAAAAAGAATTGTTAAAAGACTAAAGAATAGGTTAAATGCTTACCTTAGACGCGTAAATCTCCTATGTGGAAGCTATCTGGCACTCCATGAACGATCCCCTTTGAAAGAAACAATGGAGACAAAATGAGTTGAGAGCAAATGGAGAACGAAATGAATATGTTTTAGGTTTGAATGGTCTCATAAAGGGCTGTTTTAGGGTTTTCTAAGAAAAAACAAAAAAAAAAGTGTTTTAAAGTGTCTTTTTTCACTTTTTATGGGCCCCTCCTGCGGGTGCCCCATGGGTGTGCACCAAGCATCCCGAGTGCGCTTTGGGTACGCAGTTGCGTACCCACAGTACACACACCCGGGTGCAATGGTGCGTGTGCACCCGGACCTGGTGTGTGGGTCTAGGGTGCGAACCCTGCAATGTAGTGTATTACTATAACAATATTTTTGTAACCATGCATTCTTATGTATATAAAGTTTCAAACCTTTGCAAAATTACATATGCATATGAATGCATGATTTGAAACTAAATAAGAGATATCTGTTATCTCTCATCAATCAGAATGAACAAAATAATGAAGTCACTCTGATGTTCTGAAAAGAACTGAGTCACAATTTAACTCAACTATCTCCAGAATAAGTCTATTTTCAAGAATAATCCACAAGCTTATCCATGCGTATACTAACACTGTAACTCATGCTTGAGATCGTGTTTTTACAATTACCCTAGCTTCTATGTATAAAAATCATTGTTCTTTCAACTCACAGTCGTATATGGCTGTCAAGATTGACTCAAGGTTTTCAAAACCAAAACTTTACAGCTTAAGAATAGTTTTTCGAAACAGAACTTAACTGTAAATGTAATTTATGTATTTCTAGCTTTCTATACCAAGCTTAAAGATAAACTCTTTTGCTGTTGCAACGGTAATGCATTAAAAAATGTACTGATATAAGAGAATAGTTGACAAGATCTGAACCAAGCTACTCTTGATACTTCCAGGCAATGGTAAAGCAACAATTATTTGCACCAGCTCTGCTGCTTAACACTATCTAAAGCTTCCCTAGTTTGCTGGTTACACAATTCTCTCCAGGCTGTATAGAAAACTCTACTAATATTGAGCCCAGTCAACACCCTATCGAGCTCTGCCTTTGCCTCTCTGAGCTCTCAACACAACTTCGAACAGAGAAGTAAAATGCAGCGATAAGGTGATAACTACTGATTCCAATCACCTGTCAAACAAAACCTCCTTTCCATATTCCAATTCTGAATATGCTTCTCTCAATGAATATCAAGACACGAATCTCCCTGCAGGTTCTTCTACATCCCAAAATGCATAAGCAAAAAACAAACCGGTTTCCAAGATTAATATCTCTCCCTTTGAAACAAAAATAGTTACTCCCTTCACTCTATCGTGCCCATACAAAGCGGTTCCATAATGAGCATTCACTGCCAAAGTAATGATCTCCCAATTCTAATTTGAATGCAATAATAATACGAGTATGAGTTTAAGCCATCATGGAATAATGTCCTTTTAGCTTCTCAAATCCTTAATCAAAAGCACATCGATACTATGGTGCCGCTATGGGCCAAGGTGGCACATTTAAAAGAATTAAGAGATCACAAATCACACACACACATGAAATTTGATGCAAGGTAAAGAGATGCTGTATGTAATTGGCTTGTCTTTGACATGGTAGCTCGGCTTCATAAGTTTTTAAATTTGGCAGTAAAGCCACATTGGAAATCCCACTATGTACATGATACAATAAATTATCAGAATTAAACTGTCTTTATTATTCATCTTTACATATCTATTTACATGTATAATTTTGTATAGATACACACAAACACATGTACTTATATGTATATTTTCATATACATATGCATACTCTTATATACGTTTATACATGACTATACATATTTGTATATATTTGTATTGATGAGATAATAATAATTTAAACATCAATAGGAGATAAATAATATACCGAGAAAACAACTAACTATTCTCAGGTTTAAACCCAACCAACGCTTAGAACTTAATCTTGACTCATAGATTTAACTTAGGTTCATACTGACACATTACTTGAGGTGAGACAAGGTACTTCAATCAATTACTTGACCACAAAACTAGGACGACTTAAACCTACGTGTATGTGTGGAGAGACTCAGATGGAATCGTTCGCCTGTTCACCGTGTCTATATCTTTCTCTCCAGTGATACTCTCCCTCCGTATCCTAGAGGGCAGGGTGGATCATCATATATCCAACTTATCAACCACAACAGTAGTTGGCCATTACATAGACATCATCATTTACTATGAAATAAGCGACATTAATACATCATTAAAATTTAATGATAAACATTAGATATCATTTTGCTCATTTCAAAATATCCAACTGATGTAAATCAAATCCACATGCATATTTACTGCATAGTAACATGAAAGTAAAAAGTTTCGCCAATGTCATAAAACAAGGTGTAACAATATCTGATGGCTCCTGTTGTGCCACTCTGATTACAACCGGAATACCACTTTGCCAAGACTATATTTCTTTATCTTGTATCCCAACATAATGAACATCTTGTAGAAGCAACCTAGGAGACCTGCAAGAATTGGGTCCTCCTTCCATAAAAGGAAGCACCTCGTACCAACTATCCATTCAGCAAGGTCCATTAGAAATCCTAAATCACTAGGATTCCATATCTCACCATCCTCATGGCATGAACAAAGAGGCGTGTCACAAATTAGATCATGAGAAGATAGGTTTGCATCACGATGCTCTATCCTAGCACTGTCATCATGTCAAATTTCCATGATAGTAGAGCTGTTGCAGTCACTGAGTGATGCTTCATCACTCCCAAGCTCATTAATTCCTTCAATAATTTGTTCAACTTCTATAGTCCTTGTATCACATTCTTGTTCCTTTGATGTGGATGCAACGAGTGACTGTCTTCTTGTTTTGTAGAGAGAAAAGTGGGCTAAACTTAACTCAAGGTTAAGTTCAACAATTTCATTCTCTTTCTCTGTGAATGCTCTATAAGTCTTACCTGCAAATTTGATGGCACGGTCTCTGTTTGCAAGCAAATGTAGGTAATCTGATTTTATTCATTCTAAGGCATGTTTGATTGTTTGCAGATTTGATATAGTGATACCAACCATTGAAACCTTTATCTCTCATCATGTTGAGCTATCCAAAGAATGTATTCAATGAACTTGTGTGTGCTATAAAAACAATTTAAGGTCTGAACAACCTTTTCCTCAGTGGTCATCTATTGATCCTTTAAATCTTGCAATGCACTGAGTCCTTGATCATAACCAATGTCACACAACAAACTTTCTGATTTGCACTGCATTTCAAGATCAGCTATCTCACTGTTATTACCTTTGCCAAATTGCTGCATTGAACTTAGGATAGCTCTTTGCTCAATTAACAAGTTATCAAATTCAGTCATACCTCCATTAGATGCTGATTAAGTGAGCTTCAGATCAGCATATTCTCCAATCTTAGCATTGTCATGAGATCAATGCACTCCTCTTTATTTGCAAATGGACATGAAGAATCAGCTTCATCCTCATTTGTAGAAGCAATAATACCTTTAGGACCAAATTCCTCTTTTAGTGTTTCCTTGTAAACTTTCGGAAGAGCATTGAAATTTTCAGTTGGCTCAACATAAGCATGCTCCTCCACTGAAATGTCTGGAAGGGCAATTTGACAATCTTCTTGCTCCATCGGCTATTTCTCAGAAAAAGCATTAGCAATCTTATCCACTTTATCATTTGCATACCTTTCATTTATATCATTCAGGAATGCCACCTCCCAATCTTTGAGAATTTGTTGCCTAACAACTTGCTTTTGAAGGTCCATATGAGCAATCTTTTCATTAATGTTATGTAGATATTGTTTTGTTTGATAAGCTATCATCTATGCTTCCTTGGGCTTCTTGGCCATTCATCACACTGATTTTTTTTTCTGATTTGCCTTAGTTTGTAGGGATAATTTCACCATCAAAATCAGCATACTAGTTGATGCTTTGCAATCCTTGTGTGTGAATGGTGGGTCAGCATTATGTTCAACTAAAGTATCACCAAGAGAATCCATCCCTTCATTTGGCTAGTTAATAACAATCTCTACATCACCAACATTGGGACTTGTGTACACCTCACTTGTAGATGCATCACGGGATTCTTCTTTCTCAAGATCCGCATTTTTTTCAAATTATCACCCTGCTGAAGTAAACCTATGTTGGATTGCTGCTCTTCCTCCATTTTTTTAGAAGCACTAGCTGTAATAAGCCTATTTTTATCATCCTTTTCCCTGCGTGATTTCATGATTTTCGACTTCCTTTCAGTTTCAGCATGAGTTTGTTTGAAAGCTTCCAGCCAAAATTTTGTATTGGAGCCTCGTACACTTTTGTAGAAGTTTGTGTATTTAATGTCTAATTTATGTTGTTTTCTTAGTTTTTCCTGATCATATAATGGTTCTGAATTTTTATAAGGATTAATGAACTTAACTTTTAACATTATAGATGTGATTGTCATGACATGAAACACACAGAGAAATGTTTCCTTGCTTATATAATTATTCGTCAGTTTATCACAGATTAACAGAGTGGAACATAAGTTATAACCTTTGTCATCATTGGTATTAATATGGAAATGAATTAAGCAATTTAGGATTTAACATTTCAGAATGTTTGCCTTGTATATGTTTAAGCTCCAAATTGAAGACTCATATTGAATTTTATTGTTTACTTTATAAAAATGATACAGAATCAAGTACTACAACAATTGTCTTTTCCATTCAGTACAAAAGGACTTCATTGCCCAGACTGGTGATCCCAGTGGAAAGGGTACGGGTGGGGACTCAATATATAAGTACGTTCCTCTTTGAAAACATTTATGTGCTATTTGCATGTCTTAATTTAATGTAACGCCATTTTCTTCATTGTTCTTTACATGGAATTTCAAACCAATCTTATACACAGTGCTGATGTTTAATGCTAAATCTATAGCTTCACAACTTTTAGTGGACTTCAGATGTTTGTTATTTCATTCACATGGAATGTTCTCATTTCATAGCCAAAACACCCTAAAGTGGGAAAAATTGTTAGAGTGAATTCTTACATGAATTGTTTTGTACCTACTTAAATATTGATAGACTGGATAAAATGCTTGAACTAAAAAAGCAAATCTATCATAGGTAGTTAGGGAGAAGAATGCTTCTATGGCTTTGATTATGAATTAAGAGTTGTGTGCATTATTTGTGAAGTGTTATTCATATTGGCTGTCAATTAACTTATAATTCCTAACTAAATTGATAACCACCAACCATATCATAACTATTAACTAACCCATAACTAATATGACCGTTTTAAATATTCTAATACCCTCTTGTAATGTCATTCATGGTACTATATGTATCCAATAGTATTTTCTTCAAGATACAACTTCATGTTTTTTGACGAGTAATAAGACAGCTACATTTGCAACATGGATTGCCATGTCTTGATTTTTGTATGTTACATTTTATTGACTGCAATGCTTTAGTGGCATTCTAACTTGATAATCACGTTGGGTTTGTTCAGTTCCTTGATTGAGTTTGATGGTCTTCTCTCCCACTCATTGCCATTCCTTCTTTCTTAATCTTCATTTTTCTTGAGAGGTATGAATGCCATTGGCAGCCCCACAACTGGCCAATCAATTGAGGACCTGCTTTGGTGTTCATACAACCTCTCTGCAGTATGTAGAACCTTTGTGGGGGTTGTGTGTCACCAATTGCCTCATCTTGCAAATTGATGGTCCTGCAACGTTTTTCTCAACAGAAAATTAAGGAAAAAGTAAATGGATATTAAAGGTTATGGATTTTCTTAAAACATTGTTTTAATTATCTATCCATTCAAAATATTTACAAGTACAACTGTCATTTAAGTCTATGAAACATAGGTTCGTAGAGTTCATGAGCAATCAATACAAAAAAGGTGTAGTTCCTGCAATCTTGCAGCCCAGTTTGGTTGTTTAAGTGACTTTGAAAGTCATCCAGGTCACTTTTAGCGTTAGCTTGAGAATGATGCGTATGTTGTCCTCAATTTTGTATTCACAAAATTGGGGCAACCCTATGAAAAATTTTGTAGGATAAAACTCTCTAAGGTGTTTTCTTAGTTGTTTTGTTTGATTTTGGTTTTGTTTTCGCCCTATGATTGTGACATTTTCAATTCTGCTTGTTTCGAGCTATCTTAGGCCTCAATCGGAGTTATCTGTCAAAAGTTATTAAGGAATTAAGTGTTCTGCAGGTGCGCTTTTCAGCCTAACTGCATATCTTTATTCTTTGATTAAAATCTTTCATGGGGAGGGCTTTTCGTTGACAACTGCATAGCATAATACGTGTTATTAATTTTAATATTAATTTCTCATTATAATACGTGAAATTTTAATGAGTTTTTAATCAAAAGGTGGACTTTTAAAGTCTCACTACATATCTCCTCATTAAAATTGAAATTACATGTAAAATTAAACATGAGAAACCTATGTGCAGTTAAAAGTGGCGATTTTTACATGCAATACATATGGAAAATTTTGTCATTAACTTCTACATGTAAAATTAAACATGAGAAACCTATGTGCATTTAGAAGTGGCAATTTTTACATGCAATACATATGGAAAATTTTGTCATTAACTTCTAGATGATATGCAATGGCTTTTAAAAAGTCCATTTACTCTTAGGAAGTTTTAAATTTTGAGTTTTTAAATATGTAATGGCTTTATAAAAGCCCGTGTGGGTCAATTTTAAAAACTGTATTTAAACTTAGTGTATTTGCATATAAAAAGCCTGTCTTTGGCTGTAGCTTCTCAAGCACATTCATTTTTACATGGAAATGCATTTCTAAAACTTGTCTAGGTTTTCCTAGAGGAAAAATGCAGCTTGTAATGCATGTATTTGGGTCTTCAAAGTACGTCACTTGGCTGGGTATGCAAAAACGCCTCCATTTTTGCTTGCATTTGCCAGTAAAAAGCCCATTTTTGGGGCTGTAACAGCAAAAACATTGTATTCATTACATGAATACCATGTATTGGGTATTGGATATAAAAAACTCCTAGGTTTTTGCAAGTTGTGGGCATTCCAAAGCCCGTTTTTAGTCATCTACAGCAAAAACGTCATCAAAGTTATATGTAAATGGAGATTGAAAGCCCGTTTTGGGCCTTGAAGTGCTGAAATGCCTCATTCATTGCATGTATTGAGCAATCTAAAGCCCGTTTTTGAGCTTCTTGATAAAGAACGCCTCCATTTGGGCATGTATTTGGAGGTCCAAATCACGTTTTTGAGTATAACCAGCAAAAACGTCCATTAAAGGAGCTGTATTTTGGATTCAAAAGCTCGTTTTTGGGCATTCTTCATAAATAACAGCAAGTAGGGCATTGATTGCAAGTGTCTCATTTGTGATTGCAAGGAAAAATCCCGTCCTTGTGCAAGCATCTACATTTCCAGGTTTGAATAATTCTTTCTTGTTGCTATAAATGTGCATTTTATTTCTCAACCATACACACTTGTCAAGAAGACTTGAATATGCATTGATTTAGCAAGGGGATTTAGTCAAATTCCTTGCCTATATAACTCCAATCTCGAGATCTTTGGCTAAATCCGAAATCTCTTGGATTTGATACAAATTTTCTTCAAGATTTTGAGAGATTGTTTCCCTTGCATTTCTCAAGAGGAGGTATTATTCTACGCAATATAACAGTAATGTAGCAGTGCAAGATTACATATCGCCAATAACATGACAAAGCACCTAGAAGGATAACATGATAACTTTAGACAACATATGGCAGAAAGATATGCTTTATTCCCATGTAATGTCATCACAACCATAATCCATTCTTGGTGCCAATACCCTACATATAAAGTGCCCGAGGGTTGGTTGAGTGAATCAACCATGACCAACCTCCTACAACTACTCGAGAACCAACTGCCATTACCTTGCCGATACAACAAATAACATAATTATTATTAATGGACTATGACTAACATTAACCCCCCCAAAAAAGGAAATCGTCTTCCAGGCGACTAAAAAACAAAATGGTTGATGTAGACACACAAGAAATCTATTGGAGAGAGGGATGAGAGGGCGTCATAGGACGTGCCACCTATTGTCGAAGAAGCCTTAGATTAGGGTCCATGATCAATTGTTTCTCGCGACCTGCCTTCAGTAGCCTTAGTGCGTCATTCAAATCTTTTTCAGTGTTTACCAATCTTACTGCTGTGGCCGCGAGCTATTCCTCCTTCCTAGCTTGAACTAGTTTCTCCTGGGCTACGCCCTCTACCTCTCCCGATTGCTGCTGCAGGGCTATCTCATGCCTTGGTGCTAGTGCATGCTCCCCTTCGGCCCTTTGTGTAGACCAAGTCACTTGTTGCAGCTAAAGGAAGGTATCCTGGAAAGTCCTCTCTATGCTGTAGAGAACACCCATCATCCTTGTCTGACCTATTGAAATGTGTGGCCTACCCCATGCCTCCAACATCTCTATAGTTTCTGTTTGTGGCCATCCCTTTGTAGAAAAGCATCTCGTGAATTCCTAGTAGCATTCTTCCTTCATAAATCTCAGAAGCCTCTCTGCTAACTATACCACTACTGTGTCTTGACCAACGTCTATTTCCTTGGTAGTTGGTCCCATTCTAGCCATGAAGCAAGCCATCTCCTCCATCTGTCGGCCAAATTTATGAAGAGTGCTCATGGTGTCTTGAGGATCTGGTGTAACCCATCGTAGCACAATGTATTTCTCTCCCTCTTTGTCCCTTTTTGGGAGTGCTTCTGGGGCTCCCGAGATTTCCATCACTTCTACTTGGTACTCTTGTGCCTCCTCTGGCCTCCCATTGGTGGTCTCTGTCTCTGTTACCATACCTCCTCACTCTTGTACTGGCTCAGGTGCCTCTACAAGTGGCTCCACTGGTACTCCAAGTAGCTGTAGTCCATTATCTATGGAAGTGTGTTTGTCTTCTTGCTCGTCCACTGGCAGTGTTTGTTCCCCTACTATTGTACCCTCAATTGGTAGTGTAGGGTGTGGTTTTGATGCCTGTTCCTCTAGCGGGGTCAAGGGGCAGCGCCCCTTGCAGGGGTTTGGGGGCAGCTCCCCTGACGCCAAGACCAAATTAGCACCTCCAAAAACCACACAAAACTCCATGATGCACCCCATTTTCTTGATTTTGCTTGATGTTTAAAACAATGCTGATGAAACCCAAAAATAGAGTTTTTAGCCAATTTTTGCAATGTTGAAAAGTTTGATATTTAAACCCAAATCCTCCTCATGTCTATATGTAGCCTATGAATGGTACGGGTGACAACCTTCCTTTGCTCGGTCGTACGGATGGCCCACAATGGAACCCCTATGTGTCGTACGGTCGTACAGCCAATGGCTCTCTCTTCAGTGTGTGAACGCCATATGGCTCGTATGTACGTTTTGTTTTTTCTACACCGTATGACCCACTTTGTTTCCATGCACCATACAACCCACTTTGTTTCCATGCATTGTACGACCCACTTCCTTTCTTTGTACTGTACGACCCACTTTCTTTCCATGCACCGTATGGCTCACTTCGTTTTCATGCATCGTACGACCCACTTCCTTTCTCTGTACCGTATGACCCACTTTCTTTCCATGCACCGTACGGTCCACTTCGTTTCCATGTACTATACGATCCGTATGGCTGTTCTGTACGACACTGCTTGTCGATGTCATTGCCGTATGGTTTGTATGGTTGCTTAGGCCTCTCAATCGTACGACTTAGCGTGGTCGATCTTTTTATTTTTTCCTGCTTTTGAGATCCTTGGCCTCCTCTGATCCTGGTACTTTTACTTGTAAGTTTCTGGGGGTGTTTGTTTCTTTTTATGCTTGTTTTTGCCCCCTTTACTGTCTTGTCTCTTTCAAATCCGAGGACGGGGGTATCATCCACCCTTGCTGCGCCTTCCTCACAATGAGCGTACTCTGGGGGTAGGTATCTTTTTCTTTTGCTTCAATTTCGAGAATCTCCAGTACATTACAATTTGGGTGGAAGATTTCGTAATCCTTTATCTACCAATGAAATAACATGTTGAGGGAATTGGTCTCGTCCTCAGAGCAATTTCCTAGCCTCAGAATCCCTTCCTCGTTAGGTTCCATCCCGTCCTCTTTATGGCATTCATCTCCTGATTCTGAGTCGGATGCCAATTCTTGGCTCACTGTCTCAGTGCACAAATCAATGATATATTTCTTTCCATCACTCTCAATAGAGAGTGTGTTCTTTTTCCAATTATGGTTAGCCTTTTCTGTGATGAGACATTCTCTGCCTAGGAGGGTATCATACCCCTTTTTCTCTAGAGCATTGACCACGAAGTCAAGAAAAAATTGTTGACTTCGAATGACCACCTTTTGTCCCATTAGCGTTCCTATCGGTTTAATGCCATGTTGGTTTGCTCCTACTAGATGGAATGTCGGAGGCCACATAGTTGGTTTGCCCATAACCTTCCATGTCTCTTCCGGTAGCACATTCACTTTGGACCCCTCATCCACAATGGTGTTTATGAGTTTATATCCCATGATTTCCATTTCCACTACCGTAGGCATCCTACCAATGTCTATCGCCAACAACATAGGGTTCGTGGTGGTATTGTTTTCTTCTTCCCCCGTACCGTCTTCCCTCCTTCCAGTGTTCCTTCTTTGTCCTTGGTTGTGTCCCGTACCTCATTGTTGTTTACCTTAGTGATGGCTACCTTAAGCTATGGTAATGTTTCTAGAAGGTTTGCCACTCGTATAGGTACGGTGGCTTGCAACATCTGCTGTATGATGTTGGCCTTAGATGCTGACCGTACGGGGGTACTCACGCTGCTGTGTGAGAGTCGTCGTTGCTCCAGTTTGACCTCGATTTTTTCTTCCCTGAACCTTTCCTTCTCTGTACTAGGATCAAGATACGTGAGCTTCTTTGCTTGTGACCTGGTGATGGCAAGGACCTCCTCTTTAGGGTGTGCAACCTTTATCGTGTTTACCCCCTTCTGCCTGGGGCAGTCAGCATCCTCATGGTTTCCTAGACCGCACCATTTGCATAGCATGCTTCCTTCGCCTAGAACACTGCTGCTCTGATAGTCCCGCGCAAAGTGGCCCCACTCGTTACATCTGTGACATTGTATCATGGGCCTCCCCTTTGTGTCATACTGGATGCGACTTCTCAGTGTGTTATTGTTGTTTTCCCTCTCGGGTCAACAAGAATAGTTGCATAAACACACATTAACTGATAAACATGAACACAGGAAAGTATTGCAATTTGGTAAACATAAAGTACTCAGAAAACCAAATCATGTCATTCACACTCAAAGCAATGTGTACATATAACCTCCGAAGAGACACCACCGAAACGTCACGTCGTAACGGTTCACACTCTCGGTACTAACTGCCGAGATTAACATAAGTTTATTACACAACACCCGTACATACAAAATATACCGACAACATCATCCCCCCCAAAAAACAAGTCGGCTCCGACGACTTTTACAAAATATAACATAGACAAAAATGAGCCTACTACAAACTACTCAGGAGGGGGCGTAGGAAGCGTCCCTGATGATGATGGCGCGGCTGTGGCTGTGCCGGAAGTGACTTTAGCCCGCAACTCGTACACTTGAGTTGTCCGAAGCTGTAAAGCCTGTTCTGCCCTCATCTTAAGCTCCATAGCCGTTCGAACCATGCTAGCTGCCTCGAGCACTGCCTTCTCCTTCGCATCCACAGTCTCCAAAGCAGAACCAAGGCGAGTCTCAAGAAGAGCCCGCTCGGCGCGCTCAGTCTCCAATGCAGCCCGTAAAGTGTCCAACTCCGACACCATAGTACTCCGCTCAGCCACCCAAGACTCCCTCTCCTGAACCACTGCAGTCTCCAAAGCTGTAAGACGGGAAGCTGCCTCCTCCCGAGCTGCCTCTGCTGCCAATCCCGTAGCCTGATGTATTGAGGAAGCATGCTCTATCCGCCTGAGAGTGAAATACTCCTCTCGAAAGGCCTGTTCTAACTCTCGGATAAGACCGTGAATCCGGCTCTCGCCCACCGTCGCACTAAGAGCCCAATCCTCCAACATCGTAAGAGACTCCTGAGTAGGCCATCCCCTAGCCTCAAAGCACTCTGCAAATGCCTGTGGGCAGCCAACCCGCACAAAGGTCAAGAGGCGCTCCAACTCCTCAGCAACCCCCTCCTGAGCCTGAAGCTCTGCTGAGGCTATGACCCGCTGGGCTCCAGCAGCTACTGCGGCTACATCCGCCAAGTACTGCTCCAACACTTTCTGCGCGGACTCCCTCGCTGGCACCGCCCTCCGTGACCCTGGCAGGGCTGGTGGCTCCTCACTAGCCTCAGCTTGCAGTCTCTGTCCCTCCATAGGAACTGGTCTCTCGGATATCTCTCTCTCCTGGGCTACTGGCTCTTCTCTTGGTGGCGACATCACTGCATCCAGGTCAATAACTTCTGAAGGCCTCTCTAACACTACTCTGGCAGGGGAAAGTGAAATGGGAGCTGCCACTGCTATCGGGGGTAATGTGAACTGCTCCAACCATGACAGCACTGAAGAGTCCTCATCCCCCGTCGGCAACGCTCGAGCCGGCTCCTCCAATACCCCTGGCCCAACTCGCACAATGGCCTCAGTACCAACAACATCCAATGTAACCTGCTCTCGTGGCTGTGTCTGCTCCTGCTCTAAACCTCGAACACCATCTTTGCTAGTCTGTCCTGGGTCGGTTGGCTGAGCTGTAGGTGGCTCGGAAGCCTGACCCGCCGGGTGTAGCACAACAGGGGGCCGGAGCTCTCCAAACCGTGGCATGGGTACAGCCTCTAATGTGGTACCGAACGGTACAGAGGTCCCCGCTGCAACAGTCACCGAGGGTACTGGTGGCGTGAATAGTACAAGAGGTGGTGCACTCTCAGACGGTGGAGTTGGAGCAAATGCACTTTCAGATGGTACCTCTGTATCGAGAGTGTCAGAGTCTCCCACTGCAACACTCTCGCTGCCTTCCTCCTCCTCCAAGTCTTCACTCGACTCCTCTTGGCCACTGTCCACATTCTCCCCTTCCGACTCTGAGAGGACTTGGCGCTTCCTCTTTGACCCTGTCTGTACTCCGCCAGCATCCAAGTGACGCCAATGAAAGATACGAGGCTCTCCCGTAGCAATATCAACTGGCTGTGGCCTCAGCTTCTCTGCTAGAATCTGCTCTCGGGCAGCATTCAGGAACAACCCGATGGCAATATGGGGCATGTAAAATGTCCGATGCTGTAGAGTCATGAACTCATACAGCCTCTCCGCCATAACTGAAGCCCAATCGTACACCGTACCATTACGGATCCCGTTCATGAAAATGAGATGTGTAAGGGCAATGTCGGAGGCCCTACTAGCCCCGGTCAACCTGCTCTTCACGATGTCCATCAAACATCGCCACTCTCCGGGAGCCACAAATGATTTCTTGATTCCCCGATTCTTTGAAGAAGCGCCAGCCAATGACTCCAACTCACTCTGAGACAGGTTTCTGGAAACCAGCTTAATGTACTTTTCCTTTTCTTCGCGGGACAGTTTCCTGGGCTTTAAATCTATTTTCTTCCCGTGCATGCCAGGTATGCCAAAAACCCTCGATATCTCCTGGGCAGAAAATGAAATCTGTATCTCAGTGCCACAATACTTCAGAGTGCTACGCCGGCTATCCCGATCGAATGTATCAATCATGCCTCGGAGAGGTCCCTCGTACTCTCTAATGGAGGGCAAAGGCATCTGAATTGCCCAGTGTACTCCTGCTCTTCGAAGCTGTCCCTTCAAAAAATGTGCGTCTGGAGTGTTATCCCACCATGTTCGGCACTCCACTCCACTCAAACCCTCGAATGTCACAGTCTTCCAAGTAATCTCTTCCTTTTGTGCTTGTGGCTGCTGTACGTGTGGACGGTGCTTTCTGGCAGTAGCCATGCTACCAGCAATGCGGACTCTAGACTGTGAAACCCTCGGTCCTCTGCTGCTACTGGCTGGTTTTGAAACCTGTAATTTCTGTCTCCAAGTACTATGCTGTCGTGATGCCATACTACTGTGCAGTGTCCAACAATAACGGTCTTAACCGTTTTATTTTTATTTATTTTATTATTATTTTTTTAAAATTCCTCCTCTTACAGTACAAATCAACTTCCTTCAGCCAATGCAAATATGTAGCAGCTCCGGGTCTCGTCAACTGGTCACACTCTCCAAGGGTTGATAACTAAACCGACTGGGGGTCTAGGGGGCAACGCCCCCAGCGGGGTCGAGGGGCAGCGCCCCCGCGGGGTCCTGGGGCAGAGCCCCAGGCGCGCTTCGCGGTACAGGGCGGGGTCGAGGGGCAGCGCCCCCGCCGCCAAGACCAATTTAGCACCTTCAAAGTCTATGAAACACACTAATTTTGTGATTTTCGTATGCTCCCATGCTCTTTTCTGCAAACCGCTTATGTTTCCCTTACTTCCTGCTCATGCCCTTCCCTTCGGTACCATTTGTTCTTCAATATGAGCTGCTTTGTTTTGTCGTCGTTTTTTTTTTTTTTTTTTTTTTAGTATACCATATGAATTTCCTCTTTCATGCTTTCCCTTCACACGCCCCAATGCTATGTACGGCAATCCCAAGTCTTCCTTAGACGCAATGAAAGACAATGTGTACAGACGTCTTTGCCAAAAAAAAAAAAAAAAATTGATCTCTTATATACTATAGGGCCGTACGAACCCTTACGACATATATGCAACTTAACTGTTATTTGACGTACTCACTTCCTCATGCTGTACGATCCTGAATGCCTTCACGTTTTGTTTTTCTTCCTTGCACGTACGGTCCATGCAATGCGGCAGGCTACATCCGTACGGCTCCGTACAGTCTTCAGATTTGATATTACGAAATTATACCCTTTCCATACGGCAATGTACGGCACTCAAAACCGTACGGTGATGCACGGTCTACTCCTCCAAAGTGTACGGTGCCGTACAACAAGTCCTTATCAGCACACGCCAGTTGGTCGTACGGCCAAGTTCGATAGCAATTTCCTCTATGCCTGGCGCCGTACGGGTTTTAATAATGCTGCAATAATGTCGTACGGTGCTAATATACCTGCCGTACGGTGTTAAAACATTAAGATGCATGTCGTACGGTACCGTACGGACATGTTACTCTGCACTTTTTCTTTTCTTTTTTTTTTTTTTTTTTTTATTTTTTTTTTATTTTTATTTTTTTATTTATAATTTTATTTTTTTATAAATTTTATTTTTTATATATATATTTTTTTCAATTTTTTCAACTTTTCAATTTTTTTTTCAATTTTCAATTTTTCAATTTTTTTTTCAATTTTCAATTTTTCAATTTTTTTTTTTTTTTTTTAAATAATAATTTTTCTGAATTTTCTAAGTACCCGACGCTCGCGGTGTGGCCGTCGGTCGTTCATGATAGACTTTCAGTTTCGACCCGTTCACCGCGTCCGGAATTTCCCGTCCGTCGAGGGTCCACAGCTTCACAGACCCATTGGCAGCCACCTCTCGTACTTTGTAGGGCCCAATCCATTTTACTTTGAATTTTCCAGGCTTGATTTCATTTCGCCCGTTGTATTTTAAAACCAATTGGCCTGGGGTAAACTGCATTCGTCGGAGATGCTTATCGTGCCAGACCTTCCTCCTTTGCTGCGTCGCTTCAGTGGCCCATTGTGCCAAAGCCCGTTTTTCATCCAACTTGTTTAAGAGATAGAGTCGTTCCCTCAGACTCTCCATATCCCCCAATTTATTTTCGATGGCAATCCTCAGACTTGGAACCATGAATTCCACCGGTACCACGGCCTCCTGTCCATACATGAGTTGAAAGGGCGTCTGTCCGGTGGTCACCTTGTAAGACGTCCGATAGGCCCATAGTACCGAGGGTAGCCTCTCTTCCCAATCCTCGCCCTCGACACCGCAAGATTTGTAGATTACGCCGACCAGGATCTTGTTGGTGGCCTCTGCCTGACCATTTGCCCGGGGGTAGTACGGGCTCGAGAACGTGTGAAAAATTTTGAACTCTGTCGTCAGGAGTTTGATCACGTGGTTGACGAAATGGCCACCCCTATCACTCGTCAACTGAAGCGGGATGCCATATCTCGTTATTATCTGCTCATAAATAAACTTAGCCGTGCTTAGAGCAGAGTTATCCGTCAGTGCTCGAGCTTCCACCCACTTGGTCAAATATTCCGTCGCCACCACAATGTATCGGCAGCGTCGAGCGCGGCTGGGCTTCAAAGGCCCCACAAAATCCAGTCCCCACCGTTCAAACAATTCCTGTGCATGAGAAGGGTTAAGTGGCATGTAGTCTCGTTTGAGAGGTCTCCCTGCCCGCTGGCATGTGTCACAGCCGACGACCCACTCCCTGGCATCATTGTACACCGTCGGCCACCATAAGCCTGCCAACAAGACTTTTCTGGCGGTGGTGTCGGGGCCCATATGCCCTCCGGCAGGTCCCTCATGAGCTTCCTTCAACACTCTCGGAACCTCTTCCTCCATTACGCAACGCCTCAATATTTGATCTGGACCCATTTTGTACAGCAGTCCATTGATAAGCTGGAAGGTTCTGCTCCTCAGAACCAATTTTCTACGCTCTCCGGGGAGCATTCCTTCTGGAAATCGAGCCGTGGACAGGTACTCACCGATACTTGTGTACCACTTCGGTAGTACGGCGATGTGAAACAGGTGAGTATCTGGAAAGTCATCGTTTATTCCTACTGGAGGCTCGCCGGACTTAATTCTGGACAATTGGTCCGCAATCACATGACTACGTCCTGGCCGTACAACAATTCTGAAGGTGAATTCTTGAAGGAGCAGCAACCACCTGCTCACCCTTCCCTGAATGATGGGCTTGTTAACCAGGTACATCAAAGCCTGGTGGTCCACGAAGAAAGTAAACGGCGTCGCCAATAGGTAGTGCCGAAACTTCTGAACCGAGTAGACCATTCCGAGGGCCTCTCGCTCTGTAGTGCTGTAGTTCCTCTCCGCCCTCGAGAGTAACCGACTTGCAAAATAGATTGGGTGATCCAGCCCATGTTCGCCTTCTTGTGCCAGGGTGGCCCCGATGGCGTAATTTGACGCATCCACATGAACATGGAACTCTCTGTCCCAGTTCGGAAATGCCAAGATGGGGGCTGCCAACAGTCTCATTTTTAAGTCCTCGAATGCCTCCCCTTGCTCCTTCGCCCAGAGGAACGGCTCCCCTTTCTTCATAAGTTTATCCATCGGGTATGAAATCCGGGAAAAATTCTTTATGAACCGTCGGTAGTACCCGATATGGCCCAAGAATGACTTGACACCGGTTACGTCACTGGGAGCCTCCATTTCAATTATCACCCGGACCTTGTCGGGGTCCGTCTTCAACCCTTCCTTACAAACGATGTGTCCGAGCAGCTTCCCCTGCGGTACCATGAAACGACACTTCTTCGGGTTGAGTGCCAGACGTGCCTTCCGGCATCGCTCCATGCACTCTCCGAGTGCTACAACGTGTTTGTCTTGGCTACTGAAAATGGACCAGTCATCCAGAAATGCTTTAAAATTCCCTCTCGACATCTTGTCAAAGATGTGCAGGATGATTCTCTGAAAAGTTGCAGGTGCATTACACAGGCCGAAGGGCATCCGGTTGTAGGCGTACACACCATCTTCCACTACAAAGGTGGTTTTTAACTTGTCCTCCTCTGCAATGTATATCTGGTTATATCCTGAAAACCCGTCCATGAAGGAATAGATCTCATGGCCTGCCACCTCCTCGAGTATGCTGTCTGTGAAGGGTATCGGGAAGGGATCCTTAATGGTCACCGCATTGAGACACCTAAAGTCTACGCAGATGCGGATTTGGTTAGCCTCTTTCTTCTGAGATATCACGATTGGTGACACCCACTCACTTGTGTCTACTCGAAAAATTATCCCCGCGTCTAGCATCCGCGCAATCTCGGTCTCCACCCTTGCAGCATAGTTTTTGTTCATCCTGTACGGCCTCTTCCGCACAGGTTGGGCTCCAGGAACCAAAGGGATGCGGTGCACGCAGAGCTCCGGAGGTACGCCCTTCAGGTCTTTATAATTCCAGGCAAACACGTCCTTATACTCTGTGAATATTTTGAAGGCTGCCGTTTTTAACACGGGATCCCAGTCATCTCCCACCAGGATAGTCTTGGGATTCTGCTCGTCCCCGAGATTTATTGTTTCCAATTTTGCCTCTTTGTATTGGATAGGTTCTCCCTCCGAGAACACGTGGGCCGGACTTACTCTCATCTGGGCTTCCCCCTCTGTATATTCTGTGTACTCCGGAGGGAACTCGTTTGTGTTTTCTTCCGTAGGGAACTCATTCCCGATCTCCAGTATATTGCACGATGGCTGAAATACCTCGTAGTCACGCATTTGCCAGTGAAAGAGACCATCTAGTGAATCCGTATCTCCTTCTATCTCAAGTACCCCTTCATCATTCGGTTCCATAGTTTCTTCCTCTCCGTCCATCCCGCCACCATCGGAGTCTGAGTCGGACGCCATTTCCTCTCCAACCATTTGTGTGGCGAGGTCTACCACAAATTTCCTCCCCCCTTTCTCGAATGCGAGGGTGTTCTTCTTCCAGTTGTGATTGGCTCGGGCTGTCACCAACCACCCTCTACCCAATATAGCGTCATACCCCTTTTGCTTGAGAGGGATTACGACGAAGTCTAAGGTGAAAGGCTGGGTTCCGATAGTCACCTGCTGTGCCATTAGCATACCGAGTGGTTTAATACCGTGCTGGTCGGCCCCTAACAGATTGAAGGTTGGTGGCCACAGCGTCGGTTTCCCCAAACTCTTCCAAGTTTCCTCCGGAAGGACATTGACGCCCGACCCTCCGTCAACGATGGTGTTCGTGAGGATTTTACCCAGGATACCCATTTCTACTACTGCCGGGTTCCGTCCATGGTTTATTGATAACGTCATCGGGTCGGCTGCACAGCCGCCTGGGATCTCCGTTCGTTCCACCGTCGTAGGTGGCGTGTTAGGCCCTAGGAATAGAGCTGTTTTTAGGTGTGGCATGGTCTCCAACAGGTCCTTGACCTTCACGGGTATTTCCATTTGCAGTATCTGCCGTAGTATACTTTGCTCCGCCAATTCTCGGTGAGAAGTGCCGGCGTCGGCAGGTTCCTTCCGGTCCTGTATCTCTTTTTCGATCTCGGCCCTCGCTTGCAGTACCCTCTGTTTCTCCGTCGGAGGGTGTGGGTACGTGGCCTTTTTGGCTTGGGCACGGGTGACTGTCAGGACCTTCTCAGTACCTCTACATTCCAACTCCAGGATGTTACAGCCGGGCTTCGGACAATTAGCGTCCTCATGGTCGCCCGGTCCGCACCACCGACACAACTTCTGCGGAGTCGCGGGCTCCGTCTGACAATCACGAGCATAGTGACCCCACTGATTACAACTCCGACATTGTATCATGGGTCTTCCCTTAGCATCATATTGGATCCGGGGCTTATTCTCATTGTTGCCTCGGCCTCCCCGGCGGTTATTTTTATATCCGCCAGATGATGCAGCATTCTGTTGTCCACCCGTACCAGACGTGGAAGGTTGCTCCTGTGCATAGAGTACTTGTTGGCCTCTTGCCCTCAAGTTATAGGGACATTCTTTAAGGGGATGTCCTGCGATTTGGCAGATATCACAAAAAGCTTTTTTCGGACAAGACCCTTTTGTGTGGCCTGCCTCCTTGCAGTCCGTACACCACACTGTATCTTCTTCGGCTTTGCTAGCACTTCCTTTGGCGGCTTTAAGTTCTCGCATCATCCTCTCAAGGTCTTTTTGCAATGCGAGCACTTTCTTGCTCGACCCGTCCTCACTACTTTCCGTCTCTGAATCATCATCAGAAGATGACCTTGTCTTCTTCGAGGTCTTACATTCGCTCTCGAGATCCATTGCTCGGTTATATGCATTACTATACGAAGTAGGCGGTACTATCTTCATTTTCTTTCGGAGGGATGTTTTGAGTCCCTCCACGAACCATCTCTTTTTCAATTCATCCGCTGGGGCCGACTCCATTTTTCCAATGAGTTCTTTGAGTCGTCGGCCGTACGCACGGACAGACTCATTCTTGGCTTGCTTCGTGTTGTAGATCTCCGCCAATATTTCATTATCATCCCGTAACAATTGGAACTCTGTCTGGAAGGCCTTTTTGACATCATCCCATGTCGTGAGCCTTGTCTTGTCAACGTCCGAGTACCAATCAATGGCACCCTCTCGCAGTGTTGCAGGGAACTGACGGATCCATTCGTTCTCGTCAGTTACCCCGTGTGCAGTCCATATCGTTTCACACGTTCGACAGTGCCGAACTGGATCCTCCTTGGATTGCCCCGTAAATTTCGGTAACTTCTGCTTATTCACTGCCATGGTTGGCCGCGGTGGAGGCGGTGCACCGATACCACTCGTGCCCACACCTCCCTGAGTGCTGTGGGTAGTCTGGACTTGTGGTACTTGTCCTTGCGGTAGTTGCTGGGCTGGTGGTACTTGCCCTTCTCCTGGCACCGTACCGTGTGGGGTTCTCGGTTCCAACGGAGGGTCTGCTGGTGTGCTCGTGCCACCCTCTGCAGTATCACCCTCTCCGCCGGTTTGGTTCTCCGCGCTTGGTGTACGGAGACCCACCTCAAACCGTACTCTCTCCTCTTGGAGAAAGGCTCTTCTCGCCCGTGTCTCCTCAAGTAACTCTTCCCGACTCCGCACTCTCCGTTCTGGAGAAGTGAACTCTTCTTCGGCTTCTGCACCCTCCGTACCACTTCCGAGGTCCCCTTCGGGCAACCCTCTGGCAAGCTGGTCTTTGGCAAGTTGCCTGAGCCTACACCGACGTTCACGTTGCTGCGCGGATATCAAAGCCTTCTGTGCGGCTTCCCCTTCGTCATCTATCACTTTCTTATTTCGATCTTTATTTAAATTATTGGGCATCAAGACAAACTATACACATTGCTCAATCAAAAAGAACACTTATTTTTTTATTAATTCATGTTGCTTTACAACATTCTCAATTGAACTACAATGGAATTTTTGTGTTCCGTTCCCCTTTGTTTCAAACTTCAACAACTTTACTGTTTGTCATTTCCTTCCTCTCGACGGCGACGAAGATGCTCTCGGGCGTGGAATGCACGGAGGATCTCCTGGCGGCGGTCCTCTCGGTCAATTTCCTCTTGCCGAATACGTCGTGCGAGTGCTGCTTGTGCCAACAACCGTGGAAGTTGGTTCAACAACCGATTCGCTGCAGGGTTCGCCCCAATCGCGTCCCACACTACGCCTGCAGGGACGTCTCCGTTCGTTGCCTCCCTTCGGACGTGAGTTTCAAGAGCTACTTGAAACAAAATTCGGAAGTCACGTGCCAGATTATCCTCTCCGTCGTACAACTCGGTACGGGCTTCCTCGGCTTCTGGGTTTATCGCACTAACGGGTAAGCCCATTATGCCTACTCGCCATCCGGGTATGTCTAGGCAACGGCGCCAGATGTTTTCCCTCTCGGGTCAACAAGAATAGTTGCATAAACACACATTAACTGATAAACATGAACACAGGAAAGTATTGCAATTTGGTAAACATAAAGTACTCAGAAAACCAAATCATGTCATTCACACTCAAAGCAATGTGTACATATAACCTCCGAAGAGACACCACCGAAACGTCACGTCGTAACGGTTCACACTCTCGGTACTAACTGCCGAGATTAACATAAGTTTATTACACAACACCCGTACATACAAAATATACCGACAACAATTGTTGCTATTGTTATTACTTCCTCGTTGGTTGTAGCGGTAACCTCTTGGCGAGGGATTTGTGTTTCTTGGAGGTGTGATAGGGGGAGTTGTTTGTTCCCCTTGGGTAAAGAGCACTTGAGCACTCCTTGCCTTCAGATTGTACGGGCACCCCAGATTGTACCTGACAGATGTCACAAAATGCCTTCTTTGGATAGTTGGTTTTGGTATGACCTTCCAATTTGCAGTCCATGCACCAAAGTTCCTTGCCATCTTTTGTCTCCTTTCCAGTCCTCATTTCCTTCATCATTCTCATCACGTCTTTTCGTAGCGCCTGTATAGTTTTGGAGTTAGTCCCTCAATGAACCATCATTTTTTCAGACCATCCGCTGGCTGGTTTTTGAGTTTACCAATGAGTTCTTTTAGCCTACGATGGTAAGCTTGTACTGTTTCATTTTTTCCCTGTCGTATATTGTAAATTTTCTACTTCATCATCATCACAGAGCAATCTGAACTCCTCTTGGAATGTTTTTTACAGGTTACCCCAAGTCGCCTTGTCCCTTGTTGGCAGGTCCGTGTATCAATCAATTGCAATCCCTCTTAAGGTGGCAGGAAAAGCCTTCAACCAGTAGTCATGGTCATCCTAGCCATTTGCTTCCCATATCGTTACACATGTTTTACAGTGGTGGGCCGGATCCTCCGATCCGTCCCCACTGAACTTGGGCAGTTTTAGCTTCTTCGGGGGATTTTCCATTTGCCACGTACGGTATGCACCGTGCACGTTATTAAACATCAGTGGGTTGGTTCCTCCTCTGCATCCTTGTGCATCTTCCACACCTCCGGCTACGCGCGAGTCTTCTACCCCTCCACCTCTGTCGTTCACATCTTGGTTGCCTCCTTTGTAGTGGTACCGATACTCTCTTCTCCTCGGAGTCTCTGGTTTTGTTCTCCCTATTCTTGATCCCTCTGAGATAATGAGATTGTCGATACCCCGCAAGGTACTCTCAAATAAATCCGCTACCTCCCCTTCGAGGTTTCCCTCTTGGCTATTGTCCTCTTTGGAATGTACGGATGGTTCAGTTGGTACCGAGTCACCACTTTCCCAACTGTTAGTGTCAGATCCTTCGTGCTCCTAGGTATTGCTCGGGAGTGGTAATTCTCTGGCTATTGCTTCCCACTCCTATCTTGATGGTTGTATTCCGCCACCCCGTGCCCACGGTGGGGGACCGACAGATTGTTTCGCTAGTTGTTGTAGCCGTTGGTGTCTTTCAGCTTGCTCTTGGATACGCAGAGACCTCTGTATGGAAGTTTCGGCCTCCTCTCCTTTTGTCTCTGCCTTTGTGCGTTGCCTTCTATTCTTGTTTGGTAGGTTGGGCATTAATTGTCGAAGTTACTTATGCCTGCTAGTATCACGTGGTTCCTCCTCCCTTTGGTTCCTCTCTTCGTATCGTTGCGATATTTGTTGTCCCTTTCTCCTGTCTCACGTTGATCTTGGAGTTCCAACAATGCTTGGGCCAACAATCTTGGAAGGCCACCTAGAAGATCGTACACAGGGACCGCTCACCGTGAGTTCAACGCATACCATACCAGCCGAGACCACTCTCTCTTGGGCCTCCCGCTATATGTACTCATCAACTGACACGTCCCATGCGTGAACCAAGTTCTGTGTTAATTGGTCCTCTCAGGTTACTTTGGTATTGCCTTCTCCATCACTATCAGTTACCAGGACTTGTTGGTCGAAGGTACGACCCATTATGCCGCCAACATGCCAATCCTACTTCCCTCGAATGCTAGGTTCGAACTTAGGCAACGATGCCAAAATGTTAGATGCCTTATTGTGGGTATATTATTTTACGCAATATAACAGTAATGTAGTAGCGTAAGATTACATATTGCCAATAACACGACAAAGCACTCAGAAGGATAACACGATAACTTTAGACAACATATGACAAAAAGATATGCTTTATTCCCATGTAATGTCATCACAACCATAATCCATTCTCGGTGCCAATAGGCTACATATAAAGTGGCCAACGGTTGGTTGAGTGAATCAACCGTCACCAACCTCCTACAACTACCCGAGAACCAACTGCCATTACATTGCCGACACAACACATAACATAATTATTATTAACAGACTACAACTAACAGACTTTCTTTCCAAGTTTTTGTAGATATTTATGTTTGTTCTTGTTTATGCAAATCTTTCATTTCATTTTCAAATTTGTATGTTTTTGTTTTTAGTTGTTGTTCTTTCTATTTCCATCTCAATCATTCTTCTAAGTTGCATATGCAAGAACTTTATCATGCTTGCATATGCAGTCGAGATTAAAAACCCCGTTCTAAGTAATGGACCACTCCAAAAAAGAGCAAGTATTTCCCTTATGCAATGCAAGCTAAAAAGCCCACTTTTTAAGTGTTTTGCATACACTTTTCATTCTTTTACCAAGGCTGCAAATGGACTTAAAATTTCTGTTTATATGCATCAAGAGCTTTCCTGATAACTTGTAGTGGGACATAAAAACCCCACCTATGAATAAATGGACTTCCTTTTTGTATATATGTGCATATTCGCCTCATTGCCTTGCTCAAAGCTTGCTGTCCATTCATATGCAATACCTCCAGAAAACTCAGTTTTTGAGTTTTTCCCTCATTTAAAGAGTTGATTTTGCCCAGAATCCATTGCCTTTTGCTGCTCAGGCTTTCCAGTTATATCCAACATGCATAGCTCCAAATTTCCAAAGGAGAGATTTCCGGCTTCTGTTTGCCCGTATGATCTACCCAATCAATAGATCATGTCTTTGGTCTTATTTTGCAGACAGATTCCAAGACTAAAGAGTGACACAAGGCAGGAATAACCACAAGTTGGAGCCTACAAGGAGGTGAAAAAGTGATGACAACATAGAATACTTTCAAGACAGATATGGGAAGATGTAATTGTGATGCAGAACAATCAAGGGTACAGGTTCCCACTCCAGTTCAAGATGTTTACACCAAACTTGAGCACATCAATCATGGAGCATTCTGTAGTAGAATGAAGACCGACAAAGGATGATGTAGTAGAAGTCGTGTCTTGTCAGACACTTAGTCATTTTCACATGCTTTATAAGTAGGTATAGTTTTGTTGACAAATTACATGTAATTGGGTAATAATTTGTAATTGCATGTGATAGTATCACATGCAAAGCTGTAACATGTAATCAAACTACAAGTGCATTAGGCTTTGTAGTCTTGAATAAGTCAAAGGTAGTTAAGTGTTTCCCCTTCTTTCTCCATCTTTTTCTCAGCCCCTCACTTATAAATAAAAGAGGGTACTCATTGTAATTTCATCTTTTGGCAATGCAAGAAAATTCTGCCAGTTTGTATATGCACTCTAAGACTTTGAGTTTAGATGTAAATTCGAATTGCTTTCAATAAAAGAGGCAGGTTGTTTTGAGACTTTGTGCCAATCCAAACTGTTATATGACGACATATGCTTGAGTTGATTGCGAGTTTTGGTGCTTTGTTCAAGAGGGATTTGAATTCAATCGTGCATACTTTGAGCTGCCTATTGTATTCAGAGTTATAATTCAATTTGAGCTTTTGAAGACTTTGTGTTGCAGGCGATCAAATTGCTTTATTTAGTAGTGGCTGCAATTACTTAGAGCTGAAGACTTTGGGCTTCAGTTGTAAGTGTTTTTATTAAGTTTGAGAGTATCTAGTAAGAGACTTTGTGCCTTATTGGTTATTCTAATTGAACCTAATTCGGGATAATCACAAGAGACTTTGGGTTCCTGTACTTATTCCATAAAATATAAAAGTAGACTGCTGTCTTTGGAGTTGTTCTTATGTCAACCCCCAAGCCACCGGTATTATCGTAGTAGTAGATACCTTTTGTTAAGTTGGAGAGTTGTTGTGTATGAATCATTCCTGAAAAAAGAGGAATTGATTAAGAAGAACCGCCCTTTGTTGATTTCAGTTAGGTCTCTATTGAAGCCAACCACAGTAAGAAGGGAACCTCCCCTATTGCTGAGAGGAGAGAAAATCTCATGAGATGTTGCCTAAAGTTACAGTTTCATAAGTTGTAGTTTTAGTGACTTACAAAACTTTTAGCCAACAACGTACATAATTGGTTTCTTCATGATAGATAAATGAGTCTCGCCCTTCGAGAGGTTGTCAACTTTTGAGGACACCACATTTGGACTTTGATATTTGCTTCATCTTGGTCTGTCATAGTCACACTTAACATGCCAAGGTTTTGTTAGAAGAATGGTTGTATAGACATTGAGATAGAATTGTGTGACACACACTCAAATATCTGTATGCCACATTTATTAATGTATGAGGAAGTTACATTTGTAATTGTAACTTATGTTTTGTATAATTGATGTATTATTGAATCAACATCATAAGCTTTAAATGCCTGTATACATATGAGTCACCTTATTGGACATAATTAATTTATCATTATATCATTATCACATGCATTAAAAACCTGTGTATATACAAGTCTACACATTATATTATATCTAATATCGCTCTTAATTACTAAGCTAGAGACAAACCCAAGTTTGTCCCAAATTTCTACAAACAAAATAGAATCAAGAGTTTTGGTCATTAGATCAATAGACTGCTTTTGAGATGTATAGTAGAAGATAGAAACGTCTCCAAGATCAACTGTATTGAATCTGATGATGATGAACTCTCAATGTGCTTGCTGCAAGCATGATAAACATGATCCTTCACCAACTTCAAATGTCTTGATTGCCACAAAAAGTGGAGTTGTAGTTTGGGAAGTTTTGAGATCACACAGAACTTGCAGTGGCCATACTACTTTGCAAGTGGCAATGAAAATGTTTTGTGTTCTTCCTTAGTGGAGATAAAGCTACAATATGCTGAAGCTTACTCTGTCATAAAACAACTCTTAAGCCCAAAACTAAAATTTAGGTTGTAGTTGATCTTTGAGTATCAATTGATCTGGTTCAATCATAGTCTGTATGCTTTGTCAACCTAAAATCTGCTAAATAGAGAAGTCCAAAATGAAAAATTCCTTTGACATAGCTCAACAAAGTTTTGCTGCCTGCCCATTAATTAGCTGTGGTTGTGCTAAAACCTGAGAAACTTAACTGATAGCAAAACGAAGATATGGTTGTTTGGATGCAAAATAGATTGGGCTGCCTACCAATTGTCTATAGAGTGACTACATTGACCAATGACGAAACATTAGAGGATTACAAGTTTAGCTTGACCTTGATAGGTGTAATGGAAGGACTATAATCTGTCCCATGAAACCTTTCCCCAGGATTTGTATCATACTTAACCCATGCCGTTAAAGTAAGATGGTCATGTTGCTAGAATTCTACAACTAGGAAATAATGTAGAAGGCCTAGATTAATCAGGCCAAAACAAGAACATAGATCAAATTTCACTTGCTGCCTATGATGGCAAGATCATCAACATAGACAACAAGAATCACAATGTCATCACTATTGAAGTAATTATTATCTAGTAATGGTCAATTAGCTTTTAGCTTAGGATTTTGTTCTGACTTGCTTTTTGTTTTTTGCTTTATTAGTTTAGTCATTCTTATCCACATTGGATAAGTCTATTGTAATCTTATATAAGGATGCAGAGAGAACTCGACTTATATCAAACCATATTGCATATACATAGTAGATATGGAGCTATTATAAATAGAAAAGAGTACCTTTAACTGTTTCAAACAATCTAAGAAGTCCATTTTGTCTGGGACAAACAACAATGTATCTTGATATTACTACTGTTTATGTATAGTTTCATGTAAAACTACTACCAGTTGTATCAAATTTAGTGCTACATGCAGCACTTATGGTTTAGATTCTGGCTTTATCCTGATCGGTCTGATAGTCCCAATGGGTGTTGAGAGGAGAGGGGTGAATCAGCACAGAAAAAAATTCTTTTCTTTTCCTTTTTAATCCAGTGAAGTAAACTTACAGCACTAAAGCAAACAGTTCTAAGCAAACAAAACAGTAAGTGAACAAACACAAAGTGACACCGGATTTATCACGTGGAAACCCGGTTAGGGTAAAAACCACGGTGTGAGGAGACCTCACAATATTTGTACTCTTCTGAAGTACGCCCTATTAAGAGCTTGCCCGGTCAAGGGATAAAACACACTTGCTAGGTGTGACCCGGTCAAGGGATTTGTTATAGTAAGATCTGTTAAGACCTGCCCGGTTAAGGGACTTAAGACACCTTGAAAGATGTCACCCAGTTAAGGGATTTTGATACGAAGGACCTGTTAGAGTCCACCCAAATACTGGGATTTGTCTATTGTAGTTTGCTAGAAAACAATAGAAATAAGATCTTTACAGAAGACTCTTCCTTAGCCAGATGTGATCTCTATTTGTGCTCTTCTGAGAATTATCACGGATTGACACAGGTGTACTCTCAGCTATTGTTGTGCTGACTTGCACAACTTTTACTCTACCGATTTTCTCCAACCCTTGATACTTTTCTAACCTTTGCTTCCGTAGCATATAGACTCACTCTTTTTCTCGGCAGAATGAAGGCAAATCTTCTTCTCAACAGACATAAGAATATATTCAGTTTTGTTGCCCTGAATGTGCCTTAAATGCATGACTTAATCATGATATCCAACGAATGCATCACTCGGTGAAGTGTTTGTTCTCTTGAGCAAGCATTCGATGCAAGTTTTGTCTTCATCCACTACATGAAGAAAACAACAGTTGCGTGTCAGGCAACCTTTCTCCATAAGAGATAACACTTCGATTTAAAGCCACTGAATCCGGCTATAAATCCTTCAGTCGCGCCTCAAGTAACCACTGATTCAGGCTTTAAATCCTTTATCTGCACCTCTAACCGATCACCAAGATAACTCAAGATCACTTGGATTTACTGCAATAAATCCCGGTGAAGAAGAGTTGGTTGGAACAGACAGTTGACTATGTGTTCCTCGGTTCATATTGGGGTCTTATCATATATCGGTTGAGTTCTTTATGCTAAATACCGGGTACATGCCCTTGGTGGAGCAGATTACCGGTTGCACTATTCTTACCGGTTGTGTTATAGACAGTTGTTGGATATGTGTTTATTTGTACTTGTCTATACCGGTTGAGGGTGGTCCTTGGTTGATACTAGGATACACTCTTCTCTGTTGAGTGCATTATCCGGTTGTTGATGCTTAGTGTAGTGACCGGTTTCTCAGCCTTTCTTGGTGAAGAGTCCCCTCTATAATAGAGATCAAATCTCTATCCTCTTTTGCCAAACAATGACAACACTCAGACCAGTAGAGAACTTACCGGTTAGTGATTGTAAGAATCTCCTCCTTTGGCATTGATGGCAAAAATATGATAGATAATCATACTCTATTCTACCTCTTTTTTGACAATAGAATGCCAAAAGGCTAATCAGGAAGATTTGCATACTCTGCTCCCCCTGCGAGCAGCAGTCCTTTTCGTCAGTTCATAAAAGATAAGATGTAACCTTTTGAATCATAATGAATTGATAACTTTCTGTTGATAATTATTGATGATCTGAGAGGGGTACAATCCCTAGTCTACCTCTGAGATACTCAAAGGTACTCTTTGGTAATGGCTTTGTGAATATATCAGCAATTTGTTTTTTTGTGGACACATACTCCAATCTTACTTCTTTGTTCTGTACAAGTTCCCTCAAGTAGTGATACTTGATGGCAATGTGCTTGCTCTTGGAGTGCATAACAGGATTTTTGGATATGTTTATGGCGCTGGTACTGTCATAGTAAATTGCGATCGGTTCAGGTACCTATTCCTGAATACCTTCCAGCAATTGTTTGATCCAGATCACCTGTGTACAGTTTATTGTAGCAGCAACATATTCAGCTTCAACAGTGGATTGTGGAATGCAATTCTGCTTCTTACTTGTCCACGATACTATTCTCGCACCTAGGAAGAATGCACCACCACTTGTGCTCTTTCTATCATCCACGTTGCCAGCCCAGTCTGCATTTGTGTAGACTTTGATTTGGAATCCACCCTTGTGTGGAAACCATAAGCCATATTCCTCGGTTCCTTTTAGATATCTGAAGATTCTCTTTACTGCAATTAGATGTGTTTCTTTGAGATTTGCAGAAAATCTTGCTACTATGCCAACAACATGAGCGATGTCCGGTTTGCTATGAACAACATACTGCAATTTTCCTATCATGGACCGATACATTGGTTCATTGACTTCTTTGGCATTATCCTCCTTTGATAACTTAAGATTAGTTATCATTGGAGTTCCAATTGGTTTGGATTTTTCTAGCCCAAAGGTCTTGAGAATTTCTTTTATGTACTTGGACTAAGAGATGAAGATACCTTCTGTTAGCTGATGGACCTATAGTCCAATAAAGAATTTTATGGGCCCTATCATAGACATCTCAAATTCTTTCTTCATTTCTTCAGCAAATTCTTTGCTCATTTTGTCATCTCCTCCAAAGATGATGTCATCAACAAAGATTTCAGCAATTAGATTTCCATCATTTCCGGTTTTAAGACACATATTGCTGTTGTCACCAGTTTTGATGAATCCAATTGTCAGAAGATATGAATGCAACTTTTCATACCAAGCCCTTGGGGCCTACTTGAGCCCATAGAGAGCCTTTTTTAGTTTGCATACCATATCAGTCTTTTGAGCAGATGTAAACCCTTCTGGTTGCTCAATGTAGACTTCTTCTAGTATTCCATTGAGGAATGCAGACTTCACATCCATTTGGTACACTTTAAAGCCTTTGTGAGTTGCATAGGCAAGAAGAATTCTCACCCCTTCCAATCTGGCTACTGGTGCAAAAGTTTCTCCGTAGTCTAGTCCAGCTTCTTGAGCATAGCCTTTGCAAACAAGCCTTGCTTTATTTCTGATGACTTTACCATCTTCATTCAGTTTGTTTCTGTAAACCCATTTAGTCCTAATTACATTTTTGTCATGAGGTCTTGGCACAAGTTCCCATGTGTCATTCTTTTCTATTTGCTCAATTTTTTCGTCCATGGCCTTGACCCAATTTTCATCTTCAAGGGCTTCTCTGGTGGTTTTGGGCTCAACACACGAGAGAAGACAAACGTTCTCTGTGGCCTTTTTCCTTGTCAGGATGTTCCCATGTCTGTCACCAATTATATTGTCAGTAGAGTGATATGTGATATACCTTGGAAGAGCCGGCCTTTGTTCCTGGTCCGGTTCATCTTGTTGAGCAATATCTTCATCATGGTTCTGAACATCTACTTGTTCACCATCCTGGGGTGTCCTGTTATCTCCAGGCACAGTCTCTCGCTCTTGATTTCTGTTAGTGGGAGTTGTCTCCTCTTCTTAAGTTGTTGCTTCATGAAACTCAAAGACATCTCCTCCATTAGTAAGTTTGAAATTTTCATGATGTACATGTCCGGTCCTCTTGTTTGGTTCAGATGATTCATCAATTTTTACATTGATGCTTTCAATTATCTTGCCTGTTCTTTTGTTTAGACACCGATAAGCTTTGCTTTTGGTAGAGTAACCCAGAAATGTTCCTTCATCACTCTTGGGATCAAACTTCCCAGAAAACATTTCTGTTTTGATATAACATTTACTACCAAATATTCTGAAGTAGCTTACACTAGGAGTATGTTTAAACCATAGTTCGTATGGAGTCTTACTGGTTCCCTTTTTGACTTGAACTCGGTTGATTGTATAAACAGCGGTGTTGACAGCTTCTCTCCAGAAGTGATGAGGAAGATTCTTTTGGATCAACAGGGTTTTGGCACAGTCGATCAGCGTTTTGTTTTTTCTTTCTGCTACTCCATTTTGCTGAGGAGTCCTAGGTGCAGAGAACTGTTTCTGTATGCCATGTTCCTCACAGTAAAGAGTAAACTCCTGAGAGCTGTACTCACCTCCTTTGTTCGACCTTAGACATTTCAAGCTTCTACTAGTTTCCTTTTCCACTCTAGCCTTGTAAATTTTGAATATGTGAAAGGCTTCTGATTTCTCACGGAGAAAGAGTGTCCACATCATTCTTGAGAAATCATCTACGAACAACATGAAATACCGGTCTCCATGATAGCTCTTTGTCCTCATTGGTCCACACAGGTCTGTGTATACAAGGTCTAGAACATTTTCAGCAGAGAAGGACTTGCTACCGAAACTTGCTCCTGTCAGTTTTCCTAACTGACAATCCTTACAAATACCTCCCATGGGTTTTGCAGTTTCTGGGAGTCCTCTGACCGATTTCTTCCTGCTTACTTTGACAATGCTGTCAAAGTTTATATGACAGAGTCTCTTGTGCCATAGCTAGCTATTGTCTTCTTTAGAGATAAGACCAATCTTGCTTGATTCTCCTTTGACAGAAGCAATTAAACAGGCTCCTTTTGTTGAGTCTAGGTAGAACAGATTGCCTTTGCTCTATCTACCGGTTGCAATGTGGGATCTAGATTGATTTTTGACTATGCAGGAGCCTTGACCGAACTCCAACTGGAAACCTTTGTTGTTTAGCTGTGCAACACTCATCAGGTTATACCCGAGTCCTTCGACCCAGTACACGTTTTCACAGACAACATTATTGCAAAGAACAATAGATCCCTTACCCTTGATGGCACAAGGGGCATTGTTTCCAAATGTGACTGATCTACTGTCGTTGAGCTCCAAGTTGATGAACTTGCTCTTGTCACCGGTCATATGGTGAGTGCATCCGCTGTCAATGATCCAATCGTCATATTGATGTGATCTGGATATGAGTGCAACTTCATTGAAAGCTGGGCTCTCCTCCTTTATTGCTACAAATGCAATTTCTGGGTCTTCTGAGTTTTCAGACTCATTGTCTGTGACTCCTTCCTCAGCAAGATAGCAATCCTGCTTTGCTTTGTTCTTGAACCGGTCTCTTTTGTCTCTATTTTCATTATCTGGACATCGGGCAGCAATGTGTCCTATTTTGTTACAAGAGAAGCATTTTAAAGGGAGTTTCGCTTTGTACTTCCCTTTCCCTTTGGGAAATCTCTTAGCAATCAGAGCTTCAAACTCATCTTGCTCCGTCTCCTTTGAGAGCAGATTCTCAATGAGGTTGCCGATCTTACCGGTAGAGGAGTTACCGGTTTCTCTTCCCTTTTTGGTGGAAGAGGTATTGACTGATGATTTAAATGCTGCTTCTTGAACAGATAGACTATTATCAAAGTTGCTTAATTCAAAAGCAGCTAGCTTACCGATTAAAGAGTCTAGGGTGACTTGATTGTTGTTCACGGATCTGAGCTCTTGAATGACAGAGATCTTTATGGCGTACTGAGGTCTGAGAGTTCTTAGTATTTTGCTCACCACCTCTTCTTCAGTTAGCTTGCCTCCAACGCTTCTAATGGAGTTGATCACTTTCTTGATTCAGTTGCTATATTGCTCGATATCTTCTCCATCATTCATCCTCATGTCGTCATACTTTCCCCTGAGGCTTTCGACTTTGGCTCTTTGAACATTGGGATCTCCTCCATAGACTGTTTGCAACTTCTTCCACATTTTGCAAGCAGAGTCAAGATGTTCAATTTCAGCATACACGTGGTTAGGTAAGGTGCTAGCTATCATGTCCATGGCAGTTGTGTGCTCAGTCTTAATTTTCTCTTCATCAGGTGTCAAGGTACCGGCGGGCTCATTGTAGTCATTGGTAACATGCTTCCAGTACTGGTCGCCGTTGGTCTTCATATATAGCTTCATTCTGCTGCACCATAAGGTGAAGTTTTCTTTGGAAAACTTTGGTCCTTCCTTTCTCATCATCATAGCTTTCTCTCTGTGTGGTTAAGCAACAAAGAAAAACAGAACAAGACTCTGATACCAATTGACAGTCCCAACGAGTGCTGAGAGGGGAGGGGTGAATCAGCACAGAAAAAAAATATTTTCTTTTCCTTTTTAATCCAGTGAAGTAAACTTACAGCACTAAAGAAAACAATTCTAAGCAAACAAAACAGTAAGTGAACAAACACAAAGTGACACCGGATTTATCACGTGGAAACCCGGTTAGGATAAAAACCACGGTGTGAGGAGACCTCACAATATTTGTACTCTTCTGAAGTACGCCCTGTTAAGAGCTTGCCTGGTCAAGGGATAAAACACACTTGCTAGGTGCGACCCGGTCAAGGGTTTTGTTACAGTAAGATCTGTTAAGACTTGCCCGGTTAAGGGACTTCAGACACCTTGAAAGATGTCACCCGGTTAAGGGATTTTGATATAAGGGACCTGTTAGAGTCAACCCAAATACTAGGATTTGTCTATTGTAGTTTGCTAGAAAACAATAGAAATAAGATCTTTACAGAAGGCTCTTCCTTAGCCAGATGTGATCTCTATTTGTGCTCTTCTGAGAATTATCACCGATTGACATAGTTGTACTCTCAGCTATTGTTGTGCTGACTTGCACAACTTTTACTTTGTCGATTTTCTCCAACCCTTGATACTTTTCTAACCTTTGCTTCTGTAGCATATAGGCTCACTCTTTTTCTCAGCAGAATGAAGGCAAATCTTCTTCTCAATAGACATAAGAATATATTCAGTTTTGTTGCCCTGACTGCGCCTTAAATGCATGACCTAATCATGAGATCCAACGAATGCATCACTCGGTGAAGTGTTTGTTCTCTTGAGCAAGCATTCGATGCAAGTTCTGTCTTCATCCACTACATGAAGAAAACAACAGTTGCATGTCAGGCAACCTTTCTTCATAAGAGATAACACTTCGATTTAAAGCCACTGAATCCGACTTTAAATCCTTCAGTCGCGCCTCAAGTAACCACTGATTCAGGCTTTAAATCCTTTATCTGCACCTCAAACCGATCACCAAGATAACTCAAGATCACTTGGATTTACTGCAATAAATCTCGGTGAAGAAGAGTTGGTTGGAACAGACAGTTGACTATGTGTTCCTCGGTTCATACCGGGGTCTTATCATATATCGGTTGAGTTCTTTATGCTAAATACCAGGTACATGCCCTTGGTGGAGCAGATTACCGGTTGCACTATTCTTACCGGTTGTGTTATAGACAATTGTTGGATATGCGTTTATTTGTACTTGTCTATACCGGTTGAGGGTGGTCCTTAGTTGATACTAGGATACACTCTTCTCTTCTGAGTGCATTATCCAGTTGTTGATGCTTTGTGTAGTGACCGCTTTCTCAGCCTTTCTTGGTGAAGAGTCCCCTCTATAATAGAGATCAAATCTCTATCCTCTTTTGCCAAACAATGACAACACTCAGACCGGTAGAGAACTTACCGGTTAGTGATGCCAACACGGTCATGCTATATCTCATGTTCGAAGTTTTGCTGTCTGTTTTGAAAGCTTTGATACTCTTCTTTTTAAGATCCTCCAACCCATGTTTTAAAAAAAGAAAGAATATTTCTCTATACTTATTCTTGGAAATAGCTACTGTAAGAAATGAGTTGAAGTTTCATAATATAAAATTTCTAAGACAAACAGTACATCTTACATAATACATTCATTATGGTTTCTAAAATGCAGACATAGTATACAGATGGAGAATTAAGATTCACAATTTATGTCTTGTACCTTTTTCCAAGCTCAACACAATTGTATTCTTATAATATTTTTGATCTTTTTCTTCTGAGTAATATCTTTTACTAAACGAACTCATTCGTTTATGTGGGTGTAAATCTTACCATACCAAGTCAATTGCTATAATTATCATATTCTGAGTATACATCAGTGTTACTGCCACAAACATTTATTTGCTCTGCATGCTATTATGCTTTTACACTATAGAATATTTTCAATTTTTGCAACACAATGTTGGACATTATATCCCATCAATAATAATCTCTATGTGGCCTTGTCGAATTATCTTTTTGATTTACAAAATCTGATCTTTTCTACCACATTAAATAACTCTCAAGTAGTGTGTCACAGACAGTGTCTATTTCTTTTTCAGTTTGATGCAAAACATTGGATTCTTATTGTTAAGATGCTTCTTATGGTTGAGAAGTGATTTGATAAGGTTTAATCAATATCAGTGTGATTTCTACAGCAGAACCAACATGGTAGACAATGGTTAGTACAAGTGTGTGACATTGCGAAATAATCTAAGGATACTTCCTTGTTTTGTTTTAGCAACCAAGCATCTTGATATTCAAACTGGAACTCTATTTTGTTAAGGATTCCTATTTGTTCAAATACATTACAGGTATTTGTAGGATGTAAATTTACAAGTCTGCCATGAAAGCAACCTAACGATTGACTGTACTAATTGGCATTGCTCTGCTTTGATTGCTATTACTACCAGTGAAAAAGTTGGTGGTTGATTTCTTAAGAACACTCATGAATTGAAATAACAGTTCACCTCTCAATATGTCATATATGTACAGATTTCTTTATGGAGAACAGGCACGCTTTTTTGGTGATGAGATTCATCCCGAGCTTAAGCATTCAAAGATTGGAACAGTTGCCATGGCAAGCGGGGGAGAAAATCTTAATGCTTCACAGGTAGAGTAACTATAAATTGAGCTGGTTATCTTATGTATTTGTTTGATTGTCATCATGTATGTATCCAAATGGTAAACACGGGTGCACATTTTTAAATTTTTAATTATGTGTAATGTCCTTATTAGGACTTAACTTAATCTGCCCCAGAATTCCTAAATGAGGTTTGGATTAATGCCTTGATTTAGAGCCTGCAACCAGGTTAGTTATCAATAGATAAATAAACATATAATTCAACAACATTCCAAAGAGAATTCTAGTTGTTATTATAATACTCCTAATGTACATGAGATTCCCTTAAGGATTTTTCCAAGAGCCCATCCTCATTATCAAGCACATGGGAGATCAGACAAGGCGCATTGAGCCTATCTGTCAAGCCCAAGAGCTCGCTAATGGTACCGCCATTTGGCCTGACAGCCCCACTTGGGGTTACCACTACTTGAATGGACCTTTATGCTACTTGCACTCCTCATATGCCCCACCCCCCCTCCATAATGGGATGGTGGATCGGCTATAAGCTTAAAGGAACCTTCATCCACATTAATCATACATTCCAATTTCATTATTAATCATACATTAGAAGCAATAGAATGTCTGCATATATTCATACTTATCAAATGAAGGCATATAATGACTTATCTAAATCATATGATAATGCATTATATACATACCACAATATCTGATAGATATGTAACTGCTGGGGTCACACCCACACACCCACACACATGTCTATATATATACACTAATTTCTGAGTTTGTAATCGTATTAGCTTGAATGCTGATTGATCTTCGATCTTACTTAGTCACTGCCTGTCCCCTCTTCTCCATCATGGTCTTCTCTTATATAACTGGATTCATGGTGAAGTGTGGTGTCTTTAGGAAGTAGCCACCTTTCTATGAATGGGCACCTCCTTTCAATAGCCACCCTTTTAAACCTTAATCTTTAATTTTTTAATCATTAATTCTGTTTACACTCATGCGGCTGTATTAGGATGTTTGATATTAATGACCGCTGTTAATAATCATTGCTCATGATTGCTTCCTTAGTCTTTAATTAATATTAAATTATCCCTAAGTGAATCACTGTCCATTGCTGATCTCTGGATTTGATTGCTGATGATCGCTAGGCAAAGCTTAATATTGTTTATTTTATTCTTCCATTGATGGGATCATGACATCATGGGTTGACTAAATGGCCACAATGGACTGGGGGTACATATTTTGTGTCAAATATGCAGCAGTAAAATAGCTCTTTCTTGATAAAAGTAAAGTAGATGCATAAAATGAGGCAGATAAAACTGGTTATAGCTTCCAAGCTCTTTGTACAAAAAACAAAAGAGGAACCAGCAAGTAAATACCAGCATAAGTGTTGCCCAAGCAAGTAAAATACCAGAGGTTAGATGTAAAACATAAGAAGGCTAAAGTATCATATCATAATATGTAGACTTGTAACAAGTTTGTGATGAGCACACGGTTATACTAAGAGGGTTGGGTTGGTGGGGGTGAACCACTATAACAATAACTTTTATCAATTTAAACTTTATCAATCACGATAGCATCATTACTTAGTTTTAACAATCATGCACATGAGAAGAACACAATAACACAATATTTACGTGGAAATTCTTACAGGAGAAAACCACAGCAAATTACTTGCTTATATAAGGATCTTACAACTTTTGTAGACTTGATCTCTAGAGGTACCAAATCCTCATTCATTTCATGAGAACTTACCCACTAGAGGCATAAACCCCTCATTCAATTTGTGAGTGCTAATCCACTAGAGGCACCAACCTCTCATGTACTTAGAGGCACCAATTCCTCATTTAAAATTCCACCTTATCAATGTTGCTTCTACAACAGATGATGGATAACATTTTTCTCCACAACTTTTGCTATGAATGTCTTCTTCTAACTGCTATAATCCCTTCCACAAATCTGAAATAATTGAGATGATTAATTACAAAGGAAAGGAATACTCCTTGAATAAGAGATTATAGAGGATCTTTCCATAACAGAAATGATTGAGATCTAAAGATAGAGTAGAAAGATACTAAAAACTAACTAAACGACTTATTGGATAGAAAGTTACTAAAAACTAGCTAAGCAACTTAAATGAATAGAAAGTTACTAAAACCTAAGTATACGATTTAAATGACCATTATAAACTAAATATAACAATAGTATTTTAACACCCTCCCTTGATGGTCATTCTGCTATTTAACCTAGCTTGTCCTGAAAACAAATTTGTCTAGACTCAAGGACTTGGTAAGAATGTCTGACTACCTTCCAACATGATGTTGGGTAATGAAGCCATCCATCCCACCATCTAGAGACATGGAAAACGAGATAAAACTCAATTCCTCTAATACCCTCAATTTTTTTGTTGATAAAAAATTGTCAAAAAACTGAAACCCATGAAAAAATCATGCAAAATTTTTGAACACCCACATTTTTAAATAAAATGTCGTTCAAAAAACACTTGCTGAAGCAAACCCAATTCTGATTAAAAAATAGGAGATTGCAAACACTCCTATGTGCCTTGGAAACCCTAGGTGCACAAAACACAATTTTGTGAAAATCTAGAGAAAAAAATCCTACACTGCTTTGGAAGAAAACAACACCCATGATTTTGTAAAAATATTTGTGCAAAAACTCAGTTGTTCTATTTAATCAGTTGGCGGATCTCTGTGCAATAACAAATTATATTCAAAATTACTTGAGGGATTGTCGTACGGTAGTTGTGCTGACTGTACAGTGCCAATCGTACCAGTACAGTGGCACCTAGTGACCAAACAGTGAGATCACGCGGGGTTGTCATACAACACACCAAAATATTGCTGTATAGAGGGAAACCGAGTTGGAGGAGCTATTTGATCGTAAATGCAAGGAGGGACGGAGGAAGCGTACTGACAGTTGGTGTACAACATTTATTGTATGTGGGTGTTGTACAAATAGTTGGAGCTATTGTATGGAGGATTAGTAGGGTTGTACGAGCAGATAGAAGACCGTACGGATAGGTGAAGGGACAAGAAGACCGTACGGAAGGGTGACAAGGCCCTATGGTGGTCAAACAGATCATACACTAGTGTGAAAAGATCGTACGAGGACTGGTTAGACTGTACACGGTGACCTCTAGAGACGTATGCCGTCATGAGGGACATTACACAATAGTTGTATTGGTAAAGAAGAAAGATGGTACTATGCAAATGTGCATTGGCTGTAGGGCTCTAAACGAAACAACAACTAAGAACAGGTATCCAATCCCCAAGATAGATGAACTGCATGGTGCACATTACTTGTCCAAAATAGATTTGAGATTGAGTTACCACCATAAACGGATGTGGGTAGAGGATATTGAGAAGACCTCTTTTAGATGCCACTATGGTCACTTTGAGTTCGTAGTGATTCCATTTGGGCTAACTAATGATCTTGCTACTTTCCATAGCTGGATGAATCAGATCTTCAGGAGACAGTTGAGGAAATTTTTATTGGCATTCTTCTACAATATATTGGTTTTTAGTAGGACTTGGGAGAAGCACATGCAACATCTGGAGGAGGTTTTGAGCATCTTAGAGAGTGAGTTTCGCTATGCCAAGGAATCCAAGTGTGACCTTGGGATGACGAAGCTTCTTTATTTGGGTTAAATCATCAGTACAGAGGAGTGAGGGTGGATCCATGGAAGATTAGAGCAATAATTGAATGGCCTACCCTTGCTAGCCTCTCTTAGCTTAAGGGATTCTATGGGCTTTGTGGTTTCTACAGGAGTTCTGTCAAAGGGTTTCCATAGGCAAAAACTCCACTTATGAATTTGATAAAGAGAGGGAATTTTCAGTCAGATAGGACAGGTAGGTTTTTTGAGCACTTCAAGTAGAGGATGCCATCTTTTTAGGTGCTAGCCCTTTTGTATTTTCCCATACCCTTTGTGTGGGAGTGTGATGCATCAGGAGAAGGAATTGATGGGGTGTTGATGTAGGACAAACACTCAATAGCATTTGAGAGCAGAAAGTTGAGGGTAGAGAAAAACTACTCTATGACAGAGAGATGTTGGCGATTATGCATGCCTTGGCCAATTTTAGATCATATTTAATTGGGAGCAAGTTTGTGATTAAAATAGATCATAATAGGATTAAATATTTAATGAATCAGAAGACCTTAATAATAGGCAGCAAAAGTGGGTCAATAAGTTGCAGGCATATTACTTTGACATTGAAAGAAGAATGTTGTTGCTGATGCACTCTTGAGGACGCCACACTTATGTTCTCTAGTTGAGATTTCTACTAATTGGAGGGAGTTTATTGCGGTAGAATATGCTAAGGATCCATGGGCAATAGGAATTGTAGAGGGATAAGTGTGGATGACAGATACACTGTGGTTAATGATTTGATCATCTACAAAGATAGATTCTTTTTTGGTGCCTTCTTGTTAGATGGAGAAGATATTGAGGACTTTCCATGATGCACCCATAACTGGACACCTAGGGTTTTTCAAGACATATAGGCAGATTCGAGAGAGGTTCATTTGGAAAGGGCTTAATAATGAAGTCCCTAAGTACATTTGGGAGTGCCCTATTTGCTAGCAAAATAAGAATAAGAACACTTATCCAATTGGTTTACTTCAGCCTCTACCTATTCCCAACCATAAGTGGGGATCGATCTCTATGGATTTTGTTGCAGGGATATTGAAGGTTTAGGGAAATGATTGTATTTATGTGGTGGTGGATAGATTAACTAAGTTTGCACATTTCTTTGCCATCTCATCCACCTATACAACAACTCAAGTAGCAAAATCATTTTTTAGGGAGATTTTCAAGTTGCATGTGTTGAAATATAGCTTCGTTCGTGTTTAAGTATGCAATTGAATATAAGTATATTCTATATATATATATATATATTATTATTATTAAAAGGTTGGCATAATAAATCGTTCGAATGAAAAGATTACTGCAGTCTAAATAACACTTCGCATACTGCAATGTATACATTGCAGGCACGATATGCATCGTGTGCTGCATTGTATTGCAAACACAATACACATCGTGTACTGCAATGCAGTGCAGTCACGGTGTATATTGTGCACTGCATTGCAGGCATGATAATATCGTGTGCTGCAATGTTATTGCAGTCACACGATAATTATCGTGTGGCTGCAATTACATTGCAGCATGCGATAATACTCATTGTAATGAATAATTAAATATCGGTTGGGTTATTAATCTAAAGTTAGTGATTGAATCATTACTATCATAGGGTCATGACCCTACATGGCAACTGCCATGTACGGTCATGACCTTACATACTCATATATATAATAAATGAATAATGTGGAATCAATCAATCACCAAGGCAATTGTATTCTACAACATATAAATAAAAGCAATATATATTAATCTTCTGATCTAATATTCCTTAACATGGTATCAGAGCAAGGTTATTAAAGAAGATATATTATATTATCCATTAATTATATTTTTGATATTTCATATAAACATAATAAAATTTATTTTATTTGTTTATTACAATTTCAAAAGGAAATGGCTCACAGTATGAGAATGGAAGATAGACTTGAGGGAGCATCAAATTTTCTATCTTGGAAAACTAGAATTACTTCCCTACTTCTAGAACTTGAATTAGAGGATTACATAGAGAAAGAACCTACCATACCTGAAGATGAAGCAAAAAATCTACTTGGAAAAGACGTAACAACAAAGCCTAGAAATTGATCATTGACTCTGTCAAAGTTTCTATACTTCCAAGTATTTCAAGATTAACAACTGCATTTGAAATATTCAAAACCATTCAAGACACATTTGAAATCAATAATGCTAGTAGATTATTGACCCTAAAACAACTTATGAATTTGAAAATGAACAAGGGTGAAACAATCACCTCCTATTTCCCGAGAATATCAGAATTAAGAGATCAACTCTTTACCATTGGAAATAAGATGGACGATCTTGAACTATCCTTAATTTCTCTAAGAGGACTACCTATATCCTGGGAATCTTTCATTCAGTGCATAAGTGCAAGACCTCCATTACCAAAATTTGAACAACTAAAAAATGATTGCACTCAAGAAGAATCAAGATTAATATCAAGAGGGATAGTACCTAGCAAAGAAAAAGAAGTTCTGGCACTACACACAACAAACAAAAAGAAAAAAATTTCAAAAAGGAAAAGAAGTACTAAAATCTTCAATAAAAGGGATCTTTCAAAGGTACAGTTCTACAAATGTGAGAAATACGGACATATTCACAAATATTGTCCTGAAAGAAAGAAAATACAAGCAACACTAGCTGAAGTCAAAGAAGTAGAAAATCCTCTATTCTTCTTAACCTTGTCTAGTGAACTAAACTCAAATAAGAGTACATGGATAATTGATAGTGGAGCTTCAAGACATATCACTGGATTCAGGGATCAATTTGAAACATTCAAAGGAGACTCCTTAGAAGAAGTTACCATTGGTGACAACTCTACTTATCCCGTGAAAGGAATTGGGACCTGTTCAATCAAGATAAGAGGAGTGATCCTATAGTTAAAAGAAGTACTATACGTACTTGGAATAAAAAGGATCTTAATCTCCATTTCTGGACTAGCAGATCAAGGATATAGAGTCGCTTTTAATGAAGATAAAGTTCTTCTCTAGACTAAAAACTCAAATATAAAAAATGCTATCAATATAGGGTCTAGGGAAGAAGTCTATATAAATTATGTGGTGAACAAAAAATTGCCTTAAGCCATGAAGTTCAAAACAATAATGAGATATGGCATAAAAGGCTAGGCCATATTAGATATAGTGCTCTTCCAACCCTAAGAAAAGTCACACTAGGGATACCTCATCTTAAATCTGAACACTCAGGTATTTGCAAAGGATGTGCCTTAGGAAAGAATACAAAAGGATCTTTTCCGACAAGTGAACACAAATAAAAAAATGTATTAGAACTTATACACACAAATCTATGTGGTCCTATGTCCACACACTCCTTGTCAGGTGCTTTATACTATGTAATCTTTGTTGATGACTACTCTAGAAGAACTTCAATATACTTTTTAAAACTAAAAGAATCAAATGAAGTCTTATTTAAGTTCAAAGAATACAAAGCACTTGTTGAAAATCAAACCGACAAGAAAATTAAAACTCTAAGGTCTGACAATGGAGGTGAATATACCTCTGACAGTTTCAAAGAGTTCTGCAAATCTGTTGGGATTAAGAGGGAGTATACTGTACCATATAATCCTCAACAGAACGGGGTAGCAGAAAGAAAGAACATAACCATCATCGAAGCAACAAAAGCCATGATGCATGATCAAAATATTCACCTCTTTTTGGGCTGAAGCAGCAAACACAATAGTATACATACAAAATAGATGTCCTCATGCCATTCTAGAAAATACCACACTAGAAGTGTTTACGGGGAACAAACTAGACCTAAGTCATCTAAGAGTGTTTGGTTGTCTTGTTTACATACATGTTCCAAAAGAGAAGAGAACTAAATTAGAACCTTCTGGGAAGCAAGGTATATTCATAGGATATAGTGAAGATACTAAGGGATATCGAATTTACATTCCTGGCCAGAGATCAGTAGAGATAGCAGAGATGTAAAGTTTGAAGAAAATCGCACATCCACAACTACTGAGGATAATTCCTTAACAGAGCTAGATAAAGAACTTACAACTGAGAATGAGAGGGAGAATCTAACAATAGAGACTGAAGCTACATTTTCAAATGTTGAGCCTACATCCTTAAATATGGAACCTACAAACCAGAATGATGAAAATAATGCAACATCAAATAGTACCAAAAGACCTTTATGGGCAAGGAAGATGTTTGAAGAAAATAATATAGAGCCAGATCAAATATCCAGGGAGAACAAGAGAACAAGAACACAAAAATGTTATGCTGCCCTTCTAACTAAGCTCGCAGAATCCGAACCTGAAAATGTTGGAAAAGCCTTATCAAAACAAGCTTGGAGGGAAGCCATGATTGAAGAGTATCAGCCTATTATGAAAAATGATGTTTGGGACATTGTACCCCAGACCCAAAAAAAAATCAGTAGTCTCTTCGAAATGGTTATTCAAGATAAAATATGCTTCAGATGGCAGTATTGAAAAACATAAAGCCCGGTTTGTTGCCAGAGGATTCTCACAAAAGGCTGGGATTGACTATGAAGAAACCTTTGCCCCTGTAGCCCTTTACACTTCTATAAGAACCATCCTTGCAATTGCAACATCTAAAGGATGAAAAGTACACCAAATGGATGTCAAGACAACTTTTCTGAATGGGAAAATTGAGGAAGAAGTATACATAGAGCAACCAGAATGATTTATTACAAATGATAAAAATCACTATGTATGTAAGTTAAAGAAAGCTCTTTATGGTCTTAAACAAGCCCCCAGAGCATAGTATGAAAGAATAGACAGCTATCTCTCCAAACTAGGGTACACCAAGAACATAGCAGACCCTAACATCTACTTCAAGGTAGTAAATAATGAGATGATAATTCTAGTTTTAGATGTTGATGACTTGCTTATAACAGGAGAAGATCACCTTATTGCAAAATGCAAACAAGACCTAGTAGCTGAGTTTGATATGAAGGATATGGGCCTACTACACTACTTCCTAGGTCTAAAAATTTGGCAAAAGGAAGATCACATTTTCTTGAATCAGGAAAAGTACACTACTGACATCCTTACTAGATTTGGTATGATGGATTGTAAACCATTGGCTACCCCAATGGAAACAAATCTACACAAGCTAAAAAGTGAAGCTGAAGATTCTGAGCCTACAGATCTATCACCATACAGACAAATTGTTGGATCCCTTTTGTATCTAGTAAACACACGTCTTGACATCTGCTATGCAAAAAATGTGCTAACTCACTTCATGTGCGAACTTAAGCAAATACATATGATGGCCGCTAAGCATATTCTAAGATATCTACGAGGGACCATTGGACTTGGCTTGAAATATGAAAAAGTCGAGATCAAACTTCAAGGTTATTTCGATTCAGATTGGGCAGACAGTTCAATAGATCGCAAAAGCACCACAGGATGTTGTTTCAGTTTAGGGTCTGTAATGATATCTTGGTTCAGTAGAAAACAATCAGTTGTTGCTCAGAGTTCCACTAAAGCTGAATACATGGCTGCCTCTATGGGAGCTAGAGAAGCAGTCTGGTTAAGAAAACTATTGTTTGATCTATTTAGAAATCCACTGGTACCTACCATTATCCATTGTGATAATCAAAGTTGCATAAAGCTCTCTGTAAATCCAGTTTTCCATAATAGATCAAAACATATAGAGATTTCTTACCATTACATTAGAGATATGGTTGATAGGAATATCATCAAACTAGTATATATCAGCACTGAGGAACATAATACTGACATATATACCAAACCTCTTGCAAAACTGAAGATAGATTACTTCAGGAGTAAAATTGGTATGACTATGCTATAAACTTGTTGGGATGAGATCCTTGCTCTTGTACTTTTGTATTCATGAATAAATAAATAAATAAAGTTATTTTTGAAATATTTCATTGTGTTCAAGAAGATGACGATCTTCTCTTGGGGTTACTATAACAAGGTGACGATCTTGACAATAGTTGACCAAATTTCAAGATTGACACCTTAACGGGTTGTCCTGGATTGTGCCGGATATCTTGATTCTGAGATGTTATTATTGTATGGCGTAATAACCTAAAATTTCAAGATTGACACCTTAACAGGTAGTCCTAGATTGTGCCGGATATCTTGATGATGTAATAACTTATATATCATGATTGACACCTTAATTGGTAGTCCTGGATTGTGCCAGATATCATGATATTGGAATGTCTAAGTATACAATGATTAAGACTTCTTTATGTTGTCCTGAATTGTGTTGGTAATCATAACATACTATGATCTTCCTCAACACATCTGAAACCCTCTCTTACTAAGAGGGAGTGTTGAAATATAGCTTCATTCGTGTTTAAGTATGCAATTGAATATTAGTATATTCAATATATATATATATATATATTATTAAAAGGTTGGCATACTAAATCGTTCAAATGAAAAGATTACTGCAGTCTAAATAACATATCGCATACTGCAATGTATACATTGCAGTGCACAAAGTATCGTGCATTGCAATGTATACATTGCAGGCATGATATGCATCGTGCGCTGCATTGTATTGCAGACATGATACACATTGTGTACTGCAATGCAGTGTAGTCACGGTGTATATCGTGCGCTGCATTGCAGGCACGATAATATCGTGTGCTGCAATGTAATTGTAGGATGCGATAATACTCATTATTATGAATAATTAAATATTGGTTGGGTTATTAATCTGCAATTAGTGATTGAATCATTACTATCGTAGTGTCATGACCCTACATGGCAACTGCCATGTACGGTCATGACCTTACATACTCGTATATATAATAAATGAATAATGTGGAATCAATCAATCACCAAGGCAATTGTATTCTACAACAACATATAAATAAAAGCAATATATATTAATCTTCCGATCTAATATTCCTTAACAGCATGGGATGCCTAAGAACATCATCATCGATAGGGATAGCAAGTTCTTGAGCATCTTTTGGTGGCAGCTTTTCATGTTGAGTGGGATTGAGCTTACTCCTAGTACTAGCTACTAGCCATAGACTGATGGGAAGACATAGGTTGTGAACAAATAGGTGGAAGGGTAACTCAAACTATGTTTTTGGGCAGCAAATTGCATGCATTAACTGGCTGCACCTTTGTGAGTATTATTACAATACCACTTGTCATATATCTATGGGGATATCACCCTTCGTGGCCTTAAATAGTTATGAGGCTCCTAGTTTCATGGACTTGCTCTTGGGATGTCATGTCCCCTCTTTAGTGACATGTCATTTTTCAGTGGATTTGCCTATCATGGACTTTCGTAGGCAGATGGTTTTGGTGAGAGAGTCATTCTGATGATTATTTGGGGATTGGATGGTCTTATTTGCTTTTGGAGAGATGGTGTTTATCATATTTTTTTATTATAATGTGTTATGTGGGGCCAATATGTTATAATTTTGAGTTGAGTTGCACTTTTTATTTTATAAAGTTAACTTTTTATATAAAAGTGCATTATAAAAAGATTTTATAAGAATATTTTATGGATACTTCTAGAAGTTCTAGTGGTTTCTTAGAAAAGTGAATAAATAGAGTGCTTGGCCTCTCATTTGGACATTCCATGACTTGAGTTTACACTACTTTTCTCTTTGAGCATTTGTGGCGCCGTCTTGGTTTGTAGATTGTCATTTGATCTTTAGGAACGGAGTTTCTTAAGGATTTGCATAACTGAGGAGGTGAAATATCCTTTGAAGGGTTGCACTTTAGAAGTGGTATTCAACCATTTTAAGTTGAGCTTATTTGGAGTCCTCAGACTTACCTGAGGGTTTGAGTTTTTGATTGCAAGAGGAAAAAAAGCAGATCCGAAAAAGCAGATCTGAAAAAGCAGTCCGAAAAAGCAGATTCGAAAAAGCAAAGCGAAAAAGCAAATCCGAAAAAGTAGTCCAAAAAAGCAGATCCGAAAAAGCAAAGCGAAAAAGAAGACCCAAAAAAGCAAAGCGAAAAAGCAGATCCGAAAAAGCAAAGCGAAAAAGCAATCCAAAAAAGTTTTTGCTACAAGTCTAATTCAGTTTTCAAATTTTCAGGATAGGGTTTTGGAACCACATTTTTGCTCATATCTTCCTCATTACTCAGCATATCATTCTGGGTATTTTTGCATTGGATTTCTATCGTCGAGGAGATAAAGATAGGTGCATTTTGGAGTCCCAAAATGCCATGATTTATTTTTAAGGAATTTTCAAAATTCCTAGACATTTTCAAAAATCTGCAAGAAAGTACATTTTCAGATTTGGGGTGACTTTGGCTTGGGTGTTGGCATCTTCAGCACTAGTAAAAATTATCGTAGCCATCTACAATCAGGTTCCTCACTTCTCATTTGGCATTTGACATATTTTTTGAGAAATGTATGTTTTCAGCTGAGTACAAAATATAGCTTCAACACTTTACTATTTTACATTGTACTTGTCTTTGTTTTCCATTTGGCATTATTGGTATCAAAAGAAGGCTAGGATTTTGCAAGTGAAAGGGCATTGTAATTTTCAGTAAATCTATATTGCAAACTTAAGGTTTGATGATCATATTATTGGCTGAAATATGGTATGGCATTGTTGCAAATTGTTGATATATGAATGACATATGGTTTTGAGCAATTTCGTACATCATTGATAGTGTTTTAGATGGTATTTGGTTGCTATCTATTATTCTGAAATTTTGGGACAGCGAACTCATATATTGCAAAATAATTTTCTATCTACATTTTGAGTTACATTTTTGAAGGGTTTTTAGTGGCCTATTGGTAAAGGTCATTACAGTGGTATCAGAGCGGTGTTCTGGCCATCTTGTTGGGTAAGAAATCTTTATGCATCCTTCAGCATTTGGGCATCACAGATATTATACACGCAGAAGAGCAGCACTTGAGGGTGAATAGGAATTCAGAGATATACTTACTATGGGTGAGAGAGTCACAAAGTCCACCTAGAGTCCCTAGGACTGATGATAATGAGGCTAGAGACTTCTTTCGGGCTATGACTACTGGACAACAGGAGATAGTTCAGTCTATACGTGCATTGACCACTATGATGGAGAGAGTTGCTCAGCCGAGGAATCAGGAACAGGGTAGAGGGACACCAGAGCAGGATAATAGGAGTGTAGCAGGTTCACAAGGTGCTCCTAGGCATAGGTCGTGGACTGCAGATAGGCCTACACGTCCTACATTCCTTAGAGAGGAGGCCCAGGAGGCAGGAGAGAATGATATGCCAGAGGACTTTCAGGATGATCTTAGAGCTGCAAATGCAGAATGACAGGCATTACCTCCACATGTTCGTGAGTTGCTGAATTTTGATCACTACTTGAGTCAGAGAAGAGAGCACATGAGGAGTAGCAGGCAGAACAGGAGGCCTAGAGGAGGTCAGGACAGTGAGTTGCAGCGAGCTGCTAGCAAGCTCACCTTACCATCTTTTGATGGTAGTGGACAGATGATAGCACAGGCCTGGATCCATAAGTTAGATACATTCCTAGCGTTGTGGCCTATGTCAGAGATGGATGCTATCAGGTATGCCACCTTGCATTTAGAGGGCGCAGCACATGATTGGTGGTCACATGGTATGATTACATTGCAACATAATCAGGTGACATCCTACCAGGATTTTGTGGATAGATTGGTAGAGCGCTTTGATAAGAAAGACCCAGAGGTCTTCTTCCGTGATCTTGCACAGCTGAGACAGACAGACAGTTTAGAGGTCTACATCAGTGAGTTTCAGAGATTATCAGTGATGGTGCAGGATGTGTCTGAGAGGAGGCTGGTTATATTATTCACAAAGGGGTTGTCTGAACCTCTAAAGGGTTGGATCAAGGCATTCGATCCCCCTTCATTGCAGGAGGCTATGAGGAAGGCACGAAGCATGGAGCTCACAACACTCTCCAGCAGATTCACGTTCAGGAGCACTTCTTCATTCAGGGACAATAAGAAGTTTGATAAAAACAAGGGCAAAAAAGATGACACCAAGGGTATGTCTACTGCACCTTTGGATATGGAGACATTGAATGACTTGCGCAGGAAGAAGCTATGTTTCTACTGCAAGGGTCCTTACGACAGAGATCATGATTGTCCTATGAGGCCTAAGGGGAAGGCCAACAGGGTTATGTGGGCTTACTACGAGGGTTCAGATTTTGAGAGTTCTGGACATGAGGATGATCATAGTGATGCAGAGCCCGAGGCAGAGACAGAGGCTTCAGAATCTAAGGAGGAGCCCGAGTTGCACTTACAGAAGGCACACTTGTCTTGCATTCAGCAGGAAGGATCTTTTAGACTGCGTGGTGTTCTAGCAGGGCAGAGAGTTATTACATTGGTTGATACAGGTGCTACGCACAATTTTATTGATGCATGTTTTGTTGAACGCCGTGGTATTATGACTGAGGAGTTTGAGGGACTACGAGTACAGGTTGCTGATGGTTACACTCTTAAGTGTAATAGGATGGTGAGAGATCTGCCCTTACGCCTGAACAACTATGAGTTCAAGGCGGACTACCATGTTGCAACATGGGTGATCTGGATATTGTGTTGGGGATGAAGTGGTTACACTCATTGGGAGAGGTCACTTTCAGATTGAAGGACATGGAGATTAAGTTTGAGGTGGATGGGAAACAACATATTTTGAGAGCCATCAAAAATAGTGACATTAGGACTATTTCTTTCAGACGGATGGAGAGGTTGGCTAGACATGATGGTATAGAGTGGGTAGCAGTATGCACTCTCATGCCTACATAGGAGGGACAGCATAAGACAGAGTATCATCGAGACATTCAGAGGTTGAGAGTGAAGTATGATAGAGTCTTCAGTGACATCCCACCTGGCAGGCCACCAGACAGAGGTATTGAGCACATCATCAAGTTAGAGGAGGGTGCTAGACCCGTGATGATTACACCCTACAGGCATCCTAAGAGACTCAGGGATGAGATAGAGAAAACCATCAAGGAGTTGCTTGCGATGGGACACATCAGACTGAGCAAGTCTCCTTTTGCTTCTTCGGTAGTATTGGTGAAGAAGGATGGTACTTTGCGGATGTGCATTGACTATAGGGTGCTGAATAAGAAGACAATTAAGAACAGGTACCCCATTCCACGGATTGATGAGTTGATTGATGAGCTGCATGGTGCATGTTATTTCACGAAGATTGATTTGAGATCCGGCTATCATCAGATCAGAGTTAGAGAATAGGATATTGAGAAGACCGCCTTCAGATGTCATTGTGGGCACTTTGAGTTTGTGGTCATGCCATTTGGGCTGACCAATGCGCCAGCTACTTTTCAGTCTACTATGAACAGGGTCTTCCATCATCAGTTGAGGAAGTATGTGTTAGTCTTCTTCGATGATATTCTGATATACAGTCGGACTTGGCAGGAGCACGTGGAGCATCTAGAGACAGTTTTGGGGATCTTGCAGTCGGAGTCCTTGTATGCCAAGCAGTCCAAATGTGATTTGGGCATGACAGAGCTATTGTATTTGGGTCACATCATTAGTGCAGAAGGAGCAAGGATGGATCCTGATAAGATCCGTGCTATTGTGGATTGCCGTACTCTAGAGAACTTGACACAGTTGAGAGGGTTCCTTGGGTTGTGTGGTTTCTACCGAAGATTTGTCAGTGGCTATTCACGTCATGCAGCTCCTATGACAGATTTGCTGAAGAAGGGAGCCTTTGTTTGGACACCTGAGGCACAAGTTTTCTTTGAGAGATTCAAGGACATCATGACTACATGCCCTGTGTTAGCATTGCCCGACTTCTCGAAGCCATTTGAGCTTTAGTGCGATGCATCTGGAGAGGGTATAGGTGCTGTTTTGATGCAGGACAAGCACCCCATTGCATTTGAGAGCAGGAAGCTTCGTGGGCCAGAGAGATCATTTAGTATATATGACAAGGAGATGTTAGCCATTATGCATGCATTGGCTAAATTTAGCCAGTATCTGGTGGGTGGTAAGTTTTGCATTAAAATTGACCACAATAGTTTGAGACATTTCCTTGGACAGAGAGATCTCAATGATAGGCAGCAAAAGTGGGTTAGTAAGCTGCAGGCTTATGATTTTGACATCTCCTATGTGAGAGGGACTCAGAATGTGGTAGCAGATGCTTTGTCACACAGACCCCATCTTAGTGCTATGGTTGAGATATCTAAGGATTGGAGGCATCTGATTATTGCAGAATATGCTAGAGATTCATGGGCATCCGGGATTGTTGACGGGACAGTTGTTGATACTAGGTACATACTTGTGGATGATTTGATTATCTACAAGAACAGGATATTCTGAGTCCCAGGATCGAAGGTGAAGCGTATTGTTATGAGAGCTCTCCATGATTCACCTACAACTGGCCATCTTGGATACTTCAAAACTTACAGGCAGGTGTGAGAGCGTTTCACTTGCAAGGGGCTCAAGGCGGATGTGTTGCAGTATGTACGAGAGTGCCCTGTTTGTCAACAGAACAAACAAGAGCACACCTTTCCAGCAGGGCTCCTACAGCCACTTCCCATTCCTGACAGGAAGTGGGAGTGTATATCCATGGATTTCATTACGGGCTTGCCTAAGGCCCAAGGGCATGATTGCATCTATGTGGTGGTGGACAGGTTGATGAAGTATGCACACTTCACCGTCTTCTTCAGAGAGATTTTCAGACTACATGGGATACCCCGGAGCATAGTGAGTGATAGGGACAGCAGGTTCTTGAGTCATTTTTGGCAGGAGGTGTTCTGTTTATGTGGCACTGAGCTTACACCTAGCACTAGTTACCACCCGCAGACTGATGGGCAGACTGAGATAGTAAATAAGTGGGTGGAAGGCTACTTGAAGAACTATGTGGCAGGGCAGTAGAAGGCATGGGTTAGGTGGATTTATCTATGTGAGTATTGCTACAATACCACATACCACATGTCTATTCAAATGACTCCTTTCAGGGCACTATATGGTTATGAGGCACCGAGTTTTCTGGATTTGCTTATGAGTGATGTTAGAGTTCCTTGTACTGGAGATTTGCTTCAAGAGAGCAAGGACATTGTTGATGCTCTCAGAGATAATATTGCTAGGGCACAGAATCAGCATAAGCAGTATGCAGATCAGAAGCGGACAGAGAGGAGTTTTGAGGTTGGTGACATGGTTTATCTCATGTTGCAGCCCTATAGACAGTCTACCCTGGGGAAGAGTGGATCGGAGAAGCTTAAGCCTAGGTACTATGGTCCTTTCAGGATTATCAGGCGTATTGGAGACATGGCATATGAGCTTGAGCTTCCAGCAGACAGCAGGGTACACAATGTTTTCCATGTGTCACACCTCAAGAAGGCGTTGGGTCAGCATATTGTGCCTTCAGCAGTTCTTCCTCCGTTGGATGATGAGGGGAAGTTGGTTCTTGTTCCCGAGTACATCATTGACAGCAGAGAGAGGCAGCTCCGCAGGAGGACCATTAGGGAGTATTTGGTGAAGTGGAGAAATTTGCCTGAGGAGGATGCCACATGGGAGGGAGAAGATATTTTGCAGCACCCAGCTTTGAGATTGCTTGAGGGCAAGCAATTTCAGGAGGGGCAGACTATCATGTCCCCTCTTTAGTGACATTTTATTTTTCAGTGGATTTGCTTATCATGGACTCTCGTAGGCAGATGGTTTTGGTGAGAGAGTCATTTTGATGATTATTTGGGGATTGGATGGTCTTATTTGCTTTTGGAGAGATGGTGTTTATCATATTTTTTAATTATAATGTGTTATGTGGGGCCAATATGTTATAATTTTGAGTTGAGTTGCACTTTTTATTTTATAAAGTTACTTTTTATATAAAAGTGCATTATAAAGGGATTTTATAAGAATATTTTATGGATACTTCTAGAAGTTCTAGTGGCTTCTTAGAAAAGTGAATAAATAGAGTGCTTGGCCTCTCATTTGGACATCCCATGACTTGAGTTTACACTACTTTTCTCTTTGAGCATTTGTGGCGCCATCTTGGTTTGTAGATTGTCATTTGATCTTTAGGAACGGAGTTTCTTAAGGATTTGCATAACTGAGGAGGTGAAATATCCTTTGAAGGGTTGCACTTTGGAAGTGGTATTCGGTCATTTCAAGTTGAGCTTATTTGGAGTCCTCAGACTTACTTGAGGGTTTGAGTTTTTGATTGCAAGAGGAAAAAAAGTAGATCCGAAAAAGCAGTCCGAAAAAGCAGATCCAAAAAAGCAAAGCGAAAAAGCAGATCCGAAAAAGCAGTTCGGAAAAGTAGATCCGAAAAAGCAGAGCGAAAAAGCAGATCCGAAAAAGCAGAGCGAAAAAGCAATCCGAAAAAGTTTTTGCTACAAGTCTAATTCAGTTTTCAAATTTTCAAGATAGGGTTTTGGAACCACATTTTTGCTCATATCTTCCTCATTACTCAGCATATCATTCTGGTTATTTTTGCATCGGATTTCTATCGTCGAGGAGATAAAGATAGGTGCATTTTGGAGTCCCAAAATGCCATGATTTATTTTTAAGGAATTTTCAAAATTCCTAGACATTTTCGAAAATCTGCAAGAAAGTACATTTTCAGATTTGGGGTGACTTTGGCTTGGGTGTTGGCATCTTCAACACTAGTAAAAATTATCGCAGCCATCTACAATCAGGTTCCTCACTTCTCATTTGACATTTGGCATATTTTCTGAGAAATGTATGTTTTCAGCTGAGTACAAAATATAGCTTCAACACTTTACTATTTTACATTGTACTTGTCTTTGTTTTCCATTTGGCATTATTGGTATCAAAGGAAGGCTAGGATTTTGCAAGTGAAAGGGCATTGTAATTTTCAGTCTATCTATATTGCAAACCTAGGGTTTGATGATCATATTATTGGCTGAAATATGTATGGCATTGTTGCAAATTGTTGATATATGAATGGCATATGGTTTTGAGCAATTTCGTACATCATTGATAGTGTTTTAGATGGTATTTGGTTGCTATCTATTATTCTGAAATTTTGGGACAGCGAACTCATATATTGCAAAATAATTTTCTATCTACATTTTGAGTTACATTTTTGAGGGGTTTTTAGTGGCCTATTGGTAAAGGTCATTACATGGGAATTAGCGGGGTGCTTAAGGCGAAGGATTTGCTGCAGGAGAGCCAAGACATAATGAAATCTTTAAAAGACAATTTACAACAAGCACAAAATCAGCAGAATTTTTATGTTGATAAGCATAGGACTGAGTGTAGTTTTGAGGTAGGGGACATGGTGTAGTTGAGATTACAACCTTATAAAAATAGTCCTCCCTTAAGAGGAGCAGAGCGGAGAAGCTCAAGCCTAGATATTATGGGCCATTTGAAGTCATCAAGAGGATTGGGGAGGTTGCGTATGAGCTTGAGTTACCTGCCAGTAGCAAAGTTTATTTTGTATTCCATGTATCCAAGCTCAAGAAGGCACCAGGGCATAATGTGACACCTTTTTCTGAGTTGCCACCATTGGATGAGGAGGGGAACCCGATTCTAATTCTTGAAGCCATTATTGATATCGGAGACAGAGTCCTTCGTAGGAGGAACATCATAGAGTATCTATTCAAATGGAAGTATGTGCCAACTGAGGATGCAACATGGGAGAATGAGTAGGTTCTATGCATCCTGAATTGAGATTGGTTGTGGATAAGCAATTTCAGGGAGGGCGGATTGTAATGTCCCCTTTCTAAGCCAGTTTGGTATGGAGAGACCGTTAGCCCATTCATGGGAGCCCCGTAGGCTAATGCGTGGGTTTAGGGGATCTTGGAGGTGATGACCGAAATAGTTTCTTGTGCAAAATGTGTATAAGGAGCGCAACACCCTTTATTAGGGCCCTTTTCAGACACTTTCTACTATACTTACTATCTTTAGTAAGTTAGTCACGAGTGTTGACAGAGTCAATTGCTATTTTTAGTAATGCTAGTGGAGTTGGTTTTGATGTTTACCATGAGATTTGATATAGTTTGGATTTATTAAATTAAATAATGATTGGTTATTGATTTATAAAGTCAAATTAAATATTTAACTTTATTGTTATTTTAATTTATTTATCTAATGAAGGGGACTATAGAGGCCAAATATTATTATTAAAGGTGATTTTTTAAAATGGAGGGGCCTTGATTATTTAATGCTACTTAAGGAGATGAAAAAGGAAGGTGATTCTTATTAAATAAAAGTAAAAAAAACATTCTAAAAAATAGTGAAAAAACAAAAGAAATGCTTTTTTGAAAAAAACAATGAAAAAGGGAAAAAACACTCCCTCAAAAATAGCGGAAAAACAAAAAGTTTTTTTTTCAAAAAGGCAACTAAAAGCTGTAAAAGGAGAATTGGGGCTCTCATTTGGGGATGTTGAATAATGGTTTTGCTTAAGCTTCTATTGTTGAAAGAGATTGTGCTTCATCTTGCTAGTTTATGAGGACAAAAACTCTTGCAAGTGACATTCTCCACGTTGTTGTGAGATACAATGTAAAGAGCTCTAGTGGCTCTTTGCTCTAGCCTCTAGGTAATTCAATTCTTTGAAATAATATGCACTTTTATAGATTTTGTTAAAATAGAAGTATTTATTTGAAAACTTCTCAAAATATAATAACATAAATTTAAACAAATTATTTATCACCAAACTGACAGACACAATTATCTAGGAGTATTTGTAATTTCAAATTCAAATTCAAATATTCCAAAACAAATATTGAGCACTTGGCAGAATAGATATACGAAATGAGAGGAAAATCCTCCCGTAGTTATCTCGCAACCAAGAAATGAGTAAATCGCAGCCCAAAATTGATGTTGCTGCCACTTTGGAAGTACACGTAGCAGAATTAAGACTTCATGCAGCCAATAGAGGGAGTCACGTGCCTTCCTTTGCTCAAACGCTGCTGTAGGGAAGAGGACGTGGCTTCAGAAATTAAAACACCACCCTTTATGTGGTTCACGCAGCTTCAAATCACATATATGCAGCACGCAGATAATTATTTGCAGCCTGTACGTACTGAAAAGCAACCTCTTAGGAGATACAACAGCCTCCTTGGACACAAGTAATATCCAGATAATTGAAAATTGAACCTAGTTGTAAGTATGACTGAATTAAATTTATTCTTGCACCAAATTGGTATACATCAGCACCAATTTGCAGCCATGGAGTATCAGAATTTCTTCCATAGATACAATTGCACAATTCACCACCAGAAGAATGACTCAAAGTGCAGCAGAGAGGAATCAGTCCTCAAACCTTTGTTGAAAGCTCTCAACAAAAACTTTATAAAAAATAATCTCTTCAAGAATGAATTTCCATTTTCCTTCAAAGCTCTTATAAAAGCATTAAAAAGAGTGGCTTCTTCCACACTTTTCACTAAAGAGGCTTCTCGTTCACAATTTAAAATTAGAACATAAAGCTAAGTTATTTATTAAGTTCAACTTAATAAATAACTTATATATCATTAAACTACATTAAATGCTCTAAAATGCATCCAGCTGCTCACACCTCAGAATTGTCTTCCCTGACCTGCTAAAAATAGCCACTGCCCAGAGTAGACTTACTAAAAATAGTAAATCCGCCACAGAGACCCTCAAAACTCACTGTCAGCTCACGAGGGTCGCGATGATGAACTGACCATGCTCAGCTACAGGAACCTGCTAAAATGGGGACATTACATACAATTTGGAGGATTGGGAGTGGCTTCATTGCAGGAGTCACATTGGAGCTTATTGGGAGTTATTACTTCAATCTTCAGTTGTGAATATTGCAAATCTGATTTATAGCGACTGTTGTGAGGAGTTTGGGGAGTTTGAAAAGTGTGTTCATTGCTGGCCATTCCATTTTTTGTGCCGGTCTCTCATTTCCAGCCAATTGACCCTCCTTTTCTTGGCCTTCCCTCTTCTAAGACTAGCATAGGGCTTCTTGGGAGCTGCGTGGGGTTTGTAGGAGCTTCTTTAGCTCTTATTATTTTAATTTATTGCTGTTGCTGCATAACAGATCCAGCCTTGGCATTTTGGTGATGTATTGATGCGAGCTAGGGTTTGATTACCTTTGTATTTGCTGATTATAATTGCTGCAGTCATTTATATTAAAAAATGGGTATGTTGAATTTGTGCTTTAATCTGATTTAATCCTGGGTATTGATAGTTTACAATATTATTTCATTTCTAGATTTGTATCAGATTTGGGTGATTAAGTTTACAGTTTTTCAGTATATTATTTTTGTTATTTCTTTGCAATATAAATCTGCCCTTCTATTCTATCTTCTCTCTCCAAACATTCTCAAAAACTGCATTAAAAAATCAAACAAAAAATCAGACCAGTTTAGGGCTGCGTATTACACATTCCTTTTACATTTTATTTCAAAACCCTTGTTACGATTAGTTGAAGAGCTCTATTGCAAAATCATTCATTATTTGAGGGAAAAGATGTTGGTGTGTTGTGACTGATCATTTTGATACTGTATACTCGTTAGGCAGGGGAGGGGGGACCTTCATTCCCCCCTCCTCCAAAATTTTCTCCTACGAGTACGAGAATACGAGAATATGAGTACAAGGATATGGATACGAGAAATATTATGATTATACCTTTTAGTGTTAGGTTAATTTTGTTAGCCGACCTTTTTTGTAAACTGTCAAGAAGGGGCATTTAAATAAGTGGCTGAAAAATGCCCTAAGTGTGAGATCACAGATTGTAATTTGCTCTTCGTTGGATAATAATACAAGTGGGCAGCTGTTTCTCTAGTGGATGTAGCCCATATTGGGTGAACCATGTTAAATCTCTGTGTTATTGTATTTCTGCCTTCTCTTATTTCTGCATTATCTCAATATTGTTTATTGTTCAAATCTTCCAAAACCCTAACAAAAGAGTTGATAAATCCAAGAACAATTGTGTAAGTACCTTTGTGTGTTACCCAGTAATATCACATTAATTCACTAAGTTATATCTACCACAAAGTTGCTAGTTCGTAGTGTGAACCTTGGGGTTGCCTTATTTGATCACACAGTTACATATTGTTCAGTATTTGAGGTTTCCTTGTTCAAGAGATGATAGAATACTTGGTATTTTATTTTGTGTTGGTGAGTGTCACAAAACATGCATCATTAGGGTGATTTGATTTATCCTACTAGTTCATCTACTCACTCTTGCTCCATAATATATGCTATCATTTTTTCCAATGGCACAGGTACAATCTTTTTAGGGCAAGCTTTAAGGCCTTGCCTAGGTATTCAACACAAATGGGCTTTCACTTGACTATATGAATTTGAATATCTAAAATTACATCCCCGACATATCCAAATATAACGCCCACCACTTGGAATTGGTTGTATCATATGAACATATTTCCATAGAGAATTCAGATATGTTTTGACTTTAGTGAAGCTATGGAGCTAGAACTAGCTTCCATTGTGATTTGTATGGCTTGAAATTATATAAAAACAGATTTAGAACAAAAGTAAAAAAATTAAAAACAAAAAATAGATATATAAAGCCTAGCTCAAATTTATAGAAGAATGAAAGAAACGTAGAAAACAAAGCAAAGTTTTTTTTGGTATGTAAAACAAAATGGAGGAAAAAAACAAAAAAATAACATTCTTCTTTGCAAAAGTATCCTTTTATGATGTTGTTGGCATCCAATGGATGCTTGCATATACTTTTTTGCAATTCTATTTGTTTTTGAATTATCTCTGTTTTTGCAATAGAAATGAGCCAAAATGAACTTGTTTTGGTGTTTGATATGTTTTAGATGTGACTTATGGGTTTAAGAATCAGTTCTACGGCACCTAAGTCAAAGTAAAATATTTTTTTAATAAAAAGAGAAAAAAATAAAAAATCATTGTTAGGATAGACAGGTTTGTCGTGGTTTATCCTAGCTGAATTGGATGGTGTTAGTAGGGACCTTGTCCAAATTTGCAGTTGGACTGGGATTCGATTCAAAATGGATGTGGATTCGGCAACATAGTTTAATAGCATAAACAGGGTTGATGAGAATTGACTAGCCATTTCTATTGGTATTAGTAGGTTGACAATAGGGCTAAGACAATCAAGAGGGTTCTTTGAGCTGTCACCAAAAACGGACGGTAACATACATCACCAGCAACTTAATACTGCCAGAAAAATGACAAATGGTAACCTGCCTCACCCGCAACTTAATATCACCAAAAGAATGACAAATGAGAGGTATGTCTCTTTCAGTGATTTCAGTGCCTCGTCTGAATATTGGAACCTGCATCTTGGTGGCCAAGGTGATGGCCATCTTGGTCGGGGGTGACAAATAGAGAGTGGAGTGGAAGCTGGCCCCAACCCACCAAAGACGCATTGCAAAACCAGGGGTAACGATCGAAGAATCCTGGTTCCTTTTTGCTCCTTTGTATTTTGTCTGTTTTCTAATATTGTATTGTCTATATTTACTTATCTTAAATTTTGATTTGTGCTTTCCCTGACATATGTTTTAAATTCTAATTGTTTTTACTTAGTCACCTTTCACTTGGTTGTTGTAACTTGCCCATATAATCTCTTGCTTTATGGGTACTTGTAATTTACCAATATAATAAATATTTTTTTGGACTACAAGATTTCCAATTGCCAGTCAGTGGTGGTACTGGCAGTTGGATAACTCAAGTATTAGATTTCTTTTGGTAAAAGAAGGTGACTGCCAGGTAGGAGATGAAAAGCATGTATAAAGAACTCATCTTGTTCTCTTCTGTATTTACTTCATATTGAGGAAAACTTCTCACAGCCCCTTTAAGGGCATGTTTGTATGCTATGGATACCGAGAATTAAATTCAGTTTGCTTTTAATTAACTTGGAATATTTTAAGTAGTAACAAGTATGAATAGACATCTTTGTTTGTAACATTCTAGTAAACGTTACCTTGAACTATTCTACTTCGTTCTTAGTCTTTTACTGGTTTTAATTAGGATGTATTAAGAAATTAGATACCGTTAACTATGATAATTGTTACAGAGAACTTAATTTGTTTTAATTACGATAGAAATGCGTTGATTGCATGTTTGAGTTTCTTCAAAATATGCTTTACTACATCTTTTGGGTAATCGATACTCATTAACTGGGTGTTTGTTTTTGCCCAAGAGCACTCCATGATACTGATACTTCAAACAAGCCCTTTGATTGCCCTTTGATTGCCATTAGTCTAATACTTTCTTATTATTTATTCACATAAAATAGCCTTCCATTTCTTTATCCTGGTGTAAAATTTTGACTTTAATTTGTTGAATGATAGTTCTACATTACGTTGCGAGAAGAGCTGGACTACCTTGATGGAAAACATACAGTAAGTCCCACTATGTTTTGGAGTATTGTTGAAACTCAAATTGATTGTGTGCTAGAAATGGATTTACTGAAGTTAAGTTGTCTTGCTAGGTATTTGGGGAGGTAGCAGAAGGAGTGGATACACTATTGAGAATAAATGAAGCCTTTGTTGATGAGAAAGGGCAACCATACAAAAATATTCGGTTTGTCATCCATGCAATTTCATCTAGGTGTTTTAATGCTATTTGTAGCGGTTTGATGATTTTCATAATGCAAGGGCCATTGTTTTTTCCCGTTGACATGGTAAATTGGTTAGCACTGCATTGTCTCTTAAATATGCTGTTGTTGAAATTAATTTCAGAATAGTTTTAACATATATTACCTTGCAGGTTTTCCATCATTATAAAAACCAGTAATTAAATTAGCTCATCTTTCAGAAATACAATAGAGTGATTTTATGATTTTACATTGATTGCAAGGGTTGGAATTTTCATTATGTTTTTAATGATGCAGAATCAAGCACACATATATATTGGATGATCCCTTTGATGACCCACCACAACTTGCAGATCTTATTCCAGTAAATTCGCCAGAGCAAATGCCAGTTGCAGAAGTGAGTATACTTGGCCATAACATGATAGGTGATATTCATTACACCTTTTATTATTTGAACTGGTTGTCTTAAACTAGGTTACTATGAGATTCTTCTAGAAAGTTATATGGCCAAGATTTTAGCATTTGTTAAAGTGTGCTTACATTGATTTTTCTTTTTGAAGTCAAAGAAGTATCTATAATAAAGAGGGAATTTCTGAAATCGTGGGAAGAGAATATAGGACACTATTGTGCAAATTAGTGAAAGTAAAAACACAACTTTGTAATCATATGATGGAGGAATTTGAGATAAATTAAAACAATATAATTATGATCTTCTTAATTAGTCACAATATGTAGTTGAAATAGGAATACAGAGTTATGGGAATATACCATCCTTAATGTTGTCTCCTGTGTAGTTGTCATAACAGCGGTCCTACCTATGCATGACTTCATAGGGTTGTGAAGTTATTTAATAGTTTGAGAGAAAGTTATAATATATGGGGCAAGAGAGAACTTATGTACGCATTAAGAAGTTATAATGGTTCTATTGTGTTGAAATTCAATTTTCTGCTCTCACATTTGCTTCCCCCTCCACTCACCATATCTAGTTGCTGTTTCATTGAAATGGCAATCTGCTTCTTGAATCAGCCATGACCTGTACAAAGGCATCAAGTGGTTGAGTGAAGAAGTTATAGCCTCCCTACCCCTCATCTCTTAAGATCCAAACCTCCACTACAGATCCGCAATTTTCAAGGGACTAGCAAAACCATGCAAGGAAGAATTTCATCAATTTCTACAATACAATGTGTTGTCAATTTCGTTTTCGTCAATTTTTATTTTTAGGTCTTTTCGTTGTCTTTAGGTTTGAGTTTTCATTTATTTTTCTTAAGTTTTTGTTAATATATTGCATAATATAATATATATAAATAAATGTAATGATGTCTTCAATTTAAATACGTTTATTATTGCAAGGTTATTTATATATAATTTATTGCGTAATTTATTATCTTGAAATATGGATTGGGCGGCCCTTTTAAAGGTTGATGCAATACACATTATTTGAAAAGTATAAATGCAAACTATATAAAAATTCCTGATGACTTTAAGTAATCGGACTTTTTATTTGGAATTGTATTTTATGCTTCATATTACATCATGTAATGTAATATGTTAAGTGCTTCAAAATCCCGAAATGCATTATGACCAGGTATGTTCAAACCATAGATACAGGACTTTGTGAGTTCTGATAGGACTCGATGAGTCCCTGACTCGAGTCGAGTCAGGATTGCAAAGTCTTTTTGACTCGGCAAGATGGCTTGATCGAGTCTTGGCCGAGTCCTGCAGGACTCGTAGAGTCCGAGGACTTGATGAGTCATGTCCTCCGGACTCTGCCGCATCCATCACTCATTAAAAAACAAAAAATAATTTTTTAAAATAATTTTTAAACTTTCTTTTTGTGTTATATGCCTTCTCTAAGACCTAAAAAGGTCATTTCATCATTTGCAAACACTTAGAAGAGAGAAAAAAGGCTTGGGAGAAGAATATAGGGGTTTTAGAAAATAGATTAGCAAATCGATTGGCTCTCATATATTGATTGTTGATTGTTTGTGCTAGTTTCTAGCTCGTATTCACACATTGAGAGGAGCTAAAAGAAGCATTTGAAGGAGGCCTCTATAAATTTGAGTTGCATTTCTTCATTTTTGGAGCAATTTTGAAGAGGCGAGTTACATTTTTGTGTTGTTTTTTGAATTTTTTACATTCAAATTTCATATTTCCATTTTGTTTACATTTGTTTGTCTTTAGAATCTTAGATTTGTTACATTTTATGTTGATGAAAAAACTTGAAAAGTAAGAAGCCCAAGTCTTTGATTTTCATTATTGTAGATGCTTATTTTATTTATTTATGATATATTGCAATAGCAACATAATGTCTCATTCTAAGGGTAGTTTATCTAGGCCTCCTTTTAACCCAGATCGAGACCCTATTTGTGTAGTACGGGACAAGGTTTGGAAACATGCCATCCCAGGCTCAAAAAAAGTAGTTACATGTTGGCATTGTCATGTTAAATATAATGGGGGAGGTATTAACAGATTAAATATCACCTTGCAAATATATCAGGGCATGATGCTAAACCATGCCAAAAAGCAACCCAGGAGGTTATACGTGAAATGCAAGCTCATTTAGAGGCCCATGAAGAGAAAAAGAAAGAAGCAACATGAAGAAATGGAAAACTTAGGTGGAGAGAGCTCTTCAAGTCTTCGTTCTCCATTACCTCCATCTAGTTGTGGCACTGCAAGTGCAAATGTAACCATTGGGCTTCAGATTCGTAAGAAGAAATCCACACTAGATTCCATTTTTGTTCCACGCATGACTCCGGGTGCCCAACCATCGCTTGAGAGCATGGGTTGGAATAAGGAGAAGCATGAGGCTGCGAAAATGGCACTTGAAGATTTGTTTTCCTAAAGTTGTAATAGAGGAGCAACATGAGGTATGGAGGAGGAAGGGTTGCACAATCATGACTGATGGTTGGACTAACAAAAGAAATAGAACACTGCTTAATTTTCTCATCTCCTCATCAGGTAATTGTAGAACTTCTACTTAGTACTTACTAATAGTAAACTATTGATTTAGTGATTAAGTTTTTAAATTATGATTGTACTAAATTTCTTTTTTTTTTTCCTTAGGTGCCACAGTATTTTTGAAATCAATTGATGCTTCCGGGAAAACAAAAAATGCTGAGTATCTTTTTGAGGTAATTGAGGAAGTGTTGAAGGAGGTGGGTGATGAGAATGTGGTGCAAATAGTCATGGATAATGCAACAAATTATGTTGCTGCAAGTAAATTTCTTATAGAGAGGCATTGCCACTTGTTTTGGACCCCTTGTGCTGCTCATTGCATTGACCTCATGTTGGAGGATCTTGGCAAACTTACTTGGATACAAATATGTGTAGAGTAAGGAAGGAATATTTGTAAATTCATATATAATCATACTTGGCTCCTCAACTTTATGAGGATGTTCACAAATAAAAAAGAGTTGTCTTGTCCAGGGGTCACCCGATTTGCAACAAATTTTCTCACGTTGCAAACTTTGCTTAAGTCCAAGGGCGCTTTGAAATGCATGTTTGTAATGAGTGGACTGCATCATCATATGCAAAGACCAATGCGGGGAGTGAGACGACTGATCAAATTTTTGATGAGAGTGGCTTTTGGCAACCGGCCAAGGAGATTGTGGAGGTAATTTTCCTTTTTGTCCTCATTTTTGAAAGTAAAACTTAAAGCTTAATGTTTCTAACTTTTTACTTTCACAATGATTGCAGTTCATAGAGCCTCTTGTTGTTCTCCTAAGAATTGCTGATGAAGAGAAGCCCACAATGGGATATATTTATGAGGGCATGGATAGGGTGAAAGAGGCCATTAGAAAATTTTATGCAAGGAATCGAGATAAATATGGTCCCATATGGGTTGTCATTGATCGACGATGACACAATCTATTTCATAGGCCTATACATGTAGCTGCCCACTTAATCTAGCATTCCAATTCAGCCCATGTTTTAAGGTCGATGATGAAGTGCAGAGTGGGCTCTATGATGTCGTAGAGAGAATTTGACTAGATGAATTAGTTGGAACACATGTAGTCTATGAGATAGAAATGTATAGGACTTCACAAGGAGACATTCTCACGAGAGTTTTGCAAGAAAAATCGGACACTACTGATGCCAGGTAAAAATCTATGATTCTAAAATCTAAATTATAATTTTTGATTCTATTACCATTTTACATTGATAAAGTCAAAGTTATAGAACTGATTTTTAAAATTTCTTCTTTCAGATGCATGGTGGGAGATGTTTGGTAATACAGTGCCAAATTTACAGAGGATTGCAGTTCGTATCTTGAGCCAACCATGTAGTGCTTCAGGATGCGAACTTAATTGGAGTATGTTCGAGCATATACACTTGAAGAACCGCAATAGGTTGGTAGTGAAAAGGATAATGATCTTGTGTTTGTGCATTACAACCTTCGCCTTCATCATAGACAGATCTTGGGAACCGACACGTCTCCTATCATTTTAGAGGAGGTTGATCCAGTGGCAGAGTGGAACATTGAGATTGATGATCTTGTCTTCAGTGATGAAGACTTGGAATGGGTTGATCAGGTGGATCGAGAGGCATAGGTAGTAGCAATGACATAGGAGGAGGCTAGAGCGCGAGGAGACCTAGTAGAGGACCTTGAGACTGAGAGTGAGGGATCTGAGGATGATGAGGATTATGAGGATGATGAGGATGCCACTGAGGTTGAGCCTCAGACACAGGGACAAAAGATGGCTGCAGAATCTTCTATGACCTATCTTAGGCGTACATGCAGGATGACATAGGGCCTTAGTCTTCTAGGCTCTAGCTTTTATTTTGATATATGTTTTGAGCTTTTGATTTCATGGATTTCATATTCCATGAATATTGTAGACTTTTGATGGTGACACTTTATATTTCAGGTTTCTAATGTTTTCTTTAGTAACTAGTTTAACAATTAACTTATTTCCTTCAGAAATTCGCATTTATACTTATGTAATCAATGTAAACTTGTGTGTGTGCAAAGTAGCTTCTATTTATCTCAATTATTGTGTCTTTGATGTTAATTGATTGAATGATGCATGGAAAAAGTTTTAAATCCTTAAAAAATATTTGAATTTCTTTGGTTTTTCAATTTGCCAAGTCCGGACGCCGAGTCCAAGTTTGAGCCCGAATCCAGCTTGCCGAGTCCAAGGCGAGTTTGAGTCTTGTAACTATGGTTCAAAACTTCAAACACATTGCATGTGTTTTTGGGTTTATAGAAAGACCTTGCCAAATGTCGAGCCATGAGAATTGACCAAGTTTATTGTAATAGAACTCAGAGTTCTATAGAAAATTCTTGAGCTCATTTGGGGTTCATAATTGCTTGGTTAAGACTATAAGAGTTGTTTATCTCCTCCATTTCTTATCATTTCATCATTTTGACGTCAATATCGGAATCCTTGGTGATTGCAATCTAAGATGTTTGAGTAGAATTTCGTTGTTTGATACAATGTATGGGCATCCATTCTCAGTTGTTTTTGTATTAAACACGATTTTCATGAAGATTTCTTAGTCGTTTTTTGCTGATTTTGGTCTTTTTGATATAAGCACAAACATTTTTGCAGTAGTTTCACCTTTTTAGTCCTACGTTGGGGGTTATAGATGTTTTTGCTTCTCATTGGTCATGTATGCAGATTTTCTGGGTCGTTTTTGTTTAAAAATGTATTCATATCAAAATTTTGTTGGTCGTTTTTGCCATTTTCTAGGCTGTTTTTACTTCTTTCTGATCTTTTTGGCAAAAAAACGTGGCTGTCTTTACCATTTCCTAGGTTGTTTTTGGCCAAAAATGTGATTTTTTTATATATTCAATATTCATAAACGTTTTTGCAACATTTTTCCATAACACTCTGGGTTTAGGGTTATTTTTGGTGCTATTTTTGTTGAAAACAAATTTGTGTCTCTCTTGCAAGGGTTATTTGTTTTTGAAACTCCCTTATTGTTCTTTCATGATTCCCGTGATTTGCACCCTTATGGTCTTCTATTTTCATAAAACCATTTTCCTTTGTGTATAAAATTTGAAACATACTTTGTCTAAAAGGAATTTCAAGTTCTATTTACAATTGGAAATACATATTGCTTTCCATGAAAGACATGATCTTTCTACCTTGTTTGAAGTTTTCTGTCGCAATTGTATTTGTAAGCAGATAATAAAAGCTGATTGTATACCAATTTTTATTATATTTGATTATTTGGTGTTTTAAATCTCATTTAAACAATCAAAATAATGAATTCATATGTGGAATCAGGAATGTTTATCCTAATTACACATGTATTATCTTGCCTTACCTTATGGAAATCGAAGCTTTTCACATCCTTAGATGCAATGTTATATGAAAAGAAAGTGTAGTACCCTGATTGCTTGTAGTGTTACATGTAGTCTTTCATGAAATATAAATTGCATCCACTCTAAAAGTTCCATTTACATGCCCACACTTTGAAAAACCGGAGATTTTAGTACCCATTACATGTACTGTTACATGTAATCAAGTATGCAATCACCCCAAAAATCCTGGACAAAAGTTTGTTACAAATATACCTTATTTTCAAAATTGGGATTTTTGAGACCCATTACATGTACTGTTACATGTAATCCAAAGTGTAACTACCCCAGAAATATGCATACTCAGTCATATCCAAGTTGGGGATTTTTACACCAATTGCATGTTTTGTTACATATGGTCAAATGCGCAATTGCATCTAAAACCCCGATAATACCCAAGCTTACACTTTTGAAAATTCAAAACACAAGTGCAATTGGGGATTTTTGACCCGATCACAAGTGCAAGCTAAAGTATTTCCCATATGGTTGCAAGGGGCAAAGATTTTCCCAACTTGGTTCTTCCCAAATTTGGATGTAGTCATGGATGCATTGATAGTCACTTGAAATCAGGTTTTTAAGACCCGATTACAAGTACAAGTTTATTCCTCATGCAAAAGTAAAGTTTTTCCCCTACTTGCAGTTGGGATTTTAAAACCCGAATGCAAGTGAAAGCTCTTCCCCAAAGTACATGTAATTGGGTTTCTGAATCCTAGTTACAGATTCCAAGATTGCAGAAGGATATGAAGCAAAAACAATCACATGATGGGGCCATACAAGGAGGTGTAAAAATGATGGAATGATTGAGAGCATAGAATGCTTTCAAGATAGAGATGGTCCTGAAAAATGAAAAGATGCTTTCCCAGTAACAACCATTATGATACAGAACAATCAAGGATGCAAGTTCTTGTTCCAGTTCAAGATGCTTCCACCAAATTTGAGTTCTTTAATCACGGAGCATCTTGTAGCAGCATAAGGAATGTGACAAAGGATGATGTAAATAGGTGTCGTGTCTCGTTAGACACTTAGAATAATAATTTTCATCATGTATTTGTAATTTTATTTCGATAGATTACATGTAATGTAAAAACAAGATGTAATTGCATGTGATAGTATCACCTGCAAAGTTATAACATGTAATCACATTGTAGGACATCGGGACTTGCAATGTTGAATGAGTCAATGTTAGGTAGTTAGTTGTTGAATAAGTCTCGATTAGTTGGGTTTCTCCCACTTTTCACTCTTAGCTCCTCGCCTATAAATAAAGGAGGGTGCTCATTGTAATGATCATTTTTTGGGCAATGCAAGAAAAATTCTACCAGTTTGTATATACATTCTAAGACTTTGAGCTTGGATGTAAAATCAATTGCTTTCAATAAAAGAGGCAACTTGCTTTCAAACTGGGTGTTGATTCAAGGTGTTATGTGACGACATTTTCTGGATATTGATTGTGAGTTTTGTGCTTTCGTTCAAGAGGGATTTGAACTCAAACTTGTAGACTTTGAGCTACTTCGTTTTCTTCGTTTGTGCACACAATGTGAAATACGTGTTTGAGACTTTGAGTTACAGGTGTTTCATTCTTGTTCTCAAAATCTCATAAGGAGCAATGGAAAGACTTTGAGCTTTCATGAGTTTCTTGGTTACATATGTTGTGTTTTTGTCATCGAATATGTTCAAGCTGCCTCTCTGCATGACACTTGTTCTTTTGAGATCCTTCCTTTTTTGTCTCCTTGCTGTTCCCGCTAAATGCCAAGTGCATATGGATTCAAAACATGTGTGTCATTCTTTCTGTGCTGAGTATGTATCGATCACTTTTTGAGAATCTCGCAATCACCAATAAACGTAAGACTGCTCCCAAAAGATAAGTGTTTTTGTTGTATTGGCAGTTATTTATTTCTTAAGTCCGGCACAGTCAAATAAAAACGGGTTTGTGTGCATATGTTCAAAAACACAAACTCATATGAGTGCGTGAGTGCCAGGTGTAGTGGAGCTTTTCAAACTGTGCACTAACCACATGCAAATCGATTGCATGTATGTGGCAGAAAACGTTTCTGTCAGGATGTAAAAAATGTAAGAGATGTCCCAGTCCGAACACTTAGGCACAGTGAAAAGAAGAAAACAGCAACATGCAGAAAGAGTGCAAGAAGTGCGTGCGTGGATGATATTGTGTGAAGCAGGAAGAAGCGAGTTTTGATGTAGGGTAGAGTGTTTCATTTTGAGAGAGGAGAAGAGAACAACTTGTGTAAAAAACCAAAACGAGTAAAACACGACAAGAGCTACTTGCGTTACCGTCAATGGTTTTTATGGGCTACCATTTGTGAAAATGATACTGGGAGTGGTGTTGATGAAAAATGTTTTTTTCTTGCTGGTCAGAGCATCCAAAAATATGATGGCAATATTTGTTAACTGATTGTCGCTGTGTTGTGAAAGAGTTTTTGTGTAATTCTGGGAATGCCATTAAGAAAAAACGGGCATGAGGGAACACACGTAGCATGGGAAATACAAAATGGCTGTAAGAAAATTTTGAGCAGAAGGGTGCACAGGTGTTGGTAGTTCATGTAGTCTTTAGAGACATATGTTCAGAGAATTTACGCACCTTTTTTGGTGTCCAAGCTCTGCAACAAAACAGGCCAAAAAAGGAGAGTTACAAAAACGAAGCTGCTTTTGTGAATAGGAATAGGAGTGATCTCACAAGAAAAGGATAAAAAATTGCAACAGATTTAGCAGGAGAATGTGAAAGGCATTTTAAAAATCAGAGAACGAGTTTGGGGGTGTAGCTATCAAATCTCTGAGGGAGTTCGAAGACTTAGCATTATTTCTGAAGGCAGCGGTTGATGCTTATTTATATAAGACCAGAATGTCTTTACGTCAGCTGTAGCGACTTAGAGCTGATAATTGTTTGGTACATCTAAATTTTCTATATAGAAAAGGTTGAAGCCTTTTAGAGACAGGTTGGAGCCTGTTATGAAAAAGGGATTGAAGAGTTGTAGCTCTTGTGTAAAGGGTTGTAGCCCTATTGTTCAATGAAGTTGTGGTTTTTTACCCTGCTTGGGTTTTCCACGTGAGAAAAATTACTTGTCCTGTCTCCATCCTTGTGTATGCTTGTATGATTTGTCTATCTGGTTAAAGTTTTAAAATACTGATTCACCCCCTCCCCCTCTCAACATTTTTTCATTTTTTTACATAAAATACTGTACGCTAAAGATTATTCTTACATCTAATCTTCTGTTTATCGGAATTATTGCTCCAATAAATACTTTGTAAGTGAATTACACTATTGCTTAAAGATTGTATTGTAATAGTAACATCTATTTTGAAATAAGATAATAGGATGAATGTCCCACCTTGATTTAGCTTAGTGTAAATAGTAGTTAAGCGTTTTGTTGATTCTAGTAGCAATAAGAGGGGGGAGCCTTCCCTTAAAGTAGGAGAGACTATGTCTCACACACTATGGTTGGAAACACTGTTTTGTGATTGATCCTTAAAAACTGCCGGTTGCAAAATATCCACCCAACACAATGCACATTGTTCAATCTGAAATTCCAACATCCCCACTAAGAAAGAAAATGGACATTTCCTTTGAATGGAAACACCTTCAATAATCTCTCTCTCAATCAATGAAATGGAAAACATGATTTACAGACTCATGGGAGCCAATTCAAGGCAAAAAACAACTTTCATTACTGTTCTAGTGGTGCCCACGTAGTGCTTCATGGCTGTCTTATCTAGATGGCATTGCTGAGTAGCACCTTCCAATGGGTTCTCTTGTTCATGAAGAAATTTGGATTTTTCCTGAAGCATTAATCGATGGATTTCAGTTACACAAAGGAAAAATTGAGTATGGTGTTGTCCTGGGAAGGACTTCTTTACTTCCAATCTAAGTTACCGATTCGGGTGCGGATGCGGGATGCGGGTACGCGGATGCGTGAAATTGTTTTTTGGGGGATGCGGATGCGTTTGGATACGTGTGTATATATATAATATAATATATGATATATGCAAAGAAGTGCAAGAATTATACAAAAATAAATCATTTGATAGTATGAGTTTCAGAATTAGAATAATGATACTTCACCAATCAGCATTTATCAAGATTCAAGATATTTCATATTAGTTCAACAACTTCAACTTAAAATTTCATAGACACAAATATTCAAATTGAAACTTGCTAGTATCGTTCAATGTTTATCAATCAAAGATTCAAGAGTCAAGACTCAAGACACAAGATACACTAATCAGATGCAAAATCATAAGGATTCTCAAGAAAATCCAGATTCTCATCATCTCCAACTGCTGCAAGTTCAAGATCATTTGAACCAAGAATGGTTCCACTTGTGCTAGATGCACCATGTGTCATGGTATCATCACCATCATCTGTGATTGTAATGAGATCATGAAGCGTTGCATCCAAGTTTGCACACTCAGGGGTTACATCCCAAAGCTTGGTTGACCCTTCCTTGTATTCATTCTGGTTACGTGACAAAAGACGCAAGTTGGTATGAATGTAAACCAAGTCGTCAACTTTCTTTGAGCCCAACCCGTTGCACTTCATTGAATGGATATAGGAGTATGTACTCCAATTCTGTTCAGCAATAGAAGAACTTGCAACTTGTATAGTGTTCACAAAATTAAACATACAGATACAAATGAAAAACAAATTAAAAAATGTTAAACACTAAATAGTAAATTGTAGAATACAAGTGGTAAACAAAAAAACAAACTGACTTGTGAGAGGACCTTGATTGCAAGACCTTGTAGATGCTTGTATGGTTGACCATACATGTACCACCATGTGATAGCTCCTATTTTATATTGGTCCTTTATTGCAAATGGAGACATTTTTACACTCGATGCAAATAAGCCAAATTCTAGCCTCACTCTGTCATGCATTTCCTCATCTGGGAAGAGTCTTGTAAAAGCTTTGTAGCACCCATTGACAACTTCTTCATCTGCATATGGTGCAACTGTATCTGGCATAGCAAGTACTTTCTCACTATAGTACCTCAGAGATAAGGCATATGCAAGGAGGTGCAATGGGGTAGTCATCTTCTCCCAACAATGATGAATGATTGCTTCCACCTTATTGCATAAGGCTTCACATTCTGTGAGGTCATTCTCATGCTGTTGTATGGAAAATTTTACCTTCTCAACCATGGTGTCCATGCCATCATGCACATTGCCCAAGCAAGGTGTATCTGTATCGGCAAAGCGAAGCATAGTCATAATAGGTTCCGTAAAATCCAATACAAATTGCACACGAGCCCACCAACTGTCATCCAAGACCAAAGCCTTGACCTTTTGGGCTCTTTTTGAATTTGAAGCCTTCCATATACCCCAATGGTTAGAAATAACCATTTGGCTTAATGCTGTTTGCACCTTGACAAGTCGTCTCATAACAATAGTATGAGACGCAAAACGGGTCTCAGCAACCTAAGCATAAAGCAAGTTAACAATATGTCAACAAATATTAAGCAAAGTTATATACAATTTGATAATTGAACATGAACATAAAATTTATTCAAATTAAATAAATAAATGAAATTTACTAATTTAGTAATTACAATTTGAGTTTACCTTCAGCAGCTCCAATTTGGAGAATGATCTAAATATGGATTGTGACATGTGGTGGTTTGTCACAAACATTTGTATCTCCTCCCCATCTTGGTAAATTTGCTTCACCCAATCAATTTGAGTGCCAATTTGTTGCATGATCAAGTTTAGGGAGTGTACTGTGCATGGTGTCCAAAAAATATGGTCATACCGACCCTCAATCAAAGCACCTGCACCCCTACAATTTTTGACATTGTCTGTAACCACATGTACCACAGTCTCACTCCCCACCATCTCTATGGCCTCAATGAGAATTCTAGAAATGAATTGTGAATCCTTCACCTGCCCTTCACAATCAACAACTCTCAAAAACATTGACCCTTTGGGGGACATTGCAATCACATTAATCAATGGTCGATTTCTTGTTTCTTTCCATCCATTAGACACAATAGTTATACCAGAAGTTTTCCAAGCATGTTCAATTGGTTGAAGAGCTCTCTCTATACAAGTCCTCTCTTTTTGCAATAGAGTGGTATGCACCTTTTCATACCCGGGACTTACATAATCAGCTGAAGCTCTAAGTATGGCTTGCACCATTTCCTTCCAATATGGTGATCTTACCAAGTTGAAAGGAAGACCATTGGCATAGAGGCAACGTGCAATGACTTCATCAGCAAGTTCTCTTGCCTCCATTTTAAATGCGGTGTCCAAAGGGCCTCTTTTGCGGGTGATAATGTCTACTTCTTCCTCTTCCTCTCTTGCTATAGGTACTTGCAAGAATGGATGTTTGGAGGATGCAACCGGTTCAGTGTGTAATTGCATTTTGTTCTTTCCTGATGGAGGTTGATAAAAACTTTTTTTGATCTTTTCACCAAATTATCAGCCTCTTCTTGTTCTCTTACAAATGAAGCTATTTGTGCATCAGACATCCCCTTCCCAGTTGTGCCTTTGCACATTGCAAATCCTTTACCAGCAGGGCCCATAAAATGAAGTTTGACCCGGGAATATGAGCTATTGAATGCTTTTCCTTTGTTACTTTGACAATAATTACACTTCCAAAGATACGAGCCACCTCCTGAAACCTGTGATACTATTGTCGTATGTCTCCATAAAGGAGATCCAACATCAATATTAAAATTATCGGTTCCTTGCTCTCCAACTGAACTTTGACTACCGGTGGTGGCCATTCTTGTACAATATAGTCTAGTTTCTTGCTATAATAAGAAAATAAATAAATTTAATTTAGAAAAGAAACTACGAACATCAAGCAGACAAGTGCAAAAAAATGATACAAATAAATAGCTAAACTTGTTTGTTTATTTCTTTTAAAAAAATAAAATTGAAAAACACTTCAAAAATTTCTTCACAAACTTGAAAAAATTTAAAAAATCATCAAAATCTCAAAGAAATTCATTAAACAACTTGAGAATGGGACCAAATGCTTACCTGAAATGTTTAAAAATGCTTTGTGGAAGCTCTCTCTTGCTCTACGATCGTTCCTCTTTGAAAATAAGTAGCTTGCCTTCAAAATCCAAAAAATGGAGAGCAAATGAGAAAATATCTAGCCTACAAACAAAATGGGAGAAAGCATGGTCGAATGGCCTCTTTTAGGGCCGTTTTAGGGTTTAGGGCAAAAAAAAGAAGTTAAAAAAAGCTTATTTGCACATGTCTTAATTTTTTTAAAGTGAAAATTGCTTTAAAATTTTGTTTTTCCCTGCTGCGGATGGTCTCGGATGCATTCGGATGCCCTGTGGGTGCCACTTGGATGCCACCACAGGTGCCTGGATGCGGGTGGATGCCTGCAACAGGCATCCACCCGCATTCGGCCGCCTGTGGTGGACAGGCATCCACCCGCATCCGGGCGCCTATGGTGGCATCCGGGTGGCACCCACAGGGCATCCGCACTAGGATCGACACCCGTTCGCATCTGCTCCAGCATCCGAGCTCCTGCAGGACGCATCGGTATCTTAGCAGTTCCAATTAAATGCTACCATGGATCCAGTCTTAGCAAGATAGGAATGTGATTATGATAACATCCTATTAAAAGGTCCTGTGTCACAAACATGGCCATCTTGCCTATGCCGTCCAACACAAGAAAAGTTGCAAGATGGGAAGAAACAAACAACACAATCAATGTTTTAAAATGACAAGGATAGAGAAAACATTGTCAGGACCAACTTGCAAGCATCATCCTTCCCAAATAAAACTCAGAATAAAGAGCTTTAAGTTCAGTGAAAACTTCATTAAGGATATACTAAAAAAGGTAAAACCTCCTCCAATATTTTACCTAATTTAACTTTATATAATTTCTTGGAGACCTTCAAATATGTAGGGGAGCATAGGGATGAGGGATGCGATTTAGCCAATCAAATGATGTTATAATGATCATAAGGTGATAGAGTATATTATATGTGGGACACATTCTCCTTGGTTATATTGGGTCAAATGCGTAATTTGTAGAATCATTTATATCAGGGTACTCATGCTATATTGGGATTATGTTTTACCCTCCATTAATTGGAAGTTTGTAATAATACACTCCTATTATTTTTTTTGAAAAATTTTCAACTATAAATGAGCTAGATTGCAATGCCCAAGTCACTTTCTGATTGCCAAGTTCCTGAGCTGGGCAAGGTGAGTGCATACAGTGAAAGAACTACACAAGAAATTAGTTTGCAGTGAATTGAAAAGAAAGCACTTAGTCGGCAAGCCGACCAATTCCACTTTTTCACTGGAGTACGACACAACTGAAAGGAAATACAATTCACCCTTATTCAGTGGAGTGTCCAGTACAATGAAAAATCAACCACTTCAATTAATTCAGTGGGAAAGCAACATGACACTTCCACTTATTTAGTGTGAAAGCAATTTGACACTTCCACCTATTCAGGTGAAAAGCAAAATACAATGTTACCACTTGTTTAGTGGGTTAAGTGAATCCCAAAACTTTTCCACTTATTTGGTGGGGTAAGTACATACATTAATGAGGAATGATCAAACTCACTGGTGGTACTACCATCCAGTGTTTACAATATAGGATTCATAAAAATGACAACTCTTGGGTGGTATACCGTATAACTATCAAAATCTCAAAGTATTACAAGGTCAGTTCATATGCATCATAAACATTGTATAAGAGGAATAACTGCTGATGTAGAGCACTGATGATAACAAAACTGCGGTAACACCTCAAATAGAGGCAAACACTATGAACAACCTAACTCAACTATGAAATGACAATGAGATACCTTGAATGAATGTTTAAGAATTCTGGTGCAGGTCTGGTAGCACTCATTTGCTGCTGTTTAACTGTCAAATCAGTTTGGTAAACATGCGGGTAATGCACAGAAAATGCTGATTGGTAGCACACTATCACATCAAACTGCATACTACTGAAAACAATACTTCTAATTTCATATAAGCATCTGATGTGGATAAGCAGTCATCTACAGGTATGGAACAGCTTCTTGTTTTTGCTGATGATCCAGTACCATAGGTACAAAATGTCACCAAACTTACCACAAACCATAAATCTCTGCCTAATGATGTTTGACACTTCTTTGCAGGCCCTAGACATCTCCATTCAAGGTGAAAATAGCTCCAAAACCTAAGCACTGCACTTCACTAACTCTCATGCTCCTTCCAGCATATAATACGACCCCCTTAGCAATGGTACAACCCAGAAAGCCTTCTATCTCTGTCTCCAAATCTGTACGGCCTGCACAATCTGGGGTTAACAATCATTAACAGTAGAATACTAAGGAAATATCACCTCAAATATGCACAAGTGATGGTACTGGCGAGGTGTATGGCTGGCTAGAAATCCTTCGGAATCACTCCACAACTCAAAGCTTCAAGAAACCCTTCACAATCAGCAATAAAATATTAGAGATTCAAATGACATCAAAACTTCCATTATTGCAACAAAAATTGGAACTCCAACTTGCAGTTCAATGTTTATCTTTGTATGAAACCACTCTAAGCAGCTAGGGGGGTTTTTGCCCCCAAAACAAACAATTCCAAGAGGGTTTTGTCCTCAATAAATTTAGTAAGAACACGGGTTCTTTCCAATAGAAAAAAGCAAATTTCTTTAATGGCTAACCTTGCAAATGAGCTCTCATGCTCCTTTTATAACTTTTCTGGAGGGAAATAATCATAATTCTGAAATTCTAATTCTGTTTTCTCCAAAATGATTTTTTTGGAAAAATAAATAACACAAACTTTAAAGCACACTTACAACATCCTTTTAATGAATTATTACACTAAGCTATCTTTTTAATATTTCAACATTAGACAACTTAGTGTATACATAATCTAATATACCATAGTTGTGTAAAGTACCATTATGACATAAAAACAAGATTATGACCTTACCAACATGATAGGAAAGGCTTAGGATGATGATCAAAGGCAATTGCGTAACTTTCTAAAAATAGTAAGCTTGTCCAAGAAGTTTGGAGAGCTTCCAAAAAGTTGGAAAATTATTCTTAGAACATCATGAGGATCCACACCACCAACTAAACTCATTGCCATGAATAAAAATTTTGCTAAGTGTTGATGTGATTTTTATGCCACTACAACATGCACGATGAAATAGTTAGTATTCTAGAATGAAACACTAAATCTCCAACTCTCTCTTGAATAAGGATGCTATATGCTAAACAATGTATCTTGATTTTGTGATCAAATGAGACAACCTCAAGGTTCCTTCTTATTGTGGAATTAACTCATTTTTATGATGTGATATGTTGGGTATCACAAAGGGACTTCCTTTGTTCAATCAATGGATATCAACTACTTCAAATTCTTCCAATTGAATAAACTGCAAAGGATAAGGGGTTAAGAAACTATTCTACTCCTAGAATGCAAGAAACTGTGAAAGTCTTGGTGACTCTACTAGACTTAGTTTAGCCATCAACATCAACCAAGCTAGTGCAATCTCCTAAGGTAGATGTAATATGTTCAAACTATCACATTCCATTATCATCATCCATCGATGCATATCAATGTGCAAGCAATAATCGAAGTAAAGCTCATGAATATGCCATCGCAAGACAAATTTACAATCAACAAGCAACTAGTGGTTTGGTCTAAGTGAGTTCACCAAAGATGCATCCAAAATATCTTCCATTCAACTAAACACTACTTCTAAACAACATGAAATGAAATCCCTATTCTAAGTGAGGAAATGAAGAAACCATGCAATACTCCAAAGAAACACAAGTAATCCACCATGAAGACCAACAATGAATTATCAATTAATTTGATAGCATTATGGGAACAATTTCAACAAGTCTCTCTCCTACAAATGATAGGAGTGGGGTTTATATAGGAGCCCCAATTACAATGAACGACCATAATCTATTTGAAAGCAATGGCCCATATTAACTCAAAGAAAACCCTAATTAGGGTTGCAACAAACATTAAATGCTCATCCAATGACAATGAGGCACCACTTTGTAGGCCAGTGGGAAAATTCAAAAGTAGGAGAACCAATAGTAAGATGCTTAGTCATCCAACAACTCATCCTCCAGAATATATGCCTCTTTCTCTTGCAATCTTTATTTTAATTCCACTTATTCTTAGGAATTCTTCATTGTTCTTGGAATTCTTTCTCCTAGATGTCTAGACCTTGTGGTAGCCGAACTCTTTGCACTTGGACTTTCATTGTTTGGAATTCCTTGTCATCATCTTCAGACTCAATCCTCTTGATTTGTGGGACTTATTCATTTTCCTTGCTTGTGAATCTTGTCCTCGATCCTCTTGGAGTGGTGAAGTTTTCCTCCCCGATTGTTTGGGACATCCTTGATACCTTTATCCGTTACCTCCTTGGCTCAGGATCCTTTAGCCTTGATCTCTCATAGGGACAAATTGGAGTCCCTATCAACTTGTCCTTGAATTGAATCCTGTTTGATCCTTATGAAACATTGATGTGAATAGGGACAAGTTGATCTTCCTATAAGATAGTCCTTATTCATCAAGCATTTAATCAAGTGGAAAGCCGCCTTGCATAGAGACACATGAATGTCCTTGTAGCCTAGTCCCCACTTGATGAAGGCTTGATCTTGAATCGTCTAAGTCTCCTTCTTGAATGTATCAAGTTCCTTTTGCCTCCTTGAGGAATTATCCATGTTGTAATTGCATTGTTGAATCCTTCTTTCCTCATCTGCTTCCCTGCATTACCTTGAAATGTTGTCCTCCTTTGAACTTGACTGCTTTAGGTCAGTCCTCCTTCATTGCTATCCTTGGCCTTGAGCTTGAACTTGTCTTCCACTTTCTTTTGTTCACTTCCTTGCAACTATCCCTGCCTTTGATCTGGACATGATTCCAGGTACAAAGCTCAAAGTTAGCATCTTGTAATGGATTAATTAAAGGGACTGATTTCAGACTTTTCTAACCTTTAATTTTATCCTTAAACTTGATTCCAAGACGTAGAAAATTTATAGCTATTGGCTACAAATGGAACTTGGAATTGAAGTGCGAAGAACACTGGCTAAGGACAATGCAATAATGAACAAATTGATCCCTAATTGCCCCAAACTTACAAAGAAAATCAAAACTTTGAAGCCGTGAAGTTAAAAATTCCTGAGGACTAAGTCTGAGGACTAAGTCTGCAAATAGGTGCAATCAGACTGTTAGGATCATGAAAACCATGCCTTAGATGACTAATTTTGACTTCAAAATGCAAATCTTAGATTTTATCATTAAATAATCAATTCAGATTTTTCTGAGGATTGCCCTGTAAAATGTCTGAAAATGTCCTCAAAATCAGTCCATCTCCATGACAAATGCAATCTAATCAATGACTATGAGATTTAACAAGAGTATGAAGGCATCTTACGATTCAAATGTGAGAAACAAACCCTTTTGCCATAAGATATAATAATTCCGATTTTCTGAAGACAGTCTGAAACACACATACCCTTGATGATTTTGCTCTCAAAACTCAACGATTTTGTGCAAGAGCGATTCCTTAACACCCAACAATGAAGCCTGACGTGATTGGATAACTTGGGATTTTTCTCTGATTTTTTTAGGGAAAAATCAAACTTCCTGGGAAAATTTCAGACTTAAGTCGGGAAATTGATGTAGTTTCAGCCTACTGGTTGCTCAAATTTGGTCTTGGTACCCTGGATTTGATTTGTCTAAAAGTCTGCAATGAATGTTAACATGGATTAGTGACTGGGGATTTTGCTATGATTTTCTAAACAATTGAACCCTTTGAGTTTTCAGACTTTAAGTCTGAAGACATCATACTTACAGCTCCTTGCATGTACTTAGATTGTCTCAGAACTTGGCATAATTCAGATTTGGTTTCACACACACCCTTGTCACTTGTTTTTTTGCAGAATTCTGATTTTTCTTTCTAAAATCGTAGCTCTCTTGTGTTTTTTGGATTTTGAGTTGCAGCCCTCTGCTCCTCAGTTGCCTTTGCTCTTCTTGATGATGTTCGAACTTCTTCCTTGCTGAAGGTGATTCCTATGGGCACTCTTTGGTATTTCAGATTTTCACTCCTAGTGCTGGCCGATTTTGTGTTGGCTGTAGTATCACTTTTCTCAGACTTAAGCTCTTAGGAGCTCCTCGTTACTTGCTTTCATCTCCTTCCCCAATTGCTCAATTCTTCCTTTGACTCCAAGGCTTGGTCAACTTTGCCTCATGTATGTTTATTTGCTGCTGTAGGTGGTTTTTTAAAGGTGTTTTTGGTTTGCATCTCCCCCACACAACCAATGTGGGATTAAAATTTCATTTGAAGAATTAGTTTTGAGACTCATGCAAAGTTGAATGCAGCCCCTTGGGACTCGTACAAAATTGACAATCCATTGATTATTCAATTTCCACCTCCAGTCCTTCAATTTTTTGATTTGCTTCAGATTTATCCTTGTTTTTTATTCGATTCTAGAGGCGGGTTTTTGATTCGGAGGAGAATTGCTTGCATTTTCATGGATTTTTGGCTTCAGATGTTCAACTTCATGGGGCTGGTGGAAAAACAACCTCCATGAGGACAAGTAAGAATCCTTAAAATTTCCTTCCTTAAATTTGTCTAAGTATCCGTGATGGAAAATTGATTGGTAAGGGGAGTATTCCCACATTCATGTTTCATATCTTCATTTATCCACATTATCTCTCAAAGGGAGATTCAACTTGCAAAAGGATACAAATATCCTTCAAATTTTCCTTGTTTCCTTAATTCATCCCCAAAGGGGAAATTCGATCTTCATGGGGAAAATCTTTTACTCCTTTTCCTTGTCCATAAGGGGAAAATCGACCCTCATAGGGACAACCCTAATCCCCAACACTTAGCATTTTCATTTAACCAATAGTAGCCTTGAAGGGAAAAATGATCCTCATAAGGAGTAGGGGAAATTTCATATGCATGAGGACAAATTGAGATTCTTCATTCATAAGGACTTTCCTAACTTCCTAGCTCAAAAATATTCGAGAATAGAGTCTGTTGGAGCTCTAAATTTTGGGCAAAATCTAGAGTCCTATATAGTGATAAAACTTTAAAAAATGGCTCTTAATTTCCATGCCAAATAATTAATGATGAAGTACATGAAATGGGATAAAATATTACATTAATTTTCAATTAAAAACTTGAGATATTATGGAATGAAGCTTTGTGATAAGAACAATCAAAATTCTGTGATCAAAGCCTTCAGAAAATGCTGGAATTTCGACCTGCTGCAAAGATGATGCCGATAGAGGATAAAGATGGTCAAATTTTAAAAATCTAAAAAAGACTCAGTTCGGGAAATCAAATTTCCTATTTCCAGTAAAAATCTTAGCTTTCCACGAGGTGTTTTGGTTTTTCAACCAGACCCAAATCCGAAATATAGGTAGTTATTTTTTAGTTAGTTTATTATTTTTTCAAAATAATTTGTAATAAGGGTGTGTCTTTTCACCCTAAAGAGGTGTGAAAGCCACTCAAACATGTATATATACATAATGTAAAATGTAAAGAGACAAGACAATGCAATGAAGATTTTCATAGAATAGAATGTGATCACAACTGCAATATGAACTCTAATCTACTATTTTTTCAACTTTAATAAAGATAAGTGCTCTTCTTTTTATTTGTGGTTATAAGTTATATGTTTTCAATTAGTCTTTCAGATTACTCTGTGAACCAGGGTATCCTATTGTGTTTTTTCATTGATTCATTTGTTTAATTTAATTTATACAATTTGAATAGCAGTTGCATGGTCTGAGAACCTGTTATTGTTCCTTTTGGGCTCTTAAGTTGGGTTAAAATCCATAGGACTAATTGTATAAGTTATTTAAATTTTTGTTTCAATTGAAGCTTGTAGGATGATGGTCTTGCTTTACAGGAGTGAGTTACCTTAAAACCGTCTCTGATTGTACGTAGGATTGAAAGTTTTATGACTCTATAGCCCAAGTATTTAGAAGGCACTGATCTAACTATTATTTGGAAATTGTCATTTGGTTCATACATTTGTAGTTTATAGATCATTAAATCATTATTTCAAAAGCATTACTTTTAATTATTTAGTATAATCCATTTAGTCAAGTATTATAAAATAGAGATTTTTAGGAGATTAATTTCTTTCCTCAAAGGATCATTCACCGCCTTTGGAGGAACTTTGTTTGTTATGTACGCAGTTGTGCGACATAGAGAATTAAATAGTTCAAAGTGAAATTAGGCCTACTAGCCTTGGCTAGATTAAGCCAGAATTGCAGAGGTATCAGTGTGAATCTGTTAGTTGGCCAAAAGTGAATCCATCGTTTTTGGGCACCAACAAGTTGGCGACTTTGCTGGGGAGAGTTGCTCACAATATATATTGTGAAGTTACCTAGAATTTCAAATTTCGCAGATCAGAATCAGAAAGTAGTTATATTAGTTTGTTTGGAAGCACACTCTACTGGAAGAAAGAACCTAGAAGCAAGACATTTCTCAAATGAGGTGGCGACTCTATTTACAAAACATTTCAGTTAGTGACTCTACTGAGGGAGAAGGCCTAGAAGGGGATAAGTAAAGTTTTCCTTTTTAAAGAGGTGGCGACTCTATTGAAAAGAACCTAATGTATAAAGAAAAAAGTTACTATAAATTTAAATATTCGGTATGTACCAAAATACATATTCACATAAAGTATCAAACTTTTGTGACCCAAGACCAAAATTTATTATTGAAGTATATAGACCATTGAGTTTTGATAACATCCCCGGTGGTCAGAAAGGTTTTCCTCTTAAAATAAAAAAATATGTTCCAAAATTTTGTGGAGATGGATCAGAATCACCAACGGAGCATTTGGGGGCATTTTGTAAATTTATTTTAGATTGTCATATCTATGCAGAAGATGTGATTATGAAACTATTTGTAAGATCATTGACAGATCATGTAGGTTTGCTTTTTAGTATGACACCTGAACAAAGTATATCATCATGGAGAGAGTTTGAGAAATGGTTTCTTGATATGTTTCATTATGAACAGGACAAGATTCAGGATCACAATATGGAAGAGGACTCTTACATATCTCCACTTGATGCATTTTTTAGCTTGGAGAGATTTGAAGGGGAGTCTTCTGCACATTTGCTGATAAGAACGGTGGACATTCTTTGAGAAATACCTTCAAACATTATGCCTTGACAAAAAGAAGTCATGAGAAAGGTCAAAAAATTGGGAATTGCATCAGATGATCCTTCTGTAAAGCTCCTTGTGCATATATTAGAAGAAGATGATGAAGACAAAAAAAGGGAGGCTATTGCTCAGATTGAACAAGGCCTCGTGCTTGATGATTATCTTGGTGAGGAAGATGAATGCACTAGTCATACAGAAGATAAAGAAGCATACATTCATGAGAATCATAATAATACTTGTGATGACATGGAGGATAAAAATTTGGATCAGATTGAAGAAGAATATGTACATGATGAGATGTGTATGGAAACATGTATCAATGACCATGATGATGAGGAAGAAAACCTTCTTAATACAAGAGAAATTTCAGCTTTATTAGACATAGAATACCAAAGACACATTGAGAAAAATGGTCCAAATTTTTTCTCAATCCACCATGGTAAGGAGGTAGACGGATCAGCCCATATTCAAGAGAAATCAAACTGTGGAGATGAAATAGAACTGTATGAACAAGAGGAAGTTTCAGGAGATAATGTCAGTGAAGATGTTAGTCTTGTTGATGAAAAACTTGATGATCTGAATGAAAATTCTCATGAATGTATGCCTGAATTCTCTATGTTCCTGAATCTGTTGTTTGAAGAGGAAGTCGATGAAGATATGTCTGATTTCTCTATGTTATCGAATCCATTGTTTGAAGAGGATCCTTTATGCAATAGAATCCATCAACATCATAATGAAGATAAACAGTCCTAATTTTAAATTTGATGAAACTCATGAAGTGCATTCAGAGGGTGAGATATCTTGGAGTTCATCCTTTGAGCCAAAGGTACACCAAACATATGAAGATGAGATGGAATCAGCTAGACATGATGAAGAGAATCTGTTGAAGCATAGTTCTAAAAATTTTAGAAATGTCCTAGCTGATCAAACTCTTGGTGAGAGAGTTTGTACTTCTTGAAGATAAGCTATTCTCAAAGCCTTTTGGTGAGGAGAAAAAATATCCAAAATATAGAGATGGGACAGATTGTGAACAAGAAGGTATCCGAAAAAAGAAGACTAACCTAGAGGTTTTTATGATTAACCAAAATCTTCTATTCAACAAGGATTACAATGGACCTGATGATTTTTCAAGGGCTGAATATAGATTGGATGCCAAAGATCGTATTGATGAAGCGATGAGAATTGTCTATAAGGATGACATGTGTAATGCAGCAAGGTTAAAAGTGTTACGTGATCAAAATCAAGTGTTTGATAGAGGAAAGGATCAATGTTCAATTTTGGGGGGCCTGGGGCCACCCAATTTTACTTCGCATCAGATTAGTATGGAAACTTGGTCTGCTTCTCCAGAGATAGCTGGAATCTCACTATGCTCACATGGAGCATACGTCCCCAAAAAGAGCCTGTTGGAGCTTTAAATTTTGGGCAAAATTTGGAGTTCTATATAGTGATAAAACCTTAAAAAATGGCCTCTTAATTTCCATGCCAAATAATTAATGATGAAGTACATGAAATGGGATAAAATATTACATTAATTTTCAATTAAAAACTTGAGATATTATGGAAGGAAGCTCTGTGACAAGAACAATCAAAATTCTATGATCAAAGCCTTCAGAAAATGCTGGAATTTCGACCTGCTGCAAAGATGATGCCGACAAAGCATAAAGATGGTCAAATTTTAAAAATCTAAAAAAGACCCAGTTCGGGAAATCAAATTTCCTATTTCCAGTAAAAATTTTAGCTTTCCACGAGGTGTTTTGGTTTTTCAACTAGACCCAAATCTGAAATATAGGTAGTTATTTTTTAGTTAGTTTATTATTTTTTCAAAATAATTTGTAATAAGGGTGTGTCTTTTCACCCTAAAGAGGTGTGAAAGCCACTCAAACATGTATATATACATAATGTAAAATGGAAAGAGACAAGACAATACAATGAAGATTTTCATAGAATAGAATTTGATCACAACTGCAATATGAACTCTAATGTACGATTTTTTCAACTTTAATAAAGATAAGTGCTCTTCTTTTTATTTGTGGTTATAAGTTATATGTTTTCAATTAGTCTTTCAGATTACTCTGTGAACCAGGGTATCCTACTGTGTTCTTTCATTGATTCATTTGTTTAATTTAATTTATACAATTTGAATAGCAGTTGTATGGTCTGAGAACCTTTTATTGTTCCTTTCGGGCTCTTAAGTTGGGTTAAAATCCATAGGACTAATTGTATAAGTTATTTAAATTTTTGTTTCAATTGAAGCTTGTAGGATGATGGTCTCGCTTTACAGGAGTGAGTTACCTTAAAACCGTCTCTGATTGTACGTAGGATTGAAAGTTTTATGACTCTATAGCCCAAGTATTTAGAAGGCACTGATCTAACTATTATTTGGAAATTGTCATTTGGTTCATACATTTGTAGTTTATAGATCATTAAATCATTATTTCAAAAGCATTACTTTTAATTATTTAGTATAATCCATTTAGTCAAGTATTATAAAATAGAGATTTTTAGGAGATTAATTTCTTTCCTCAAAGGATCATTACCGCCTTTGGAGGAACTTTGTTTGTTATGTACGCAGTTGTGCGACATAGAGAATTAAATAGTTCAAAGTGAAATTAGGCCTACCAGCCTTGGCTAGATTAAGCCAGAATTGTAGAGGTATCAATGTGAACCTGTCAGTCAATTGTATGGTCTGAGAACTTTTTATTGTTCCTTTTGGGCTCTTAAGTTGGGTTAAAATCCATAGGACTAATTGTATAAGTTATTTAAATTTTTGTTTCAACTGAAGCATGTAGGATGATGGTCTCGCTTTACAGGAGTGAGTTACCTTAAAACCGTTTTTGATTGTACGTAGGATTGAAAGTTTTATGACTCTATAGCCCAAGTATTTAGAAGGCATTGATCTAACTATTATTTGGAAATTGTCATTTGGTTCATACATTTGTAGTTTATAGATCATTAAATCATTATTTCAAAAGCATTACTTTTAATTATTTAGTATAATCCATTTAGTCAAGTATTATAAAATAGAGATTTTTAGGAGATTAATTTCTTTCCTCAAAGGATCATTCACCACCTTTGGAGGAACTTTGTTTATTATGTACGCAGTTGTGCGACATAGAGAATTAAATAGTTCAAAGTGAAATTAGGCCTACTAGCCTTGGCTAGATTAAGCTAGAATTGCAGAGGTATCAATGTGAACCTGTCAGTTGGCTTGGCCAAAAGTGAATCCATCATTTTTGGGCACCAACAGAGTCCAGTGGAAAAACCATCTTCATAGGGACAAAGGGAAAATCCTTGTCCCTAAGGACTTCATAATTTTCTAAGTATATGTAATGACCCGTACTATATAGGTCACTAAATCCCTCAAAGTGAACTTAGGCAATTCGTCAAACACTTGGCATGCAAACTGATTAGCCCCACTGAATGTAAATACTGAACAGAGGTAATTGTGGTGCAACGAATCCACAAAGAACAATGCTAATGTAGCAATGAAATACAATAGAGCGACAATGGAATATAAGCTATTCAAATGATCACTGATTGATGACAGCCAACATAATTGCAACTATATTGATCCAACTACAATTATTTGATTCCAAATAACTATTCTCAGACTGTGACAATACTTTTCAGATTTCAATGCAATGTCCCTTACAAATCATGACAATATACCAACCAATACAATCACTGATAGCAATATCTGAGAATAATGGACTGATGTCTAATTCATATGCATGTAAATACTAACATAGATTGAGGCTAATGTACAAACCCTCATATGCAATCTGATTTCAACTGATTATCTAGGACTGAACTGGCATCTCTATTAATGACTGGATTTCATAGTCTGAATACAATATCAGATTTGTAGACTGTCACAACTATGCAAATTTATTACATAAACCCTTGTCAAAACAATGAACAATATCCCAATACGATGCAACAATTCTGAGACTGTTTTAATGCCAATACTGGACTGAATACAGACAGTCACTGTTTGATCACAATTTACCAAAATGTACATATATTTTTAGAGCATTAAGAACCTGTTTCGAAGCCTTTGTGTGGAGACTAAATTCTGATGTTGAAACCGTTGTAGATGACCTCCAATCTGCCCCCAAACGGACCTCCAAATGCGAGCAGCAGTCACCAACAGGCAGGGCCGTATTGTACTGTCCTGGGGCGTCAGCAATATAAAATAAATGCCAATGTTTTGGGACCCCAAATTTGTATGGAAAGGGGCGCCTAGGGTTGTGCTATAACCCTCCAAAATTATAAAATATTCCGCCAAGTGGATTAAGAGATATGAGCATAAACGTAGTTCCAAACCCTGGACTGGCAGTTCTGAAAATGCACAATTTATGTCCTCAAACCCTTGCCAATCAATCCACCAATGCTAGGGCACAACTGGAACCCTTATTCCAACTGAAGTAAACCCTCAAAACTGAATCTCAATGAAGCACAAATGAGATGGCTGAATACCAACTCCTCAATTGCAACAATTCAAGTGATATTTCACACCCTCAAAGTTGCCAATCCAAGGGAGTGACTCGTTCCCAAAGACTGAATAATAATTTGCAGATCCAAATCCACAAATGTCTTCACAATGAAGAAGTCAAGAGATATCATAAACCAAGCATGTCCAAATGAGAGGCCTAGCCCTCTATTTATTCACTTTTCCTGGAACTTCTAGAATTCTCCTTTATAAAATCTCATTAAAAAGCACTTTTTATAATAAAATAATATTATAAATCAAAAAGTGCAACTCAACTTAAAATTAGAACATGTAGGCCCCGATAACTTATAATAATAAAATATAACCTCTTAAACTTCTCCAAAAGCCAATATAACCATCTGATCTGCAAAAATGACTCTCTCTCTCTCCACCATTTGCCTACGAGAGTCGGGGATAGGCAAATTCGGCACGCTAAACGAGGTCAGCCAAAATGGGGACATGACAGTATAGAGTCTAATGAAAAATCGATGTGCATAGGGACTCTTACACTTTGTCCTCGCCCTTGATGTCCAAGAGGGTAAGAACAATCCCTATAGGGGGGACTAATGGGCTCAACATTTAGTTTTTTTATTTCAAATCTCCTCATGGGTGGAAAAACGACCCCTATAAGAACTTTAATGATTTCTCAGGTGGAAATTCTATTTCCATAGGGATTGAGTGCATTTTTTGAGTGGAAATTCTATTTCCATTAGGACAAAGTGCATTTTTTGAGTGGAGATTCTATTTCCATTGAGACAAAGTGCATTTTGGAGTGGAAATTCTATTTCTATCGGGACTAAGTGCATTTTTGGAGTGGAAATTTTATTTCCATCGGGACAGTGCATTGTTGGAGTGGAAATTGTATTTCCACCAGGATAGAGTGCAATTTTGGAGTGGAAATTCTATTTGGATCAGGACGAAGTGCAATTTTATAAGGGAAAATTGATTTTCATAAGGTGTTTACATATTTTAAGTATGGAAAATCAATTTTAGAGGGATTTTGAAGCCCTTATATATAAAATATGCCATTATAGTGTATTTTGGACTATTTGACTAGCCAAAATATTAATGCACTTAGGAATTTTATCTCAAACCATTACGACTTGTCCCAATGAAACCTTAATCTTGACACTCCTATCTACACTTGCAACTTGACAACTTTATCACTCAACCACTCCTTAACCTTTTGAGCTCTGAACTATCACCTCAACTACCAAAACCTAACAACTACAAGCGAAAAGAGGAGGTCTCTATTTGCAATGGGGCGTTGGTGTGAAAACCTCACAACACTAAGTTGAACTCGTGCTGTCGAAAGTGAGGAAGCGGCTTGCAAATCATGTTTCTTGTTGGTATGTGGCAACTAATTATGTTGCTGGGCTTAAATTTTGATGACTTTGTTAGTCGCATTTCCCCCCCAAGTCAAATTAATTGAATTTTGGTGACCATTATTATAAAGGAGATGGCTATTATTTTGGTATGTAAACCAACCTTTGTAAATTGCCAAAAAGGGCTTGATAAGTGGCTATGTAGTATGAAATATCATTAGATTGTAATTTTCTTTTTGTTGGATAATAAAAAGAAAGTGGGTTTTTGCTGTGAATGTAGCTCACATTGGATGAACCACGTTAAATCTTTGTTATTCTGAATTATTATTTTTGCCTCTTTTATTCTACATTATGGTCAATATTGTTGATTGCTCTAGTCTGTCTAAACCCTAACATTAGTGTTAGAATATGTCATTGATGTCAAGTACAGAATTAGAAAATCTGATAAATTGCCGAAGTTGCATGAAATTTGCAGAAACCCTAGTCTGGTCAATATTGTTTATTGCTCTAGTCTGTCTAAACCCTAACATTAGTGTTAGAATATGTCATTGATGTCAAGTACAGAATTAGAAAATCTGATAAATTGCAGAAGTTGCATGAAATTTGCAGAAACCCTAGTCTGGTCAATATTGTTTATTGCTCTAGTCCGTCTAAACCCTAACATTAGTGTTAGAATATGTCATTGATGTCAAGTACAGAATTAGAAAATCTGATAAATTGCAGAAGTTGCATGAAATTTGCAGAAACCCTAGTCTGATTGATTGCAGATCGGGTTGATATCGAAGAACAAACACATGCACATATATCAGGTTGATGAAGATATTTCTTGATCGTTCTGTAATTGATCAAGAACAGGAACAGACAATTAATATTATCTTTGCACCGATCACCCAAGTCATCTTGTCACTGGTTTGATCTTCATATTAGAAAGTTTGATCGGCATATTAATAATCAAGTTTGATCTATTTATTGGATGATCAAGCTTAATTTGCATATTGAGTGATCTAGGTTCTATCAGTTTCTTGTTGCAGTTATATCACTTATAGAATATCTCAGAATTTGTTGATTGCTTCAGATTAATTGGTAGCTCTCAGAATATCACTGCCACTATATTTCTTGCAATTGAGTTAATCCTCTTCATAAAGTAAATCACATTTGTTATGGATCAGTTTTGGTTGGTTCAGTTCCAACTGTTTTTGCCACCTGTATTCAGTTGTAATCTGCAAACTTCCTTATTTGTTCATGACTGTTGCCTCTAGAGTTTTATGTTTAGCAATACAAAAGGATTTTTTGAATAAGCGTTAATTTATTTGGTTATAAATGCAACCAAGTGCTTCAGTTATAACTGCTTAAGTAGTTGTAACTATTCAACCGATAGTAACCTCTATTTAAGAAGTAAGAAGGTCGATGAAAGAAGTATGAATGGAGAGTGTGACCGCTGAGGTAAAGTGATAGAGACATATTATGATTGTAAGCCCGATGGAGTGGTAAATGGATTTAATCATATGAAGGCTGCAGCAATACAATTTTTTGAAATTGTGTAAATATGTATATGAGGGAGTGTGAAAAGAATTTGAGAGAGTTGAATGAGATCAAAGTTGTCAAGGTTGAGTAATAGCAGTTCTGAAGATTGATAGTACTCATATCTAGAGATTGATTGAACTCTTTTAAAAATTTGCTTGCAGACTTAAGATATTGTGGAGATTGCATAGATGTACTATTGACATAGTACTCTCCGAGTTGCAAAAACTGGCCGAGTTTTCTGGCCTGGTGAGTTTTTACGACTTTTACTGGCACCAAAAACTCGCCAATTTTTTCGCGAAAACTCACCAAGTACTTGCCGAGTTTTTGCCAAAAACTCGGTCGTAGTTTTATAACAGCACTTAAAGGCAAAAAATGACCTCATTTATCAGTTCTTCACTTGTATTTTGCTGAGAGGGGGAAAATAGTTTTCCAAACACTTGCAAACTGATTTCTATCGATTTGATGCGGATTTGAGGCAGATTTGAAGCAGATTTGAGGCGGATTTGAGGTAGTTTTTGAAGAGGATGGCATCAATGATTTGGAGAGGCAGGCTATGGAGGAGGGGGGTGGATTTGGTTTCACACTGGATGACATTGAGTTGAATGAGTAGTCATTGCTAGTACCAGGAGAAGCTAGAGGCAGCTACATCCAAGATGGAGGACGAGCCACAGACTGAGTCAGACTTACCGAGCGAGGAGGCACAGTCATGCCTAGTTCAGACTTCTAGGACTAGACCCTCTAGTTCTACCTGTCCCTTAGTTTTTACTAGAGCTGGGAAGAGGAAGATGTAATTGTAATGATGTGTTTACTTTTAGTTTTACATAAATTATTTACTATTTTGTCTCTAGCCATCAGCATTCCTCATGAGAGTGCGATTTTGTACCGACTTCGTGTTTAAATATGTCTAGCCTAAGCTTGTTCCTTTTGTGTTCTCATTTTTTGACTCTTTGGATGCATCTTCTCATTGAATTTTGCACAAAAAAAACATTTCTAATTAAATTTAAGCAATTTTTAAAGTTCCCGAGTTTTTGCCAAAAACTGCCTGAGTTTTTCCCAAATGTTTTTTTTAGGCCTTGGCAAGTTTTTGGCTTTGGCGAGTTTTCCAACTATGGTGGAGAGTAATATTTCTGATTTGTAAATCAGTGGTATTTTATATTTGTAACATCCTTATGGTTGGTGCCTCGAGGATGCTAAGTTGGTGTTCAATTTGAGAAGTTGGCACTCTTAAGAAAGGAATTTGGTGATTCCTTAGGTTTGGTGCCCTTAAATCTTGTACACATTATTTCTTTGTGAGGCTGGATTAGGACAGTAGATCCTAGCAGCATTTCTCACTGGGGTTTTTCACCCATCCTGGGTTTTCCACGCATTTCATGTGTTGAGATTTCTTTGTTTGATTGCTCACTTATCATTTCTGTTTTTATGGTTATCATTATTGAAGCTATTTTAATTGATTAAGGATGAGAAATATAGATCTTGTACTAATTCATCCCTCACCGCCCCTCGCTCAGGAGAAGAATTGTGCTCTACAATTAGTGTTGGCCACATAAACTCCTTGCCATTTGTGTGTTTTCTCATCAAAAGAAGGGACCCAAGTACGGTAATAGATAAATTTGGTAACTTGTTTAGCGTCTTCAACCACACTTCTTACATGTCCAATCTTCCCAATGTCCTCTAACAAGAAATCTAAGCAATACGAGTCCATGGAACAGTAAAATGTCTTTACATAATAAATCTCCGTGCAGCTACATATGCAGCTGCATTTTTGTGATAACATGGGCAACGTTTTCAACCCCAACCTCCTGGATCATTTGTCCAATAGACTTAGTCCCAACCTGCAGGAGGTTGGGGTTGAAAATGTTGTCCACTCTTGTTAACTTGTTAGATTGATGAAATAAGACTCTTGTTAACTTTTTATGTATTCCTTGGACACTCCTCCTTGGCTCCTTCTTAAGAAGGAAACCATCACTAGAAATGCTTGAAGGTAAATCTATAGAGTCACTGACAATACTCTAGGTTACTTTAATCTCCCCTCTTATGCCACTTAGACCAAGGCTTGCTTTTTATGTTGGGCATTTTATATAGTTTGAAGGTTGTCTACTATGCCACCCTCACCATCTTTAGTGCTATTGGTCGCGTGGATTGAGGTTTCACGTTGGCCAAATTAAGGTGTGTTTCCATGCACTATGAGTTGAGATAGATAATCATATTCCTTGCCTTTATTGGATTTGCCATCATAGCTCCCTTCAGGAGGTTGAGACTAAGGAGCACTTCATCTTCAAATGGCCCATTCATCATGAGGTTTGAGGGAGATATTATTGCCTCTATAGGGACTAAGGCAACAATCTCTCTACTTTCCTTATACATTTAGACCAACGGTTTTCGGCTCTCTAGCTTTAGTAGGTCATCACCCTTCAACACATATCCTTATATGTGGTTTCTTCAAATTCTTGAACCCTTAGGTTAATCATTTCTTTCAACACATCCAAGAGGTTGATAGATTTAAATGACCTTTGGATATTGCTACTTCTCTTTAGTTGCAAATTGAGCAATGAGACAACGTTTTCCATAGATTTTGCCTCAGCATGTTCCCCTTTAGCATCATTGTCATATTTCTTCCTAATGACGCAACCAACTTCTTCTTGTTCCTCTTTGGCCAACTCCTCAGTCAATATTTTAGATGCATATTATGACTTTTCTCATTGCTGCAAGGGTTACTTGGGCTTTGGATGTTAGATGTGATATTCGTGGGAGTACCTCTTTCAATCCTTGACACTCGTCATTGAGTTGTATCTATTATTTCACAATGATAGATGTTGGCACTAGTGATTTCACCATTTCTAGTCTAGATAATGATACTTGATGATCAACAATATTCCTCTATGGCTTCTCTTTGCACTTTGGGTCCCCATCCCCTTTTCTTGGCTATTTGTATCTATTTCCTGATCACTTTGTTTTGGTGATCCCTTCTCGTCTTGCATTTTTTTTACTTTTGTTCTTTACGTTGGTGGGAACTTTCTAGGTTTCTCTTCCTAGAACTTTCTATTATTTATTGCTTTTTGCTTGAGTCCTTTACCTACTCTTAGTCATCGATGGACATTAATATTATTTCTTTCTTTCTAAATGACTTCTCTGAATATTCTACAAGTGCCACCTGTTAAGGAATATAAATCTGGAGATATAATATAATCTGAAGATATGCAGTAGAATACAATTGCCTTGGTTATTGATTGATTCTACAAAATGCAATAACTATATATATTGAATCAAGAGGATGTCAATATGAACAGTCATGACTTATCATATACGATAAGTCATGACTGTTCGTATTTAACAAATCCAATTAACATAATATTATCACTTTGATCCAGCGTAATTACAATACATATTAAACGGGGCATTAGCGATTTGATATGGCAGTCACGATACTACCGTGACTGTCATATACGAACAGTCGTGACTGCTCGTATATGGCAGTCACTATACGTATGCATGACTGTACATATTATGCGCCCAGTCACGATACATACGTGACTTCTCAATGTTAATAACATTCGACTTAAGCAGTCAAGTCAATACCTTAATTAATATAAGGTATATATATATATATATATATATATATATATATTATGATTGTATTGTGAATATTAAACTCGAACACACAATAAATTAACACCACCTTTACATACAAACTATAACACACCTTCTCAAAGCCTAGGTCCTTATATTCTTTTGTAGAATTATTATTTTTTCCCATTTCTTACTAATAAGTTGAGCAAATGATTTTGAAAGCCAAACCATTTGCAGAGATGCACTTTGTAAATGTTAGTTGATAATCTTTTAGGTTTTATTTTAAATGACTTCTCTAGTGGTCCCTTTGTTTACTAATGTGTAGTGAGTTCTTACTGATGCATGTCTAAAAATGGGTGGCTCTATAACACAATTTTAGAGATTGCGGAAAGAATGGGCCTCATTTCTCAAAATCTGCTCCTTGCCATAGGACTTGTTTTATGGGCAATTACTTATTTTACTATCTTTTGCTCTCTAATACATTCCTACACTTTAGTTTTCGGAATTATTGCACCCTTATTTCTTGGGCAAACTTTGATGCCCATTCTAGGAGTATCACATAGATGGGATTTCACTCTTATGAGCTTGCATATTTCACATCACACTCATCACAAACCTAACATATCCATCACCACTAGGGACCTAGCATATCATGTTAACATAGTTTCGTAACGGTGAATTTTGGTCTATTTTGAAGTGGGAACTAGTACTTGCTTTCATTGTCAATCCCAGGAAGCAAAAATTGCTGAAAAATATCAAGTAAATGTGACAAATTGAGAATTAGTGGAAAAATTGCGATTCTTCAAGGCTTTTCTCTACAACTTGATTTTCAGCAAAAAGTAATGAGAAGTTTTAGCCATGACTCTACAATGAATGAAAGAATTGATGTTGTGACTATTAATGGTGGTTGTCCGTGCTCTAATGCATGACCATGTAGAAATAGCTCTGTTGCTCAACTTGATTTTCAGAAAAAGGAGAGAAATGCTGCTGTTTGCAATCACAAAGTCCTCTCAAAATGGCCTGGATGATTAATTTGCTTGTATTTTTAGTAAAATGGAAATTCTTTGGCTCACATTGTATCTTAGAAAATAAAAGGTGATTTCATCGATGTGCAGAGCTTTAGTTTAGAATACCACATAGCACTGTATGTATTAGAATTTAAAATAGATAAATATATTAGAAATAAAAACAAAATATAATTTATATTTTTTAAATAATAAATATTATATCTGCAAACGTTTTTATTCATTAAATTAATAAAATGCTAAACATAAACTACAATTATTACGCAAGTAAAAATAAAAAATGAAAAAAACTTAGATTATTAAAATCTTAGACATGAGATTCCTCCTCTCACTTGCCCCATTGGATCGGTAGGCCTCTACTCCCAGTCTTATTGATTTTTTGTGATGCCCTCACCTGAGCTGACCCTATTCCACAAGAGCTTAGATTATTCCTTGATGGTTGGTATAGATCTCTATGTGGTTGCTCTGATCAATAAAAATAAAATATAAGTGTTTGCCATGTTAGGTTGAGTATAATTGGGAAACTTATAAGGTTGACTTATCCACTAATGGAAAAATTGAACTAATTCATCTACTATTTCATGAATATGACCTATCTCCTTTTTAATTGCTGTGAGTGGTTTTCAAATTGTTCACAAAGAAATTATTTAAAAAACAAAAAAAGTAGTGTTAAAAATATATGGGCTTCTCATGGGTTCGTTGTAGTTTTGTTTGGTTTGCTTCTAGTTTGCTGAGGGTGAACTCACAGTCTCCTGCATGCTTCTTGCCTGAGTCCAAATGAATGAACTGCAAATCTGGTTTGAATGGATCTAGATTAAGGCATAAAATCTCATGAATTTGCAACATAGAATAAAATCTACAACTAGATTTGTGTACACTTCAGAAGTTGATGCTATTATAAATTATAATCATTAGCATTATATAAATGAATATGGTTTCTTTTTTATCATAAAGAATTTCCTATCCTTTATTTTTCTTGTTTCCTCTTACTGGAACTGGCTATCATATCTTTGTCTCCACTAAAGACATTAATCTCACTCATAGTTTTGGCAATAACACTCCAGTTTTTATCTTTAAAGTTCAATTTTTTTTTTCTGTTTAGTTTAATTTATCAAGACATTGTGCAGGGAGAAGAAGTGCGTCTGGAAGATGACTGGATACCAATGGATGAACAACAAGATCCAGAAGAGCTTGAGAAGTCACTGCGCAGGAAGGAAGCACATTCACGGGCTGTTGTTTTAGAAATGGTACAAATAATATATACTGCTTCTACTGGTTTTCTTATTTGGTGTTTTTGTGAACATTCATCAGTTTGAAATCGTTTTATACAGTTTTTAGATCAACAGTACAATTTGTATAATTTTAGTTTAGTTATTTTAGATATACAGTATAATTTTGATTTAGTTATTTGTTCTGTATTTACAGGTTGGAGATATTCCAGAAGCAGAAATAAAGCCGCCGGAGAATGTTCTGTTTGTTTGTAAATTGAATCCTGTAACTCAAGTGAGCAACTGCATTTTTCTTTTTGTAGCGCATTTACTACATTTTTCTTTTTTCTGTATGCCAGTGCTGCAGGAAATTCCTGAAACATAGAGACATGGGGACAGTGATGTGATTTGGACTGTCTATAAATATACGAAACTTTGGAGAGGAAATATGGGTATTTAAAAAATATAAAAACATAAATATTATTTTTATTTTAATGACTAAACAGTGACTGTATAAACAATATGAATAAACTCAGAATAGATTCATCAGTGGTCATACACTAACATAGAATAAAGTTATAAGCTATACTAAAACATAAATATATTTTCTTCTATTTCTAACTTGTCAGTTTCATCATTTGCCATTAATTGATAATTAAAATAAAAAGATTTGAATGGAATGAATCATCACATAATATCTAACTTGTAAGTAACAAGTTTGAAGATTAATATCATATATCATAAAGGCGTCGGCTAAGCTCTAGACAGAATGCACCAACGACAAAAAAAAGTCAAAACCTTTTTTTTTTCAGATTTGCAAAAACAGTGATTTTTTTGCAATTTTTTTGTAGTTTTCGACCACAAAATGTGCAAATCATGAAGAACAAATGTTGAAAATTTCATGAAAATCTGTTGTGTTTTCCCATTTTTGAAATTTAGTCAACGGTGCATTTTGTTTGGAGCTTAGCTGCGTCCTATCATAAATGTCCAGCAAAGTGATGAATCATCAATATAGTTCAAATCTTGGACATGCTGCTGATTCTGGGCCTGCTGTATATTCTCCCTGAGCACCCTCAAGATATCTTGACTATCTTGCAAGAAGTCTTTGGCTTTGGGCACTCTGTTGTCCCCCAAAACCAGATCCATGAAGCTAGGTGCTTCATAACCATACAGTGCCATGAATGGAGTCATCTTGATGGACATATGATAAGTGGTGTTATAACAGTACTCTCCCATATGTAGCCATCTGACCCAAGCTCTCTGATGTGCAGTCACATAGTTCCTTAGATATTCTTCCACCCATTTATTCACAATCTCCGTCTGCCCATCTGTCTGCGAATGATAACTAGTGCTAGGTGTAAGATCTGTGCCACACAACCCAAACAACTCCTGCCAAAACACACTCGTAAATTTACTATCCCGGTCACTGACAATGAAACTAGGTAGCCAATGTAACCTGAATATCTCTCTAAAGAAAAGATCGGCCACCTGTGCTGCTGTGTAGGTGGACGGAGTAGCAAAGAAGTGAGCAAACTTTGTGAACTGGTCAACTACCACATAGATGCAATCTCTCCCCTGTACTCGTGGTAACCCGGTGATGAAGTCCATGGAAATACTTTCCCAGTTCCTATCCGAAATGGGCAAAGGCTGTAACAACCTTGCAGGATATGTGTGCCCTCCCTTATTTTGCTGACAAATTGCACACTCCCTGACATGCCTCTGAACATCATCCTTGAGCCCCCTCCATGTGAACCGCTCACGGATCTGCCTGTAGGTCTTAAAGACCCCTGGATGTCTAGCTGTAGGTGCATCATGAAATGCCTTCAGTATTACCTCCCTAAACTGTGATGAAGGAATCAAATATATTCTATCCTGGAACTTGATCAATCCATCCATCACCACATAATGATCATCCTGTATGGTGCCTGCAATCACCCCAGAAGCCCAACTGTCCCTTGCATACTCTGCTATAATCTTATTTCTCCAATCTCTTGTAATCTCAACTAGAGCACAAATATGAGGTCTCCTGGATAAAGCATCTGCCACCACATTCTTCTTACCTTTGACAAACTCAATGTCAAAGTCATAAGCCTGCAACTTCGTAATCGACTTTTGTTGTCTATCATTCAAGTCATGCTGGCTCATGAAGTATTTGATGCTGTTGTGGTCAGTCTTCATAACAAACTTCCCTCCAACAAGGTAGGACCTAAACTTGGCCAATGCATGCATAATGGCCAACATCTCTCGGTCATAAATGGAATAGCTCCTCTCCACTCCACGGAGTTTCCTACTCTCAAAAGCAATGGGATGCTTCTCTTGCATTAAGACTGCCCCAATCCCATCGCCCGATGCATCACAATGAAGCTCAAATGGCTTCGTGAAATCCGGTAGAGCTAATATTGGACATGATGACATCACTTGCTTGAAATGATCGAAGCATCTCTGAGCTGCCCCTGTCCATGCGAAGGCCCCTTTCTTGGTAAGGTCTGTCAAGGGTGCAATGGTCTGTGAAAATCCCTTAACAAACCTCCTATAAAACCCGCAGAGACGAAAGAACCCCTTAAGCTGTGTGAGGTTCGTAGGAGTAGGCCAATCAAGAATAGCTCTAACCTTTTCGGGATCTACCCGAACTCCATCTGCATTGATGATATGCCCAAGGTATAGTAACTCAGTCAACCCAAACTCGCACTTAGATTCCTTGGCATATAGTGACTCTTTCTCCAAAATGGACAACACCATCTCTAGATGTTGTAAATGCTCCTCCCAAGTCTTACTGAAGACCAAAATGTCATCAAAGAAAATTAGGACAAATCTCCTAAGCTGCCCCTTGAATACCTGATTCATGCAACTCTGGAAAGTAGCAGGGGCATTGGTTAGCCCAAATGGCATAACCAAAAACTCAAAGTGGCCATAGTGACACCGAAAGGCTGTCTTCTCAATGTCCTCCGCCCTCATCCTGATCTGATGATACCCTTACTGCAAATCAATCTTCGTAAAGAAGCATGCACCATGCAGCTCATCTATCCGCGGGATGGGATATCTGTTCTTAATGGTCTTCTTATTTAATGCCCTGTAATCGATGCACATGCGCATCGTCCGATCCTTCTTCTTTACCAACACCATTGCTGAAGCAAAGGGGCTCTTACTAGGCCTGATATGCCCCATCTCCAACAAATCCTTAATCGCCTTCTCTATCTCATCCTTGTGTTTCTTAGGATGACGATAGGGAGTAATCATAACTAGTTTGGCTCCCTCCTCGAGCTCAATAACATGCTCTATCCCCCTGTCAGGAGGAACCCCATGTGGAATCTCGCCAAAAACTTTAGCGTGCTTGTCAAGTATCTCCTGGATATCTAGTGGATGACTCTTCACCTATGGCTCTTGTGAAGCTGGCATAGTGAAACATTCTGCCGCCCAGTCTAGGTCATCATGCCAAAAAAGTCTCTGTATTCTCCTCAAGGATATTACTCTATAGCCTCCATCCGAAAGTCCTCCAAGTACAACAGTTCTGCCCTCATGCTGGAATCTCATCTCCAATTTTGCTAGGTTGACTGTGAACTCAACTAGCGAGGCCATCCATGTCATGCCGAGGATGACATCATAATCTCCCATGTCTACTACATAGAACTCATCCTCAAATTTATAGCCATCTCCAAACTTGATGTGAAGATTAGATATCTTCCGAGTGCATAATAATTTATCACCATTAGCCGCCATGACTCTAAACCCAACATGCTCCTCAGTCTGTAAACCTCTCTTGGCTACCAATTGTGCATCTATGAAATTATGTGTAGCCCTAGTGTCAATGAGTGAGATCACTTTCTACCCCTGGATAGTATCCCTGACCTTAAATGTGATTGCCTTCTGAGCCCCCGTTAATCGTGCCAACGACTTCTCATCCTCAGGAATGCTGCTCTCCTCTGTAGTGCTACCCTCATCTGAATCAGAGTGCTGTTCCTCCCTCTCTGATTGTGACTCCTCTGCTGAGAAATACTCCATTTGATTTGCCTTAGCCTTGAGAGGACACTTATGAGATAAGTCCCAAGGCTCTTTGCAATGAAAACATAGCTTCTTGCTCCTCAACTTATTCAGGGTGTCATTATCCAACTTATTATCCCTTTTTGGTTGAGGATCCCTGTGAAAATGTTTTTTGTCCTTCTCCTTATCCTTCTTTGTATGTGAATCCCTAGGCTGAAATCTGCTCCTAAAAGAAGAAGGTGCTAAGTCACGAGCCTTCTTAGTGGCCTCCTGTAATGTAGCTGGGTCATGCCCCTTGACCCAACCCCTCAAGGGATCTGACAGTTCGTCCATAAACAACACTACTAATCTCCTCTCTGAAATATCTGTGACCAACACAGCTAACCTTTGAAATTCACTGATATACGTCTCAACTGATCCCCACTGCTTGAGCTGTGCCAACTCCTTAAATTGTAACTCGGGGTCCTTGGTATCAAATCTCTCAATAAGCCTCTCAGTGAACTCCTCGTAAGATGTGATCTGATTATGCCCCAAGGTTACCATGCCATGGTGTCACCACTCATGCGCTAGGCCATCCAAATGAATAGCCGCATACTTGATAGCCTCCTCCTCAGGCATAGGATTCAGCTGCAAGTATGTATCTACCTTCTGCACCCAAGCTCGTGTAGTCATCTTCCCTGAAGCATCATAATAAGGTAAAGAAAGTTTTCCAACTTTCTTTCTCAGCTCGAAGTTTTGATTCCTCCCTCTTGCTCTAGGCATGTGTCTCATCCTCAAGTCCATATAATCTCTGAGGGAAATATCCGCCTGAAAGTCCGGTCCACTAGCCTCCCAATCTCTCTTGAACTGATCCTGTAACTCGGTAATCTGTGGTTTGCTTACTGGTTGAACCGGATCTCTGGGTGGGAAGGTGGGTAGAAGAGGTCTCGAGCTCGCTGTCTGAGCTGGGTGTGCAACGTGTCTAAAGTTATCAGCCTCATTCCTATTGTTGCCATGTCCATTATTACCATTAATGTTATTCTCAGGACCATTGTTGTTGCCTCGGCCTCCATTATTATCATTGCCCCTATTGTTATCGTTTCCCCCATTTTTATTGTTTCCATAGTTGGCATCACCTGGATTAATATTGACACCCATCTGTCTAGCCATAAGCTGCAACATCATGTCCATTCGCCTATTCTACTCCTGGTGCATACGCTGCCCCTGCTCTAATGTATCCAGTAACGGTCTGAACATTACCTCCCCCTGATCTGGACGAGTATTCTTGCCTCTGCCTAATCCTGTATTCCTGTCATCTCGGTCACCCATATTGCTGTCTTGATCAAAGAATATCTCTTTTGTGTTTGTATGACTGGATTCTATGTCCGCCTGCACGGATGAACTAGACTGTTCGCTCTGCAAGTCCGAAATCCTATTTTGTCTTACTCTGGTATTGCGGAGATTATAAGGCCCCTATCACATGCTCAAACATAAATGCTTAGCCTGTTTTTTAATTTCTGATTTAGTGTTTCGACATTTCATCAAACACTTTTCCCTCTATCCGGCTGTTCCAAATTCCCTATAAGACCTCCACAGGATGGCAGGACTTATAGCTCTGATACCATTGTAATGGGCACCCTTGGATGCCCAAAAACTAAACCAGCTACTGGTAGGAATTATGTCAAACAGTTTGCATCCAACTTCTTATTTCTCCGTTTAATATTTTACCCCTTATAACTCCGAAAATGAAATAGTTGTTTGTTTGTTTGAGTTTTGCATGGAATTGAAATCATACAACATAAACAAGAAAGAAACTACAATAATATGCAAACTGGGCATTGAACTACTGCTAATAAGATGTTATTCTCAGAATTTAATAAAATCAAATACATGGCAGATTATCAACTCACTAATTGCTCCAATATTATTGGCATAATGCTCCAGCACATGTTTTCAAACTTGCTGCTATAGTGACATGAATAGTATCATGTGAATAGTAACCGCGTGAATAGTGTCGCGTGAATAGTACCACATGAACAGTACCCACGTGAACAGTGCTGCTATAGTACTTTGTCCTTCAAATAGTCCAATACCTTCATAAAATCATTCCGTCAAAGCGGCATAAGCGTCGGACAAGTAGTGAAGAAGATATGAACAAAACATCAAATCTGCCTGTAGCTAGAAACACACTCAATCTGCCTGATAATGAAGCTGATAGCAATGGATTCCAAAGGCCAAACCCCAAGGGAATGATGTCTAGAATGTCACAAGAGAGGATAGATGTTCTCTAATGTCAAGAACGGATCTGCAACTCACATCAATTTCTTCTCATATTCAACATGCTGAACAAAGGCCACAAGCTCTCCTTTTATTTCCACTTCATATGGTCGACCCACTTTTCACAAGCAATGTGGGATAAAGAGTTTTAAAACAAAATAAAATAAAATAACACCTTATGTCTCCCTTGGGCTTCCCTTCTCAAACACACAACCCAACTTGAATAATATTAAAGTAACACTTTATTATTTTAACATTTAATTTAAATGTTACTTTAATAAACTTCAGTCATTAAAATAAAGTAGTAATTGGGCTCGGAATAATATGAGTGATAGCTCGTTGGAAAGCTCTCATCAAGGAGCATCAAATCCAATCCCTAATTCTGACATCGCCCATGCCCTGCTAACTTACTAAAAATAGTAAGTTTGCCCGAAACCATGTAAATCAACTCCATTCAAGCCCGAATTGGAAATGACTAGGCCAAAACATCTTAGGATCCCACTGACCTCTTTGTTAGCCTCCGGGACCATGCAAAAATAGGCTAACGGTCACACAGCTGTACAACTGCTAAAGTGGGGACATTACATCCTCTAACAAGTTTGAATGTGGAGCGACAAAAATTCCTAAAGTTCATGGGTAATGGGTGGGAAGAACCTATGAGGCATTGGAGGACATGCGAGACTATTTGGGTAGCAAACAATTAGGTTGACAAGGACTATTGGCTGAGGGCATTTCAAGCAATGCTATGGGGTACAATCATCAGCTGGTTCATAGAAAGGGATGCGTCATCCTTAGCCTCTTGGGACACACTTAGGAAGGCGTTTGAGGCTGAATTTAAATTGCTACGAGATGACAATGAAATTGTCGCTGAAATTTATAATGCCAAACAAGGGAAGAATGAGACTGTACGAGCTTACAATCGTTGACTCAAGGAATTGTTGGGCAAGTTGGAGAATCAGCCTGCCGACGAGTTGAAGAAAAGGTGGTTCATTGAGGGGTTGATTCCCTCCTAGCGCAAGAAGATGAAAGTGGTGCCTCCACCCGTGTACGCCGATGCCTAGAATTGGGCAATGGACATCAAGAGTGAAAACAATGTTGTCGGTAAAAGTGTCCTTATCATTTAGTTAGTCAGCCGAAGGGTAGGTAGTTGGGGTAACATCGCGACGGTTGGAGTCACACCCCTTCAGTCTTGTTATATGTCATGTACTTCCTTTGAGGAGGATCATTAGTATTATTGTCATCATTGTGGTTGTGTCACATTGAGTACTTACTGGATATGTTGTAAACAATTGATGAATTAACAGAAGCATTGTGTTCTCTAGCAATTTATTCTCATTAACGTTACCACTCATGTATGCAATAACCTAGTTTACCCTCTGGGGAAAAGATTTGGCGCCGATGCCTTGCAAACCTGGGAGTAATGAAGAGTGAATGGTGTGTGGAGGATAATGGGTCAGCCAATGGACGACGGTGCAAGTAGCAGTCGAGAGCAAGAAGACGTATTCCAAGAAAATTTTGAAGGCAAAAGGGCATTGACCTCAGATTTCATATCATTGTTACATGCCTCGATTGAAACCTACATAAGGAGAGAAGCGACACAAGAAGACGTACCAGAGAGTGCAGTGTGGAGTACCCTCGACATGAGCTGTACAGTTGATTGGTTGCTGAGCCGGTTGCCCTGATTATTGGCATAGGCTTTTCTTGCCCTTGAAAATCATCACAAGGACAATCGTGAGAACCAACAACAACAAATCCTCTATAATTATGAGGAAAATAGTCGTCGGGAAGAAGAGGAACAAGATGAGACAAAGAGAAGACAGGGTATTTTGGACCCCTAGGAAAGAACTAATTAATCCCAAATATTCGTAACAAAGATAAAAATCGGAAGGAGTACATAGTGGAGTGTGAAGCTACCCAAAGAGCTTTGATTCTAGAATAAGCCGAATGGAGACGGAGGTTGAGGCAACTTGTTGAAGGACGATTGGATGAAGAGTTGCTTAAAGGGGACCGAGTAGGTGTAACAATAGGTGCACAAGTCGAAGGAGAACACTACGGTACACAAGAACACCGTAGAGGGATAAGTAGTGAAGAGTTAATTGAAGAAACTCGACAAAGTGTAGGTTTACATGAAGAAACACGACATCGATTAAGTAACTTATCCCTTACACCATGTGCTGAGGTGAGGGACAACCGAAGGACTGTTGAAGAGGCCGAGGAGGTAGAAGATACCAGTGTAGCCAGGAGTGTCAGAGGGACACAGGGGGACGGTTGTTAGAACCCATCAGGCTCTAATCCATCCGGTCCGGGACCACAACCACTGCAGGCGAGGAACAAAACCACAACCATGTCATAGAAACAAAAATTGCCTAAGTTTACGGGCTATGGGAAGGAGGATCCCGTCCGACATTGCCGTATGTGTGAAACAATTTGGTCAGCAAATGGAGTAACTGACAAGGATGAATGGGTCCAACAGTTTCCAACAACCCTACGTGGAGTCGCCATTGATTGGTACTCCAATATGGACAAAACAAAAAATAATACGTGGGATAACTTGGGGAAAGAATACCAGATTGAGTTCCGCTTGCTTCAGGACAACAATGAAATACTAGCAAAAATCTATAGTACAAAATAGGGGAAGAGGGAAACAGTGAGAACTTACAATCAGAGGTTCAAAGATCTGCTAGGGAAGATGGACAACTAGCCTGTTGACGGATTGAAGAAGAGATGGTTTGTTGAGGGACTCAAGCCCTCACTCAAAAAGAAAGTGAGGATAGTACGTCCCATGTCGTACGTTGATGCCTACGACAGAGCAATGGATCTTGAAAGTGAGGATAAAACCTCCAAGAAGAAGAGGAGAAAGTCATCGGGGATTGACGACTCATCATAGGAGAGTAGCAGCAACGAGGAGTCAAATAGAAGGTACATGCTCTCTAGAAAGATATGGAAAGGATGATGAAGGAATTTAAAACAATGAAGGGTAGTACAAGAGAAAGTGATGAAGGGGAGTTGTGGTGCACTGATTGCAAGGAGAACGACCACACAAAGGTCTCTTGTCCCAGAAAAGCATTCTTCGACATTTGCCAAGGTATGGGCCATGCCACCAAGGAATGCCCATACAACATGAAAACAAGGAGCCATCAAGTGCTCTTCACACAAGAGCAATTGTCCATATCCGTGGCAACAAGCACCTCCACACAGACAAACAATAATGCATCATCTGGCGGGTTCCGAAACAATCGGCGTGGAGGGAGAGGGAATAATAACAACAATTGTTAATACTAACCGGTTACTGAGAGGGGGGGGGGTGAATCAGTAAATTTAATTTCTTTTAATCTTTTTTTGTTTCTTGTCCTGTTTAAACTGAAAATATAAAGAATGCTTAAATACCCAAAAATAGAAATCACTTGCACAGGCCAACGCAAGATATATACGTGGAAACCCTCGGTTAGAAGTAAAAAAACACGGTGGGACAGAACCCACTAACTTCACTATTGTAGTAATAAAGATGCCCAGTTAAAGGCTTACAAAGCATTGGTTATAATGCTACCCGGTAGAGGGATTTGATAGAGATCGGTTAAGATCTTGACCCTGTAAGGCGTTGCCTCGCCAGAGTACTTGAAAACACCAATAAAGATGTCACCTGGTGAAGGGATTTATACAACAAAACCTGTTAGGGTTCACCTTGATAAAGGGATTTATATGTGCTTCACACAATAAAAGAAATGATCTTATTTGACACTTGATTTGTCGATTAGATCATACTTGTTCTCTTCTTGCCTTGCTTGGTTGTTCAATCTCTCTTTCTTTCACTCTCGGTGACTGTATCCCTTCTTAGAAGACTCCTCTCTTGATTTTCAATGACTTTTTTCTAATACATGAAGACCTGTATATATAACGATCTTTATTTTACCACACCAAACGGTGGTGCCAACCTATAACTCATCCAAAACGCTGCTGTTTTGGAAAGCGATCCGAAAATCTCGCATGCAGAACTCTTGATCAAAAAGCTCACAAACTGATCTTCTGTTCACATCGAAACGCTCACAGAAAAAAAACTTGAGCTCTCAAAATGCTGCACAAAATCTAGATCGGATTATAAAGCACAGACCGGTAAATCTGCAATTTTGAAAGTAAACCGGTGTGCTGTTGGTTGAGTCATCTGCGTCCTGCGGTGTTCTACTAGATGATATTAATGTGAGCGGTGTAGGTATACTGATTACCTAGTAAGTTTACCGGTTCATCGTTGTTGCTCTAAATTGAGGATCGGTGTGTTTGATGTTTGCCAATGATGACAACTATGCTTTATGTCAACAACAATAATAGAAGCTGGATACAAATTGGTGTAACTTTGGCTTAGTTGGGCGATCACGGCTTAGACCATCCCATTAATTTCGCTAGTAGGTTGTTTTCTAGGGCGGAGAAGAACTATAGCATGACGGAGCGAGATGCTCTCGGAATGGTGTATGTTGTTCAAAAATTTTGCCATTACCTGTTGGCGACACCTTCACTTTTTATGTGGACCATCATGCGTTGATGTATTTGGTCAACAAACCTATAATCCAGGTCAAGGTAAGCAGATGGTTGTTACTGTTGCAGGAATTCACATTCACCATTATAGTGTGGCCAGGGAAGAGCCATTTGATTGTCGACCATCTCTCTTGCATCAAGTCTGGCGAACCACCTGAGGGGTGAATGATGATTTCCCTGATGCACATCTATTTCACATTGTCGTATTGCCGATGTGGTACACAAGCATCGAGGAGTACCTATCCACATCTCAGTTTCCAAGGGACATGCCACTTGGTGAAAGGAAGTTGGTCCTGAGGAGTAGGACATTCCAGCTAATCAATGGATAGTTGTACAAGATGGGACCGAACCAGGTGCTCCGGATGTGCAGTTTGGAGGAAGAAGTCCCGAGTGTCCTTTGGGAGGCACATGAAGGTCCGACAGGTGGACACATGGGGCCTGACACGATGGTGAGGAAAGTGCTACTTGCGGGTCTATAGTGGCCTACATTGTACAACGACGCCAGGGAGTGGGTCATAAGTTGTGATACTTGTCAAAGAGTTGGAAAACCACTGGAGAGGGATTTTATGCCTCTCAGTTCTTTTCATGCACAGAAACATTTTGAACGTTGGGGCTTGGATTTTATTGGACCCCTGAAGGTAAGTAGGACTCGCAGATGCCGGTATGTTATGGCGGCTACAGAATACCTGATGAAGTGGGTGGAGGCACGAGCTTTGCCGGACAAGTCGCATTGAATATGACAAAGTTCATATATGAACAAATTATTACAAGGTACGACATCCCGATCCAATTGACCAGTGACAGAGGAGGCCATTTTGTGAATCATGTAATCCGGTTGCTCACCACGAAGTTCAAGATCTTTTATTCTTTGTCAAGTCCATACTACCTGTGAGAAAATGGCCAGGCTGAAGCCACAGATAAAATATTGGTGTCAATTATCTACAAGTCGCGTGGAGTGGAGCAGGAAGACTGGGAGGAAAGGCTACCATCGATACTTTGGGCTTACCGCAGGACGTACGAAGTAACTATCGGGCAGACACCATTTTAGTTGATGTATGAACAGGAAGTTGTCCCTGTAGAATTTATGTTTTGTAGCTTGAGAATCGCAATTGAAAATAGATTGGTGGATATGGAAAGCCTTTAGGAGAGGTTATACATATTGAATAAATTGGATGAGCGTTGGATGATGGCCCAGTGGGCGATGGAGGTAGCCCAACAGAGAAGGAAGGCATGGCACAATAAGAACTTGAAGTGGGTATGGTTCATTCCTGGGCAGCTTGGACTGAAATATAATGGAAGGAATGAGATTAAACTAGGAAAATTCAAAGTGAGGTGGATCGGTCCCTACAAGGTGAGAGAAGTTGGCGAGAATGGTGCTATTAAGTTATGGACACTTGATGGACGGGAGATTCTAGACGCGATAAACGGGTTGAAGTTGAAACCCTACCATGAAAGGCGGAGGTGAGAGGAAGGGCGACTTGGGCAAGTTGAAGGAGGCGCCGCTGCATAAGGTAATATATAATTTAAAAACAAAAACAAAAACAAACCTGGAGAACAAACCGTACAGTGTTTCACCGTATGGTGGCATCGACATTGTGTGGTGTGGCCACCGTATGGTGGGCCCACCATGCCGTGAGGCCATGTAAAGAGCCTGGCTGGCTCTCATTAACAAACTAGTTGTTCTTCAAATTAATTTGCAATTTCTTGTTTAAATTGTATTCCACAAGTATATGAAAAACTTATATATTTCATCAATTATTAATTGCAATTTATTTAAACAGCTTCCAATGTGCCATTGTAAAATAAATTGAACAATTTAAATGACCAAATTCCTTTTGCAAACAAATGTATCAAATTAATGCACCTTTAGATATTACGTTTGTTGGAAGAAGAATCACAGCTGGAAGAAAAACGTGCCAACCCACTCTCAAAACGTTAACTTGTTGCTGGCGTCTACAGGCAAGCCGCAACACTGCTATTTGCAAACAAAGGCAAAGAACAAATCCCACAAACTCCAAACACCTACGTCTGGCTGCAAACAAGTACAGATTCAGACTTCCGTACAGAACTGGCAAATTTTCGTACAGCCCTGGATGAAAGAATTCTGTACGACTTTCTACAAATTCAGAATTTTTAAGAAATCTGCCCTCAACAAAGAATTCAAATTCCACTATCAATTGATGAGTCATAGCAAATTCCCAATAACCTTCAGATCCTTAGCATGAAGACAATTCGAAATCTTTGAGAGCAAATCGATTTGCCTGTAGAATTAAAACTTCACACACATCCAGTATACCTCAACACTGGACTATGATCTCAGATACAGCTGCAAAATTCACCATCAATCTGTAATGGCTCAAATTCCCAGAAGATGAATCAGTCCTCAAAACCCTAGCCGGGTAGTCTCTCTCTCAAACTTCAATAAAATCATATTTCAACAATGGATGAATGAAAGTGCTTTTTTGAGTTGTACTTATAGCTTTTTTGGAAAAAGCACAATTTCACTTTTTTCATAAAAAAAGCTTTTTAATGATAACTTCACTTTATAACATTAAAGTTATAAAGTAATTAAGTTATTAAATTAAAAATAATTTAATTTAATAACGATACTCTAAAAACCAAAGCCATTGAATCCTGCTGACAGTAACAAAATCATTTTCGAAACCAAAGCCTCAAATGCCAACTGCCCTGCCGAAAATAACCCATTGCCAAAAATAGCCAACTGCTAAAAATAGACTTACTATAAATAGTAAGTCTCTCAAACTGGGGATTCTCTGAAACTCAATCCTAAGACATTTGACACTTCGTGCAGACACCCTGCTAATCCTGGCCATACCCAAAATACCACTTACTAAAAATAGTAAGTTGACCAAAATGACCCGAACAAAGAGCAGACTTGGTAATCTGAACCTCCAGAATGGAATCCCAACATTGGCTCCACCATCTGCCCCCCTCTGATCGCCTGATTAGCCTGTGAGGGTCGCCAAACCAAGCGAATCCCAAGAGTCCGAAAATGGGGACATTACAAGCCATCGATGGTGTGGCCGCACGGGAGGACCGACACCATGCAACCCCTCTCTTGTGCAGGCATAAAATGCCGTACAACCAAATTCAACGAAGGACAAAAAAATATAGACCATTCATTGTCGTAAGACAATGAATATGAAAGGAAATAAGACACGACATAGAGAAGGAAAGACAAAATTTCCGTACAGAAGCTGTATGCATGAACCAATAGGTGAGAAGTAACCTTTTTTTTTCAATTTCTTCTGCACAAAACGGTTTTTTTTGATGGATACATGAAGTTGAGGAGCAGCACTCTTAGTGTACAGAAGTCCATAATCCGAGGTACTTTGTACATAGCCCAGAACATGCTTTGCTGCAACCCAATGGTCAACCTTGGGATTTGTCATGAATCGGGAGATGTAACTAACTGCAAAGCTGAGATCAGGTCTAGTAGCAATAATATAGATGAGACTACCCACTAGTTGCCTGAAGAGTGTTTCATCTACAGGAGGAGAATTAGATTGTGCGGACAATTTCAGACCAGTCTCCATAGGAGTGGAGGTTAGTTTGCAATCCTGCATTCGAAACCTATCAAGCAAGCTTCTGGCATACTTAGACTAAGAAAGGAAAATGCTGCTGTCAGTCTGCCAAACCTCAATACCCAAACAATAATGAAGTAGTCTGAGATCTGTCATATCAAAAGTACTGCACAAATCCTATTTGATTTCGGAAATCACATGTTTTGAACTCCCAGTAATGATTAAGTCTTCCACATAGACAACAAGAAAGAGAATATCATTACCAAAGTGTTTGATATACAGATTACTGTCTGAAGGACTACGCTGAAAACCACGAGCAACCAAGTATTGATCAATTTTTATGTACCATGCCCAAGTTGCCTGTTTAAGACCATAGAGGGCTTTTCGGAGTCTACATACTTTGGGTTCTGAACCGGCAACCTTGAAATCAGGAGGCTGCGTCATGTAGACTTCTTCGTGCAAGTCACCATTTAGAAAGGCACTTTTCACATCCATCTGGTAAACTTTCCATCCATACTGAGCTGCAATGGCAAGGAGAAGTCGAATAGTACTCATCTTAGCCATAGGAGCAAAAGTCTCCTCATAGTCAATGCCTTCTCGTTGGGTGAATCCTCGAGCAACTAATCTAGCTTTATATTTGTCTAAGGTACCGTCTCCATGATACTTTACCTTATAGACCCATTTACAGCTTATGGGTTTCTTCCCTAGAGGAAGATTTGTAAGAACCCAGGTGTGATTCTTTTGAAGACTTTGGAACTCAGCCTCCATTGCTTGGGCCCATTTTGGAATTCCTTTAGCCTCTGCATATGTCTGAGGCTCAGATATACTGTGGATGTTAGCCATAAAAGCAACATTAACTGTGTTATGTTGAATGCTCTTATTTCTGGAGGTTCTACCCTTGATGAGTTCATCAGGACGAAGATCACTGATTGTCTTAGTCGACCATTTAGGCCGAAGAATAGAGGAGCCAATATCAGATGCAGGAGGAATAGCTGGATGAGGAAGCAGATCAGGATCAGGAACAGGAGCAAGAGTTGCATTGTCCGGAGGGGGTGTAGGCAATTTAGCAGCATCGTCTCGCTCATCAGATGGATCACATGAAATAGTAAGATCCAAGTCAGGACTGTCAGAATGCTGCGGGGAGGAAGAGAGCTGGAATGGTCTTAGTTCCTCATCAAACACAACATCTCGACTCAAGATTAAATGATCATTGTTTACATCAATCAGTCTGTATGCCTTATGAGTGTCATTGTACCCTGTTAACATGAGCTTTTGACTCTTGGAGTCCAACTTAGTGCGCTTGGCATCAGGAATCCATACATATGCTAAAGACCCAAAAACTTTCAAATGGTTGATCCTAGGTTTTCGACCAGACCATGCTTCCTCAGGAGTCTTATGTTTAACTGCATGAGTGGGTGACCAATTAAGAAGATAGACTGCTGTGAATACTGCTTCTACCCAATATTTTTTAGGGACGTTTCTATGTTCCATCATAGCCCTAGCCATTTCTGTAATGGTATGATTTTGACGCTCTACAACACTGTTTTGCTGAGGGGTGTGTGATGTGGTAAACTGATGTTTGATGGCATGAGTAGTACATAAGGTAGAAAAAGCAGAAGAACATAACTCCCCCCATTATTAGAACTAAGAGTAAGAATAGAAGAATCAGACTCTTTTTCTACTAAGGCCTTAAATTTCTGAAATATAGGAAATGCATTTGATTTTTTCTTAAGAAAATATACCCAGATTTTGAGACTGAAATCTTCAACAAAAAATAAGAAATACCTGTTCCCAGTAACATAAGTAGTATTCATAGGACCACATATATTAGCGTGAACCAGCTGGAGTACCTTAGAGGCTCGCCATGAGTCACCATCTTTGAATGGTGTCCTGTGTTGCTTCCCTGCTTGGCAAGCTCCGCAAACTTGATGATTTTGGGTCTGAATATTAGGGAGACCATGTACTAAATCCTCCCGCGCAAGCTGTGGAAGATATTGAATATTCAAGTGACCATATTGCTGATGCCAGAGACTGCTGATAGCACAAGATTTTTCTATGAAGGCACGTGCAAGAGAATCACCTGAGTCCACAAGCCTTAAAAGACCATGATCCTCAATGCCAACAGCAATAGGAATGTGAGAAGCACGATCAACAATCGAGCACTTATGTGCACTGAAAACATCCAGCTGAGGAGAGTGCCTCATAATTTGACTAACTGAGAGAAGATTATGTTTCATGCTAGGAACATAGCACATGTTGAGGAACATGAGATTTCGCCCTCCAGACTGTATCTGAACATTGCCCTTGCCGACAACATTGTTCTCTTCACCACCTCCAAAAATAATTGAGTCAGTGTAGGGAGAGAACTCAACAAACCAGTCACGCCTGGGAGTGAAATGCCGAGAAGCACCAAAATCTATGTACCATGCAAAAGATTGCACATGATTTGTAAGGCTTTTAGCCATAAAAGCATGAAAGGCAGATTCTTTTTGCTCTGAGTGCTTAGCAATATGCTTTGCGTTGTTCGCTTTGGGCTGCGAACATGATTGATTTCCCTTGAGCAGTAGATTTGTCACTGATGCCATCGCACGTTTTCCAAAAAACATGAATATTTGAGATGACATGTACTTCGAGGCAAAAATTTGGAAGACCTAGAAAAAACGGAGCACTCAAAAGAGAGCTCGAAAAACCCAAAAAGAATATGCTGTCGAAATTTGGATCTGCTGGCTCGAAAATTGAGACAAAAATTGAGGCACCCAGAAAATTTTGACGACAACCCATTTGAGATCTCGAAAAACCCACCAAGAATCTGTAATCAGAAAATTTTTTCGAGCCCAAAAATTAGGGTCTAAAAAAAACGGCCTGCTTAAAAAAAAACTACAAAAAATAATGGTGGATTTGTAGAAAAAACGTGGCTGAACAAGGCCGAAAACTGGCCAAACTCACAAACCCTAGATGTGAGCAACAACAGAGCCCACAATGTGGGAATAAACATAAATTAATTCAAAAAATTTGAGCAAATAATTTTGAAAGAAATTATAAATTTTCCATAAAATTTAAAGAAATGGCTCTGATACCATGTTACGAAAAGTAATTGGTAGAATACATTATGATATATTAACAGAGATGAAACGATCTATATATACAAGAGAATGATTGTCTGGAATAGAAACATTCTATTCTAGCTATAGCTAACTAAATATTATAAACATTCTAATATTTACACTAAGATACAATATTGAGTATTAATAAAATATGATTCTAAATTATTCTAATATAATCCATCCTTTGGTAAGACAATCAAAAGTTTAGAATTAGTTGCAAAAATCAGAGCTTGTGTGATTATGTTGGATCTTGGTTGTGAAGACTTAATTTTTGATATGTTCCACCAATTTTTATTGCTATTAAAGCAAATCAAAAGCGAAATGTTTTATCTTCTATACAGTCCATCATGTCTTTGATTATTGAGGAGAGTGATGATAATTTTCAACTCTTCTTATCTACCATATTGGCTGTTTCAAAACAAGCACATGTTACTTCTAATGCTTGTAATTTGGTTAACAATGTTATCAAACAATGTGAGTAAAAATTGAAGCCATTCTTAACAAGGGACAAGATAGAGAAAGGTGGAGCACTTGAAGTAACTATTAGTGAACATAAGGGTGGTATGGATGAAGGAGAATCATTTCAGGCATCCATGGGTGTGAAACACACAAGTCTCAATGATAACAAGAAGGTTTATGACTATGCTGTCATAAAATCTTGAAAAACCACAATGATTGATCAGCCACACAATGGTATGAGTTCCTTTGATGATTTTCTATTTGAGCCATAGTTCCAAGACTTGGACTCGCCTCGGACTCAAAAAGCTCAAAATGGAGTCGGACTCGGACTCGGTGCCCGGACTCGGCAAGGACTCAGCAAGGACTCGGCAAATCAAAAAACCCATGAAATGCAAAGATTTTTAAGGATTTTAAGTTTTTTTCCTGCAATATTTAGTCAATTAACATCTAATACACAATAATTGAGATAAATAGAAACTCCTTTGCACACATATGCAACTTTGCATAGATCACATAAGTAAAAATACAGATTTCTGAAGAAAACTAGTTAAAGTTACTGACACTGTTAAACCAAATAACATATAGAAATCTGAAATATAGTGTCATTGTCAAATGATAAATCAAAATGTCTACAATATTCATGGAATATGAAATCCATGGAATGAGAAGTTCAAAACATATATCAAAGATTCAAAATAAAGGCTCATAGCTTCATAGTAGCCTATGTCCTCCTACGAGTATGCCTAAAATGACAAATGGAAGACTCTATAGCTATCCTCTCTCCCTGTGTCTGAGGCTGAACCGAAACAGGATCCTCAATGACATGCTCATCGGAAACCTCCTCCTCCTCATCATCCTCCTCATCATCACCCTCCTCATAATCCTCATCATCAGACTCGGATCCACCACTCTTAGCCTCAGGGTCCTGCACTGGGTCTCCTCGTGCTCTAGCCTCCTCCTGTGCCATCGCTACTGCCTCTGCCTCTCGATCCACTTGATCAACCCACTCCAAGTCTCTATCACTGAAGATAGGATCATTCATCTCAGTGTTCCACTCTTCTTGTGGATCAATGTTCTCTAATTGAATTGGAGATGTGTCAGTGCCCAAGATACGTTTGTGACGAAGGCGAAGGTTGTAGTGAACAAACACAAGATCATTCATCTTTCTCACGGCCAACCTGTTGCGCTTCTTGGAGTGTATATGCTCAAACATACTCCAATTGCGTTCGCATCTTGAAGCATTAGATGGCTGGCTCAAGATACAAATGACAATCCTCTGTAGATTTGGCACCTTAGTACCAAACATCTCCCACCATGCATCTGAAACAAGAAAATTTCAAATTAGTTTTATAACTTTAACTTTATCAATCTAGATTCTAAAGTGGTAAACCGTAATAGAATTAGAAATTAGAATTTGGAATCATAGATTCTTACCAGGCATCAATGCAGTTCGATTTTTTTAGCATATCTCTCATGCAAATAAGTCCCTTTGTGCTTTGGTGTACATCTCTATCTCACGGACTGTACTTGTGGAAATTGCATCATCAAGTGACATCCTCTCTATAACATCATAGAGGCCACTCCACACCTCCCCATCAGCCTTGAAACTTGGGCTGAATTGGTATGCTGGATTAAGGAAGTAGGCAGCTGCATGTATAGGCCTGTGAAGTAGATTGTGCCATCGCCTATCAATAACATCCCATAGGGGACCATATCTATCCCGATTTCCTGCATAAAAGGATCGAATGGCCTCTTTCACCCTATCCACCCTCATAAATGTATCCCATTGAGGGCTTCTCTCCATCAGCAACCCGTAGGAGAACAACAAGAGGTCGTACAAGCTGCAATAAATGAAGTTGAACAATGAACATAAAGTTATAAACAAGTGTTTAACAAAAAATAATGATATGAAATGGAATTGGAAATGAGGACAAAAAGGAAAATTACATCAACAATCTCTTTGGCCGGTTGCCAAAAGGTTCTCTCATAAAAAACCAAGTCAACCATGGCAGCCTCTGCAGTGGTCTTTGCATATGATGATCTTGTCCACTCCTCACATACAAACATGCCTTTCACACCGGCCTTTGACTTGAGCATGGATTGCAACATGAGAAAATTTGTTGCAAATCTAGTGACCCCTGGACGAGACAACTCTTTTTGCTTTGTGTGTTGCCTCATAAGGTTGAGGACCCAAGTATGATTATATATATACTTGCAAATATTTCTTCCTATGTCTACACATGTTTTGATCCAAGGAAGTTTGCCAAGGTCCTCCAACATGAGGTCAATGCAATGAGCGGCACAAGGGGTCCAAAATATGTGGGGGTGCCTTTCAATAAGAAGTTTACCTACAAAAAAAATAAACAAATTAAAAAGAAGACTTAAAGCAAGAGAAGTAAGACATAGAAATTAAAAATTAAAATAATTTAAAATTTTACCTGCTACAACATAATTTGCTGCATTATCTGTGCATATTTGCACCACATTCTCCTCACCAACGTCCTTCAACACTCCCTCCATCACCTCACAAAGATACTCAACATTTTTTGTCTTCCCCAAGGCATCAATGGATTTCAAAAACATTGTACCACCTGAGAAAAAATAAAGCAATTTAGTAGTAGTACTTACTACTATGATCAATGATCAATCTAATTCATAATTTCATAACTTAAGTCTTATAGCTTAAAATCTTAACATACCTGATGACGAGACAAGGAAATTCAGAAGTGTCCTATTTCTTCTATCAGTCCAACCATCCGTCATGATGGTGCAACCCTTTGCCTTCCATACCTTACGTTGCTCCTCAATTTCAACTTGTACATTAGCAACTCGTTGGGACAAAATAGGACCTCTTAGCTCCTCATCATTAGGGGCTTTGAACCCCGCACCACAAACAGTAACAGCATCTATGGCAATTTGCCAATATGGAGACCTAAAAACAATTAAATAAATAAATTAAAAAGAAGACCTAAAGCAAGAGAAGTAAGACATAAAAATTAAAAATTAAAATTATATATTAATAAGTACTTTGCTGCATTGAATGGAAGGTTGTTGTAGAAGAAAAATTCTCCAAGTGCTAGTTTTGCTTTGTCATGCATCTCCTTATTCCAATTCATGCCCTCAAGCGATGGTTGTGCACTAGGAGTTGTGCGTGGAGCAAAGATGGAATCAAGTGTGGATGGTTTCTTACGAACCCGACCCCCAATGCTCACACTCGCAGATGCAGTAGTACTAGTAGTACTTGTGCCAATAGGAGTCCTAGCATGTGTCCTTGAAGAGCCCTGTGTAGCTAAGGCTGCCATTTCTTCTACTTGTTTCTTCTGTAATTCTTTCTTCTCTTCAGCTGCCTCTAAAATAGCTATCATCCTGCGTTTGACATCTTCGGGAACCAGTAAACATGCTTTAGCATCCCGCTTTGGTATATGTGCAAGAAGATATTTCAGCCTATTAATGCCTCCCCCATTATATGTTACCCTACAATGCCAACATGTAACAACTCCTTTTTTGTGGCCAGGGATGGCATGTAACCAAGCCTCATCCCTTGCTACGGCACGAGGGTCTGCATCCGGGTTTGTTTTAGGCATACTTCCACTTCCACTACTCTCAGTCTGAGACATGATGACTGCTGGCAGCTGCAATATATCATAAATAAAACAAAATAAGCATCTACAAGACTACAATATATATTATAGAACCTGAAAATCAATTTTACGGTTTACCAATTCTAGAAATGCAAAATTGTAATTTGTAAATACTAAATACTAAACAAAATGGAAACAAAAAAAGATTCATGAATGCAAAAAAAAAATACAAAACAACAAAAAGAAAGTAACATACCTCTTGGAATTTGCTCTAGAAATGGAAATGCAAATCAACTTTGTAGAAGCCTCCTCCAAATGCATCTTTAAACTCCTCTCAATGCTTACATGCAAGCTACAAAGTGCAACAAAGTTGAACAAACAATCAGCAATCCTTCAATGAGAGCCAACTGGTTTTCTTCCTAAAACTCCAATCCTCTTCTCTCAAGCCTTTTTTCTCTCTTCTTTCCTTATGCAAGTGATAGAATGACCTTTTTAGGTCAAAGACATATTATAAAAGGCAAAACAAACCAAAAAAACGAAGTGAAATAATAAAAAAATATTTTTTTCAAGCGCTGAAAAGTGCTGACCGCCGGCTGAGTCCAGGTATCGGGACTTGCCGAGTCTGGCGAGTCCATAGACTCGGCAGGACTCGGCGAGTCCATGTCTGACTCGGCCGAGTCCGAGTCCAGAGGCAGCCAGACTCGGCTGGCCTGACTCTGGCTCGGACTCGCCGAGTCAGGCATGGACTCGGTGAGTCCTGGAACGTTGATTTGAGCAAAATAATATGGTGGGCGCATCTAGGGCTGAGGATTATGTGGAAGAAAGGAAGGAAGATCTGTTTCAGCCTATAAAAGGTCCTGAAAAGAAAGACAAAATTCAGTCATATGGGAGGGATGAAGCTATTGGTATTCATAGGGACCACAAGGTTGAAAAAGACACAATCATGGATCAGCTACCTGGGAATTCGAAGGAATCCCCATGCATTATGGCATCATGTCCTTTGGTTGATGACTATAGGATTGATAAAGCATCTTTTGGATCAGCTATTTGTGTAGCAACAACTAAGGGAAGGCATGAGGATATTCACTCTTATGATGGTAGCATAATGTTGATTGGATGAAGCATAGTGAAAATGTAGAACTCTAGCTGATTGATAACTCACTCTTTTAGATAAGTGCTGATTGGACATTTGAAAATCCACTCTTTGAGTTGGATGATGGAACATCTCTTGAAATTGATCAGGAGTCCCAACTCTTGATCTTGGAGGAGAGTACTTCTTAGTTTGGTGTTGATTGCAGCCAAGAGGTGGCTGCCTTGTCACATTTGATAGATGGACATGATGCTGATTACAAATCAGGCTTGGATAGAGACTTGGCAATCAGTATGGCCAAGGACTACATGAGAGAAGACAGTGCTGATGAGTATCCTTTGATTTGTTCTCCACTTGACACAACTAGGACTCAACCACATTGCCGTAACGATTCATCCAGTGCCTATGATAACTCTACTGTCACAGAAGTTGAGCATGATGATAACACTTGGGTAGAGTTTATTCAGTATGGGGTTGTTGAGCCTAGTATGTTGATTATGCTTGATGGTGTGAATTTTTCACACAATGATTTGCATTGTATGACTCCTGATACATGGAGACAGTTATGGAATCCTAGTGCTGATTCAAGATTCCCAGAGGAGTCGGTTAGTGCATCACATTATGGTTACATTGTGTGGGATGTATTTTGTTTTCTATCCAACCCACCTACAAAGGACTTGCTATTTCGATTGATACATAGTTGTGGGATGAATGATTGGTTTGGTACACTTCCCTTCATGAAGGAGGAAGCCATGTCCTACAAGGTTGCCAATTTGCTTCTCCAGTATAGTCACCGATTTTGGATACATGTTAAAGAGGCAGTATTGTGGCAGTTGGACATTTCGGACAATGCACCTATAATTGTTATGGATCGACAGGATATTATAGATAGTTGGAAAGGTGGATGACCCTTTTGTTTGTGGGACCCAGGAGGAACATTCTCATGGATAGTTATGTTACAAGTAGCTGGTTGGCATAATGTTGAGCTCCCACCATCATTTGACATTAGAGGTGTATGTGATTTCAGCTGGAGTGTGGTTCTCAGTTGGATTGAGGATGTTTTCATACATGGTACCAGCACATGGCAGGTTGACTTGACTGATAATGCACGTGGGGTGATTTCGGATACTGGTATTCAGTTTATGGGTGCATTAGTTCATGATGAGTTGCTCCACATTTCTAGGGTTGGAAATGTTTACACTAGTGTAGCACAACAGATGGACAGAGCATCATTCTTGAGGAGAATATGCAATCCAGGCATTTGGTTTCAACAAGTAGGTGCAGATTTTTTGAGGGCAAGAAATCTCTGGGAAGGGAGGACTGTAATGTTCCCTTTTCTAGGCCATTAATTTATGATGTGTTGTTAGCCCATTTTGCCTTGGTCCTGTGGGCTAACCAAGACTTCGCATGGATTGGAGTGAGATTTGGCCTAGGTAATTCCTGTTTTAGGCCAATCAGAGTTGTTTCCGCAGGGTTTCAAGATATTTACTAATTATAGTAAGTCAACAGAGCTCAGTATTCTTGGTATTTCAGTGTTGGACTGGGAGCATCTCGCCAAGACCTTTCCAACGAGCTATCACACATGATAATCCAATCCATCTGATCAGTAATTTTAATGCCTAAAGATTCAATGATTTATTAATAAGTGACTATTAAACTTAGGTTCATATTATTATCTCACTTTTTTATTATAAGAGCACTTTATTCATTCAAGCGGGAAAAAGGATATTTTAAAGGGAAATAAAGAAACAGAGAAAAGGATGTGAAGAGTCACTTGGTTGTGGTTAAAAGAAGAAAGTGAGCTCATTCGCAGGATGCTTGGATTATGTATTAATTACTTTTTCTCTCTTGGAGAGCTCTAGAGAGCTTCAACTTTTAGTAGGTTTGAGGACAAAAACCCTCGAGATTGGGGATAGTGGACAGAAACCCATTGTCGGTTGGAGACATCATGGAGGTGTTTCACATAGTGTTTTAGGTTCATATTTTGATATCCAATCATGTTGTGTTTTCTATAACGATGATTGGATTTTGTCATTGTTCTTAAGATTATATTTTGATCTGGGTATTTTTCTTGGTATTTTCTGGATAATTTTAAATCTATTGCATGAAATTATCTGTTAAAATTTTTGTGATTTATTTTAAGAAAATTGGAGAAAAATATCCTACGGTTTGGCCACCAACCTTCCATCTAGTAGGTGCTGACCAACAAAACATCAAACCACTCGGGATGCTTATGGCACAAAATATCACCATTGGCACTCAACATTTTTTCTGGACTTTGTCGTCATCCCTTTGGAAAAGAAGGGGTATGACGCCATCCTTGGAAGGGGCTGGCTGATCATGGTGAAAGCAAACCACAATTGGAAATAAATCACATCAAGAGTGAGGGGAGCAAGTACATCATTGACTTACGGAGCCAGGTGGTGAGCCATGGGTTGGCATTGGACTCAGAGTTCTAGGGCATAGAGTTTGGGATGAAGGCTGAAATGACAATGGAACCTAATGATGAAGGGGTGTTAAAACTTGTAAGTTTCTCGGAGGATGAGAGAAGCTCTCTCAACGGACTGTTCCATTGGCAAATGGCGGACTATGTGGTATTTGTGCCAATGTGTAATTTTCTTGAAGCTACAACTCTCTGTGATGATAAACCGATGAAATTATGTAAAGTTATGGAGGATACATTTGGTTGTACAAAGATGGAAAATGGAAAGCAAAAAATAATGAAGACTATACAGAGGCCATTGGTTGATTCATACTGTCGGAAAATTCATAAAATTCACTCCTAGTGAGGGTATATTTTTTTTTGGCAGAATAAGTGGGCAAGATTTTACCTTGTTAGGAACTGGGTAGTACAATGCAAAAATGGCAGAATCAGTCTTGTATCAATTTGTGCAAATCAAAGGCAGAGTTGCTATTGTAGGAGCTAGGCTATACAGATTTCATCTCTCGTACGACATCACCTATCCCCATACAACTTACGATTGAGTCATTTCGTGCCCCATATGGAATTGTGCGTACAACTTTCAAGGTTTTCATGACAGTTGATGATTTCGCACAACCCTCGTAAGGTGCTCCTATCACATATAACATTTTTATCTTTCGTACAAAAACTATACCACATTGCGGTGAGCCATTCTTTTGTATGACATCTGTGCGACAACTTTGTACGAAGCAATTCATGGTCCTTTGTATGATGCCTTGGCTGTGTTCTCTATCTCTTACCATAGCTCGTGAGTCCTCATTTACAGCCTCTATGTTCCATTTGGCAACAAACTAACACTATACAATATGATTATGGAGTATGGTTGGGCAAGAAAACTCTTACTATATGGCGGAAACTACACCCAACACAACTGTATTTTACTTCTTCGACTGTATGAAAGCTTTTTGCAAGATTTCTTCAAATTGTACGGGCACTACAAAGACCTCTCCTTACCGTACGGGTATGGCTCACAATGAAATTTTACTCAACAGTGTACATATCATATGGGTATGGCTCAAAATGAAATTACTCAACACTGTACAACACCAACATCTTGTACGACCACTCAACACCCTGCGATGCAGACACTTTGATGTGCTTACATTGTATACCATATGAACAACTCTAGCAGTACCTCATAGCAATCACTGTACGGCCCTGTTCTTCCAGTTGTGCACCATACTAAAACTGTACACAATTTTCTCTCATAATGTCATATGTTGTATGACGTGGATGCTACTATTTTGTACAACAACAATTCTTTGTTCGGCAGGTGAAAGCGTTGGCAAGTTGTTTTGGTAATAAGGGAGTCTAACAGTACCTTGGCAGGGAAAGTTTGGCAATAGCATGACAATACATATTTTTTGGCTTCTTCAACATTAGTGTTGACATCATAAAACGTCATGAAATTGAGGCACTCCATGGAGTTGTATGTGGTTTTCATGGTGTTAAATTGGTCTTGGCGGTGGGGGCGCAACCCCTTGACCCCTGCAAGGGGCATTGCCCCTTGACCCTGTTGGGGGTGTTGCCCCCAGACCCCCATTGTATTTTTGAAGCGCACTATAACTTTGAGTTTATGTAGTACAAGTCATTATCTACACTCTTGTCATTAGTCTTCTTGGATATTACTCGGGATCATGTTGTCAACATAAAATGCCTATTGTTGTGTTTGCTAATATTGGTTACCTACCTATGTATTAATTGTCCGTATTAAGTTTGTTATCACTATTGGGTAGTTGTTGTGTCGGTTGGGTGACGGTTGTGTTTGTCTTTGCAACCATCGGGTCCTTTAAATATGTTGTGTTCCAAGGAAGAGAGATTATATCATGGGGTAAATTGTAATCCTTAGAGGACCATCTCTGGTCTTCTTCTCTGTAATGTATTCATGAGCTAATAAAGATGTATTTTACTCCTATATTTGGTACACATTGCCATTTGTATTATTATTCCATGTATGTAAATTACCAGGTATAGTAGGAAACAATGATAAACCAAAATCATCATTTCAACTCCCGGGGAGGCCAAAAATTAAAGACCATAAAGATAAAGTATATTTTCATTCATAAAATTAGTGCATATGGTCAATCACTTCCATTTTTTGTTTCTATTCGTTCAGACTAAAGAAGTATTTGGAGCCTCTGCCCCCCTCATGTAGCCAATTCTCCTAGCTCTAGCTCTTTCACCTTGAAATCTATATTTTTGGAGTTTTCTTAGGAGAAGTTTTGTTCTCACTAGCTTTATTTCACTGGACAGGTCACTTGAGTTAGATTGCATCGTTCAAGAAGCAGCAATTTCTTATGTAAAAGGATCTCCATTTTATTCCTGTGAACAGCTTTTTTCTTGCCAACAAGTTTAATATGTTTTCTCCATAAAACCATTAATGAGTCCCACCTTTGGATAGGATTGAGATCTTTGTTCAAGTTTTTTGATAATGCAGTAGCAAGTGTAAGTCCACTCAAATAGTCATTATCATTCAGCAAGGAGTTGTTTAATTTGAAGGAGGAGAACTGAGGTTTTTTCTTCAGAAGAGCTAATTCACCTATGACAATATTGGATTCAATTGCAGAGTGATCAGACATTGAGGAAGGACATATACTACAACTAGCTGTCCCTCATGATTTCTCTTGAAGGAAAATTTTTCTTTTTGTGTATATATTGTTTTATGTTCAGATTGTTTGTTACACGAAGTGTACCAGATTGAAGTGGAAGAGGATTTATTGGATTCAATGGGGTCCAATAAGTTAAATGTTCTGTTCATTCTTGTCCAAAAAAATAGCTCACCGCCTTTCCAATTCAGATCTTTCCTCCCTTATCCTCTTTATTTTCAATCATATTAAAGTCTCCTGTGATAATCCATTGGATTGTAGAAAGGTTATCCACCATCCAATTCCAAAGATCTGATATTCCCTGTAATCATCTGAAGCAATCACGGAGCAAAGCCCAAAGGATTCTGAACTAGACTATAACTTGACTTGGACTAATCTATTACATGGAGAAGTACCTCACTGGGAAGCAAAATTAGCCCACTCGGAATTCATTAGATGACAGTACCTACCTTATCATTAGTATTTTTCCATATAAAATTCATGACACATTCTAACTGGAACCCAACCACTTTTACTTTATGAAGACATAGAAGATCTAATTATGGCCCACTCTTGTAGAAGGCTCTAACCACATTTTCTATGAGGGGATTCCAAGCCCCTTGCATTCTAGTTACAAATGTTTAAATTCATTTAGGATTGGGGGAGGGGGGATTCTTCTAGTTTTTATACAGTTTCTCTAAACATTTGGGAATTTCTGTTTTTGGCCACTTTTGTATTTTATTTCTAGAATTAGGATTTCATTTCTCCTCTTCTCTTTTTGGCCACTTTTGTATTTTATTTCGAGAATTTGGATTTCTTGGCCTTTCATTTAACTTTCTTTTTTAGTTAACTCTTTAGTAGAAACCATTTTTTGGAGAGGGTGTGAGAGATCAATTTCTGAGCCAAAGAATAGTGGATTACAGCAAGAAATTACCATTTCATTGCCAGAGGATTCCTCATCCAATTCAGGCTGCAGTTTCTAGCTATGTCTGAGTTCAACAATCTTTGGTCAGATAGTGGGGCATCCTTTTTGCTACATAAATCTTTTTCTCTGGCCTCGATAGTTTCTAGGGAAAACTGTTGGGTATTCTTAGGTCCATGGGGATAATTTTCTTTTTGCCTTGGGATAGCCATTGAATTGGACTTGGGCTCAGATTAGTTTTCGACTCTGATAAGCTCAATGTCCCTATCAAACAATGGGCCTGCAAGAGAGAGACTGACATTTTCTTTTATTGAAATGTTCGGGTACCCATCATTATTGAGAGTATTGTGATTACCCTCGTCAATTATTTCATTCTCCTTCATCATGTCATTGTTTTCCTGTGCAATATCATTTTCTTTAGGGGGATGGTGCTTTCTTTGGGTTGGGATTAAATGCCCCTTTAGGTCTTAACTTGGATTAGGGTGATCCTTCCTTAGGTGGCCATTTCTTTCGCCTAAGAAATAAGAATCTAGATAGCCAAGTAGCTCAATATCACAAATTACTATTTTCTTTTCTAATTGCACTAAGGTAATATTGAGAATTTCAACATTTCAATTGATCAAAATCAGAACCCTGACAATAAATGGGGAAGGGTGACTCTGGAGTCTTCAATTTGCATTGCATTCCAAATAGGTTTCAAATATTAGGAAAAAAATTCCACACTTGGGGGAGAACATTCTTGATTCCAAGTCATCTAGGAGAGGACTTAGCCAATACCTCTTCAAAGTTTTCAGTCGAAGATCAGGGTAGGGCCCTAAACATTGATTGCTATGGTTTCAGAATTCATTTTTCACCACACTATCCTGCATACCATGATTTCTAAAGAAAAGTACAAACAAGTCTTTTTTGTAACATTCTGCAAAAGGGGACATGTATTCCCATTTTTTCTCAAACGCTTGCAGTCCAATTATCAAAAAACTTTCTTGAATGCAAAAGATCGAAGTCCAAGCAGACAAAGAATATAGCAATATTTTTAAATCTAGTTTCTTTTGCTTTAAGAGCTTGATTATATCCGGCTTGGGAGAACCCCTATCATTGTTTTCATTAGCTATATAAGAATGTGCCTTGATTTGGAATTTGTTGTTGGGGATGTGAAATGAGATCCACAGGTGGAACTCTTCTTGCATTTATCCTTAACTTATGTATTCTTGTTATAGAATAAATCCGCACCTGAATTCAACTTTACTCAACCCAATATCTAGTAGAGGATATTCAAATGAGTAGTTTTACATAGCTAGGACAAAATAAGGGATGTATGGCAATTCTTTAAGGGCTCTTTGTTCCCTATCTTCCAATGATTACACGTGTATCTTGACTTGTGTTTGGGATGAATACTTGCTCTACTTTTGTTTTGGACATCTAGCTCTCACTATCAAAGATTGAAGCTTGCTTGAATGATTAAGAGAGCTTTGTCTGCACGCTGAATATGGTGTGTTCTATCACATGGTAATGAATCTCCATCTTGTGGCCTCAAGAAGATCTTGCACAGTGTCTAACAGGCAATGAGAATTAATAGTGATTCTTTTTTAAGCTTGGTCATACTAGAGGATGCAATGGAGCACAAATTCACCAACGCGGAGATTTTCTTGTTGGATATTGTGAAATTACGAAGCTAAAATTTACTTTAAACGTCATAATGCTGCATATTTGATATTCCATTGAATATGGTGTGTTCTATTGCATGGTAATGAATCTCCATCTTGTGGCCTTGAGAAGATCTTGCACAGTGTCTAACAAGCAATGAGAATTAAGAGTGATTCTTTTTTAAGCTTGGTTATACTAGAGGATGTGATGGAGCACAAATTCACCAATACAGAGATTTTCTTGTTGGATATTGTGAAATTACAAAGCTAAATTTTACTTTAAACGTCATAATGCTGCATATTTGATATTCCTTTCTATTTGATAATAGATATTGAAACCTCCTAATGGTCCAAACAGGAGCTAGAAGGTGTAATGACCCTCACTAGTAGGATCACTAAAACACCCCAAATCTGAACTGTGGCAATTCGTCAAACAGTTGGCATGCACTGAAATGTTTTGCTTATAATGATGTGTTTCAATGAATTTATTGTTTGGGCACCAAATGCAATTGAGATAACAATACCGATATAAAATGAAATGACAATGCAAAGCCAATATATCACAGACTTCTCAAATCTGATTGTAGATTAGGTCTGATTCAAACTATTACAATGAGCATTGATTCATGACAACAAAATGAAATGCAACTATCAATGTCTGATTATCTATTGACTGCTTTTTTTGAGAATGAATGACTGATTCCAACACTAGACAATACTACAAATATTAATGCCAAATCTGATCTCTGTTATGATCACTACAAACTGTTTGTATTATAGCAAAGTCTGAATACTATGGACTGCATACATGACTGATACAATGAACATACAAGGCATTCATTTACTCCATTCAAAGTACCATCAAAAACATGCTACTATAATGACAATTGACAAGATAAATGACTGACTGAATATGCTATAACAGTGACTAAGTATGACTGCTGTAGCAGTGACTGAGACATGCAATTTTTACAATTTCCTTGTCATCAAATGCAACCAAAAACCATTAATGGAACCTGTTAATCGCTTCCCAATGTCTGATGAAGACCGCTGATGCAATACGGACTGGAACAGTCCCAAACTCCACCTCCCAACTCTGCCGTACTGCCTGCAAGTACAGGGCCGTACCTGGCCGTACTGTACGGCTTCTCTAGGAAATTCAGTGAGGGTTTTTAACACCCCAAATGGCTATGAAATGGACCGCCAGGGATGTACTAAGATCCTCCCAAAAGCATAAAAATATTCTCCAAGGGAATTAGGAGATATGAACAAAACTTTGATTCCAGGCCCTGATATGAAATGTCTGAGAATGTGCAATATTGTCTTCAATCTTTTACCAAGATGATTCACCAATGCAATAAGTGAACTCAAACCCTTATTCCAACCACAAACAAACCCTTACAACGAATTCTCAATGAAGTACCAATGAGATGGCTGAGTACCAACTCCAAACTTGCAACCCTTCAGTAGATATTTCACTACCTCAGTTATGCCAATCTAGGGGAGTGATTCGTTCCCAAAGATCGAATAGTATTTGCAGACCACAAGGCTACAAATTGCTTCACAATGAAGAAGTAGAAGAAATCCCAAATCCAAGCATGTAGAAATGATAGCCCAAACCCTCTATTTATTCTTTTTCTTGAGAAGTTATTAGAACTTCTAGAAACATTTAATTATAATGTACTTTATAATAAAATAACATTATAATAATAAAGTACATTTCTCAACTCAAAAATATAACAATGTAGACCAAAATGTCTCATAACCGAATGTAGGCCCAACTAGACTGAATGTAGACTCGAACTAGATGTAGGCTCACTTCTGGACGTAGGCTCCACTACAACTGCATGTAGGCTCAAACTGGATGTAGGCTTCACCGAATGTAGGTTCTGTCAGCAATAAGCAATCAAATGATCCACACAATGACTCTCTCTCCAAACTATTTGCCTACGAGAGTCGATGATAGGCAAACCCGTCATGAAAGAACATGTCTCTAGAAAGGGGACATGACAGGAGGGAGAAATGAAAGCTATAATACTCTCAAATTCTAATTAGTGACCCAAGTAGGTTAATGGGACTGAAAATTAGAAGAATTATAATTGGTAATCTAAAATTAGAAAAGGATTCTGACAACAATAAGAATCTAAAACTATATTCAGGAAGTAAAACAGCCTATTAGAAACCCAAGTGAGTAGACCCTAGATGCATCAACATATAGAATACCATGTATTACAAAACAGTCTTGTCAAAGAAACGTCCCATGCTAAAATGGTGACCTTGGAGCTGATGGAAGAGGAGAATTCTTATCTATGTAAAAATTATGATCTGAAGAGAGCTGATGGAGGAGGAGAATCCCAAATTACACAAGTGATGGGATTAGATGAGAGGTCAACATCTTTTGTGATCACCATGAAATGTCGAATATAGCTTCTATTGATATCGTCCAGAGAATGACCTTAACTACAAGGACATGCCCGAATAATCTAGACATGCCCGAATAATCTAGAAACTTTTATGCGGTAAGAAGAAAAGGAATTAAGAAGACACAAATAAGAGACAGTAAAATTTGAGCGCTTTCAAACTTCTTTCCCATGAAAACAAAATGATCTCTTGGTCATAATTCCATTGGAAATATTCCTTGACAATTCCCTAATGTGTTGGATGAATACGATTATGACATTCTTTCTAAAGATGAGTAGGATTTAAATCCAGACATTAGAACACCAAACACGCAAAATAATTTTAGTTTTGTGAAAGGCATGCATGAAAATGTAGATGATACTTGATTCATGATGATTGTTTTCCCCATTTCTTTGACATAAATAATCTATATTCATTGTTGCATAAAGTACTCAATTTAAAATTTGTTTTATGCTATGCAGGAAGAGGACCTTGAAGTGATCTTTTCGCGCTTTGGGAAAGTATTATCGTGAGTGCATGATGAACTTTTTTACTTCCTTCTTATAGTGATACTGAAAGGTCTTTCAAAACACATCTTTTATGGTGAAACAATGTTTTATCTCTTTTTCAAACACACTACACAATGCTTGGGCATAATACGTCAAGAATAATACCTGAGTTCTCCTTAGTTATTCTTAGCAAATGACATTATGCTTTACCATTTCACCATTATTCTATTATTTGTGCTAGATGCTTAACTTGATGTGTTGGCATGGCAAATTAGGGCTGATATTATAAGAGACTACAAGACAGGAGACAGTTTATGTTATGCTTTTATTGGTATGTTTTCTTGTCAATCTCCTTTTTCTAAGGCTGACATCCTGCACTTCATAATAATCATTTCAGCTTTGCAAATTAGGTATACTTTTAGCTCTTTGTATATAGCAGAAGAATGGAGAAGCTGATTGATAACAATAATCTGCAAGAAATAAGTTGTTGGAGAGGAGAATGCTGCTGAATTTATTAAATACTATTTTTAGTGGAGAGTGTCTAGTGCTGATAATGCAAATTGGCTAGCACTGTCATGCTTTTAGCAGTAAAGTGTATTATATTATTTTCCATGTGTACATTTTCTGTGATTCATATGGGATCAAAGTTCACTTAGAACAGATATATCATACAAGCGATGTAAAAGAGTCAACGAATTTGAGGAACATATGTGATTAATTGATAATTAAGTTGGTTCAATATTACTTTTGTTAAAGCATATCTTTTTGGTTAACTTTGGTCAAATGCTTATGTCTTGTCACTGTAAGACATGTTCATTGGTAGGGGAAAACCATCCGTGTAACATGTAAGACGTGAATGCTCAACTAGAAATTTGATTGGAGGATCCCTCAAAGTACCTTTGCGTTCGTAAATTCTAGCAATAGTTTAGCTCATAAAGTGCTATATTAAATTTTTGAAAAATTTTTATTGATAACTGTTAAACAATGGTAATTGCTTGTATATTGAATGAAAGAATATGTACATTTTATATCAATTACATTGACTGTGTTTCCCAAAGAAACAATTGTTCATTGAAGCAACTAATTAAATATGCAAGTATTATTCTAAAACCCCCTATTAACAGTCTATCTGTCAACTACACCAAGTTGCCCCTTAAATTTTACTCTGGGCTTAGAGACTTGGTGAGGATGTATGTAGTTTGGTCCTCAGTGGGAACATACTGCAACTGTACTGATCCATCATCTACAAGCTTGCGGATAAAATGATAGTGTAACTCAACAAGCTTGGTTTGCTCATGGAAGACTGGATTTTTGGCAAGTTTGAGCACCCCTTGATTGTCATAGTACAAGGGTGAAGGACCTTCTTGAGACATTTGCATGTCAGAAAGCATCCTTCGAAGCCAAACTACCTTACAAGCTGCTTTAACAATTCCCTGATATTTTGCTTCAGTCGGGGAAAGAGCTATTGCTTGCTGGTCCATGTGATTGCACCAGTGCCCAGACTGAAGTGTAATGTCCTCTTTTTGGGATGATATGGTTTATGATTGGATTAGCCTATTATTGGTTTTCGTAGGCTAAGAGGGATGATTAGAGGGTCCCAATTGATAATGAAAGTTCTTGGGAATTGAGCCATGAAACTTAGGGTTTCTATTATTTACAGCATTGGAGGACAATAATACTTTAGTGTATGTGCAATTTTGAGTTTGTGAAAGACCAGTTGAATTATTGCTTACTTGTGGGCTTTAGATAGAGGTCTAGGTTGTGTTAATTGGTGAGAAAACAAGGAGTTTCTAGAGGGTTTGAGCATTAAATGAAGTAGGATTTGCAGATTATTACTGAGGCCAAGTTGGAAAAACATTCTGTTACATTTTGTTGATTGAAACTCATGATTACAAGGGCAGCCGTACAGATTTGTAGACCCACGTAAACCCCATACTTGGCATTGTTTTATTCTAAGCATGATTGCCTTGCATTTTGTGCCTCTTTGTCATCCAATATTGGACGCCCAACTAGGAGATCATTGCAGACAGCCTGGAGGGGTTTCCAGTCAATTACCAAGTGCTGCGATTAGCTACCAGGTTTTCTTAGCTGCAATTTAGTTTCCAGAATTTAATAAAATCTTTTCCTCTTGCATTGTATAAGCTTATCAATCAATAAGAAATCATCTCATTTCAATGCATTGGAAATTAGTTTCAGAATTACTTTTATGCAAGCATTGTTGATTTTTGTCCATTATTTTCAAAAACTCATAAAAATCATATATTCTCAAAAATACAAAAAAAAAAATTAAAACTTTGCAAAAACCAAAGCATAACACAGATAGACACAGGTTGGATTGAGGTTGAACCAGCAGGGTTTATTATAGTGGTATCAGAGCAGTTTCGTACCATCCTATTGGGGTTGGAAAATTAAAATTCATAGAATTCACATAGTTGATATCTAAGTGACCAACATTCTTACTTTGTTTTGGTTATGGGAAAATCCAGAAAAACAATTAAACAGGGAAACTAGATGAAGGTTACACCACAAAATATTATGGGTAATAGAAGGGAATAAATGCTTAGCATGTTTAAGGAATATAATACTTTTCCTCAAAATGTTAAGAAAGATTTATCTTTCAATGCTTTTATGGACTTTCATCCAAAGCTATGCTATAAGACTGATTTGGTAAAGAAACACTATCCTAAGATAGCTCGGGATCTATTTGCACGAACAGATGGTTCACATAATGACAAACAAATTTTATTTGGTGATAAGAAGGTGAAATTTGAGGAGGAAGTGGACATTATTAGTGCTGAAGAGGTTGTTATCAGTCATGATAATAAGCCTGATTTTTATGACAGAAGTTGTCCACTTGAGCGTGAAGAAGAATTGGAAGTCATGGCAAGTCCAAAAGGTGTTACGGGGGTGACCTTGGGCATTGGCACTCATGATATCAGTGCCAAGAATGAAGATTGCATGGAAAAGTTAACCCATAACAGTTCTGATTTTCATGGTAGCAGTAATGATACCTTGCATAAGCATGAGACAACAGTGACTACACGTGTAGAATGCTACCATTGAGTTGTCATATGAAAGTACTCAAGAAATGGGTACTAACGATGCATTGTATGTTGAGGACTCATGTCATAGTGAGTCTAATTTTTCAAATCAGTCCTTAAAAAGCAATTTAGAAAGTTCATTTAGTGGCATGGAATCCCAAGATCATGACTTGGATGGACATGCGGTTACATTGGGACGAGAAGTGTGTGAAGATACTATTATATTAGCAGCTTCTACTTTGCCAGTTGAGCCATCCTTTGGGGTACATAGCAGCAGTACCTTAGTTGTTGATGTGTGCATTGATGATTGCACACACAATGCTGCTTATCATGAGGTGAGTGATGTAGATACAACCTCATATCACAATGCAGATTTTGGTTTAGAACACTTGCATGGGAGTTGTAAGTCACGAGGTCCTCATCATTTGATTGGTTAATTGATGGTTAATGATAGAATGATTGCTACAGCCTTGGAACATTTTGATGTTGCTCGACAGATGTTGGCAAATTATGGTTGGAATACTTCTGAAACTGATGAGCACTGTGATAGTTGACTTTCCCTTGCAGAGTTCTAGGCACTTAGAGATGCATTAGGGATAATGAAGAATCATTACCTACAACTATTATTAGATAGAGACCATCTTCTCATGCTTGATAGCATCTATTATGATGCTCTAAAGGGGAAGGAAGAGGAGGTTGATAAGCTCAACTCTGATCTTGAGGTTACTATGGGCTCGTTGAAGATCATTCAATTGGTCCTTCAAGAGTTTAAGTTATGGATTGATGAACTTATCGTGGAGTTGAGTTTGGTACAGTGTTACTATCTTCAGATACAGTTTAGGTTTCCATGGTAGCAATTGGTGGTGACCTTATATCCACGGATTATGGTTGTGAGCAGATTGAGGATGTGGCTACACCCATCACAGTTACAAGTGTAGTTGATACAATTGGGATGAGTGCATTGGTAGAGAGCAGTAGAGAACCACATGTTGCACCAGGTTCTCCTAAGGCTAGCCCATTGACGGGTGATGCAGGGCAGATTTTTGGTAGCTCTTGTGACTAGAGGTGGATTCGCCAATGAGTTGTGTGACAGTTCACCACACTACTCCATCTACTTCACATGACATATGCAGAGTATCATCTAGTTGGGGGGTCGACTCTCATGTTGATTTGTTTCCCTTCCCTCGAAGCAAATTAGTCATTTCATCCCATGACTGTGATGGTCAATTGTTGAATGAGGTTGGAGCTTTTTATCGTGATTGCATAAGGAATACTCATCGCTTCTTTCCTGATCCACACTTGGCAGATTTGATGATGCATCGGTATGGATTGGCTTTGAGGTTGTACCATCCTTTGTGGGATGAGTACTCACCATATTCGTTAGATAGAAGCTGTAGTTGCAGATATTCGACTCAATCTTTGGTGGGCAATTACTTGCAGAGTCAGCACATCCATGGGAGTCTAGCAGAGGTTGGAAATAGTTGTGGCGTTGCAGATACCTTCAGTGATTCGTATCTCCAAATAGCAAATGGATATGAGTTAAGTGTGCTTTGGGACCCAAGTGATGACAGGGTTAGAACTGCAGTTTGGGTGGGTCCCATTGATTGGCTTCACAACTTTTGGCATGGTGAAGTTGAGATCAGAGTTGAACAACAAAAGTCAGAGGATGTTCTTCTTGATAGGCTTCTATTCAGAGTTTGGAATCCTCCCAGTGCATTGAGACTTTAGATAGAGCTCATTGGGGAGTTTTCTGGTGTTTGTACGCTGAGTGCCTACAATTTTACTTTTGATCCACATGTGTATGAACTCTTTTGGATGCATAGTTCAGTTGTGCACGTGTTAAATAATGTGTATGACAGTTCACTTTGCGCAATTTTGGGAAGTAGATTTTGTCAGCCTTCCGAGTTGCTTCCTTTTGAGTTGTTTCCTCCATTGACACTTGTTGGTATTGGTTTGGTTTGGTAAGTACTGTTAGTTGTTTTGGTGTTGGTGTTACAGGAGCTGGTTAGTTTTAGTATGGACATTACACAGTTCTGCCCTTGGGATCCAGGTGGACTAATGTGTTATTTTGTTTCCGAGATTGCTTGGGGACAAGCAATTTTAGGGAGGTGGAATTGTAATTGTGTCTTTTTGGGATGGTATGGTTTATGATTGGATTAGCCTGTTATTGGCCCTCGTAAGCTAAGAGGGATGGTTAGAGGGTCCCAATCGATAATGAAAGTTCTTGGAAATTTAGGCATGAAATCTAGATTTACAACATTTGAGGATGATAATTCTTCAGTGTATGTGCAGTTTTGAGACTGTGAAAGAGCAGTTGAACTATTGATTGCATGTGGGCTTCAGATATAGGTCCAAGTTGTATTAATTGGTAAGAAAACAAGGAGTTTCTAGAGGGTTTGAGCATTAAATGCAGTAGGATTTGCAAATCATTACTGAGGCCGACCTAGAACAACATTCTGTTACATTTTGTTGACTGAAACTCATGATTACAAGGGCAGCCGTACAGATTTGCAAACCCATGTGAGCCCCATGCTTGGCATCGTTTTTTTCTAGGCATGATCGCCTAGCATTTTGTGGCGCTTTGCCATCCAATATTGGATGCCCAACTATAGGAGGTCATTGTAGGCAGTATGAAGGGTTTTCTAGTCAATTACCAAGTGCTGCGATTAGCTACTAGGTTTTCTTAGTTGCATTTTAGTTTCCATAATTTAATAAAATCTTTTCCTTTTGCATCGTATAAACTTATCAATCAATAAGAAATCATCTTAGTTTAATGCATTGGAAATTAGTCTCACAATTACTTTTTGCAACCATTGTTGATTTTTGTCCATTATTTTCAAAAACTCATAAAAAACTATATATTCTAAAAAATACAAAAAAAACTTCGCAAAAACCAAATCAAAACATGGACAAACAAAAGTTGGATTGAGGTTGAGTCAAAATTCAACACCTAAGTAATAATGCAAAAGTCTCATGTCTATCATGTCAAATGACTAGTGCAAAACTTGTTTGATCTACTCGATCAAAAGGATTGAACTACCAGAAATAATTAGATCATCAGCATAGATAACAAGTAGAAGAACATCACTACCAGTAGTTTTGACATATAGATTAGAATCAGAAGGAATCCTCTGAAAGCTTTGATCACCAAGGTACTTATTAATCTTCATGTACCAAGCCTGAGGAGCTTGTTTAGGCTATGGAGTTCTTTCACTAGTTTGGTTACTTGGTGTTCTTTACCAAGAGCCTTGAAACTAGGAGGCTGCATCATATAGACTTCTTCCTGCAATTCACCATTAAGGAATGCACTCTTGACGTCCATTTGATGGACTTTCTTTTCAAACTGGGTTGAAATGGCGAGAAGGTGAATGATACTCATTTTGTCTCTTTGAGCAAAAGTCTCCTCATAGTTAATGCCCTCTTTTTGTAAGAACCCTGTAGCGACTAGCCAAGCCTTGTACTTTTCAAGGGTTCCATTAGCCTTGTACTTGACTTTATACACCCATTTGTAACCAATGGGCTTCTTCCTAGGTCTAAGATCGTATAGGACCCAAGTATTGTTTTTTAGAAGACTATAGTGTTGAATTTCCATACCTTGTTCCTACTCATGTATACCTTAAGCCTTTGAATAATATTGAGGCTCATAAACACTGTGAATGTTGGCCATAAGAGCAAAAATAATTGTATTCTGCTACTTCATGTTGTTTCTAGCCGATCTACCTTCAATGAGCTCATCCTCATGAAGATGACCTATGGTCTTGGTGCACCGTTTAGGTTTGAGAGTAGAAGTACCATCCGATTCGGGGATGGTTGGAATAGGTTCAATAGGATGTAGATTAACATCGTCCTGAGGAAATTTGGGTGGTGCAATAACATGCCTTGGAGACTCCACAACTTCAGTGTTAGAGTCTGCTGTATCCCTTCCATTAGGTGGACCTAAAGGAAAACGAACACCCAAATCCTTAGGTTGCAAAGTCTAATCGTTAGGGCCCAAAACATGAGAAGAGAGTTGAGAAGGCCCTCCTTCATCAAAGACAACATCACCACTAAATATGAGAGATTCAGTGTTTACATCTATCAACCAATATGCTTTGTGGTTTTCACTATATCCTGTAAACATGAGCTTCTGGCTCTTAGATTCCATGTTTGAGCAGTTGGCATCTGAAATTCAAACATAAGTTGTAGAACCAAAGACTTTCAAGTGAATGATTTCAGACTTCCTGCCAGACCAGGCCTCTTCTGGACTCTTCTTCTTAACTGCCTATGTGGGAGACATGTTTAGAAGATAGACAATAGTATAGATTGCTTCTGCCCAAAATTTCTTTGGAACACTTCTATCTTCCGACATAGACTGGGCCATCTCAGTGATTGTGCGTTTCTTTGCTTCAACATCGTTTTGAGAGGGGTGTAAGGTGTTGTAAGATGATGTTTGATGCCATGATGTGCACAAAAGTTGGAGAAATCAAAAGAACAAAATCCCCCCCCCCCCCAATTATTTGACCTAAGAATCATTATTGGATGACTCAACTCCTTTTCTAGTAAGGCCTTAAACTTTTGAAACATGTTAAACACCTCTTATTTCTATTTAAGAAAATACACCCACATTTTGTGAATAAAATCAACAAATAACAAAAAATACCCTGACCCAGTAATTGAAGGAGTGTTCTTTGGGGCATAAACATCAACATGAACCAATTGTAGTACCTTGGAAGCTCGCCAAGCATCACCATCTGAAAATGGAGTTTAATGCTACTTACCAACCTGACAAGCTCCGCAAGCTCCAAGATTTTGAGTCTGAATCTTAGGTAAGCCAACAACCAGGTCCTCCTGAACTAGTTGAAAGAGTTAGTGCATGTTCAAATGTCCATACCACTGATGCCAAAGATTGCTAATTGAAGAGCTTTTGGCTGCCATGACATGCTCCCGAGAAGCACTAGTATTAACAAGTTTGTAAAGACCATGATCCTCAGGACCCACAACAACTATAGTGTGAGTCTCCCTATCAACAATATCGTAATTGTGCGAACTAGATACAACATACAGTTGAGGAGAGTGTCTCATAATTTGACTGACAAAGAGAAGGTTGAGTCCCATGCCTAGAATGTAGTATACATTGAGGAAAATTAAATTCCCTGCATGTTGCCCTTGTAGACAACAGTATACTCTTCCCCTCCAAAGGTAACTGAATTGGTGAATGGCATGTACTCTGTAAACCAATCCCATTGATAAGTGAAGTGTCTAGAGTCACCTAAATCAATGTACGAGGCATATAAGATAAGATAAATTTATTATTGTTCAACGAAAGACCACAAAGGGTCAAAGGGACTACCAAGAGAAACAAAGGGGGCTAGCCCACAACAAGGATACCAAACAGTATCCAAAGAAAGAAAGAAAAACAAGGACAAAAAAAAGCAAAAGGGGGGAGCCCCTGAGAACTCCACTAAGAATCCTAGATAGCTGTGAAGAACTTCAACAATGAAGGATAAACCACAGGGCTAGACGGAGCTCTGAGTTGCCTCTGAGTAGTCCTAGAGGATAAAGATTGGTGTTTGTAAGAACCCGTCTTGAGCTTCACAGACCTAGGACAAGGGGCAGGAGCAAGTTGTTGCTTGGTGCTGTCGAGTGAGGCCCATTGAAGGAGGTGATGATCTGACAAGACTGAGGTGTTGTAGGATGTGTGTGTTGAGAGTGTGGTCCCTAATCCTAACGGCTTCCTGAAGATAAAGTGCAAGGCACCTTTGATTCGTGTACCTAGAAAAGGTGTAGAGTGATTGTGCCTCCATGGAGAGACAATAGAACCTCCCTCTGATCTCGTAGTATAAAGGGCAGTAGAAGATAAAATGCACCTTAGACTCAACCTCCTTGATACTGCAAAGCACACAAATGTTGTGCTCTCTGTCAATCTGATGGTCTGTCTCTCAACAAAGTCGATGAGAACCAACTTTGGAGCCAAGGGGGATCCAGAGGGAATGGGTCCAGTGGTGGGATAAGTAGGAAGGGCAGACAATAAGTTTGTCCTTTAACTCCAGAAAGTGCTCCCTGTAGAAATCCATCTTAGGCCTAAGGCCCCCGTGGGGGTTAACCTATATTGTGTGGATAAACTGCCTGTAGATATCATCTTTGACACACCTATTTAACTCCTACTGGGAAAGAATAAGATGAGGGGAGCATCGAGAGAATACTGGAAGGGTGGGAAATGATCCATCTCAATCCTGATAGACCCAAGGAGGGCCAAAGTCTCAGCGAACCAACCACGAGCCTGACAGGAGGACCCCAAAGTTGCAATAGACTCTGATGAGCAATAAGCTAGGAAGGGTAATTGTGACACCCCTCAGCAAAGCCCCGAAGGCGGTGAAGGAACCAAACCATATTAAATATGGCCTCAAGCCTAAAAGGGCGAGCCCCAAACTCTGCGAGAATGATGTGGTGCGGTATGGGCTGCTTTCACCTAATGATGCATCGGAGTAGGAGAATCTGAACCCGTTCAGCCAAATCCCAATCAAAATTCAACAAAGAGGGACCCCACACAAATGACCCATAGAGAACAATAGGTCTGATAAGAGTATCCATAAGAGTCAACTTGGACAAGGTGTCTTGAAAATGGTGTCGAAAACACTGTCTCTCCAGGACAACCAAGGAGCCATACACCTTATTGATTTGAGGATTAAGGGTGGGTCTCATGCTAAAATGGGGTCTACAAAACTTAACCCCAAGATAAGCGTAAGAGGAACAAATCTCCACCTCTACACCGCTGTAAAAGAAATGGAGGTGAGAGGTCTTAAGTGCATTAAAGACCATAACCTTGGTCTTCCCCAAATTGACTCTTAGGTGCCTTACGTCACAAAAGGACGCAAAACCATCGAGCTCTCTGTACAAGCCCTTCGGAGAGAAGGCCAAAGAACCATATCATCCGCAAAAAGAAGAATAGAAATCAAGACCTCATAGAGAAGACAAGCATCACTTGCAAGGGTATGGTTTTGAAGAAACCTCTCATGCTCATCAATGTAGATATTGAACAAAGTAGCCAATGGGGGACAACCTTGCTTGACCCCAATAGTGCTTCTAATGAAGTCTAGAGATCCCAGAGGGGGTGCCGAGACAACCCAGAACAACCTTGTACAATCTCATGATAGCACACAGAAGAGTCTCAGAAATACCAATGTCTTGAAGCCTTTAAAACAAGGCCATGCTCGGGACAAAATCAAAGGCTTTGTGAAAGTCAACAAAGCAACAATAAACCTTCGAGGAGCGATGACATGCCTCCTGGATAATGCCTCGTAATGTCAAGATCTGATCCATAGTCTGAAAGTGACCTGCCCCTTGACACAGATGTGATGTTGATCCAACTCCCTAAAAAGGAGAATGTGAAGAACTATGGTGTAAAGTTTGGAGATGGTGAGCCCAACCATGATGCTCCTATATTTATTGGGGTCTGAGGTAGGAGCCGCCTTGTGGATCTGATGAATAATGCAGTGACACCAAGAAGGAGGGAATCTTGTGCAAAGAACCTGATTCAAGTGATCGGCCAAAAAGGGACCCATAATAGTAAGGCTTTTGAAGAAGTCTGCCTAGAATCCCTCCTCGTCTACGACCTTTCTCGATTTCATGTTTCTGACAGCCTCCTTGATGGTGGAGTGGGTGAAGATGTGGCAGTGGGGGGGTGACTTGGATAAGGTGTTGGCCAGGGATTTGATAGAGTGTGGAGGTGTGGGAGACAAGATAAATGTGGTCAAACTTGGGAGGAAGGGGTACTGTGGAGGAAAAGGGTACGCGAAAAGGACTTGGTAGAATGGGGGAGGCCCGAAGAGTGCGTCTCCGCTAGGAAATGAAGGAGCTTTTCTTTCAGTGGAGATAGTGGTAGGAGGTCTTCAAAAGGCGTAAGAAGGATGATGAAGCGTGAAAGTAGAACACAGGGTCTAGTGAAGGGTCTTACAATCTTCATTTTACCATTTGTTCATAGGGTAGGTGTGCTTAGGCTTGTGTGGGGGGGAGCTGGGGAGTGGAGAAATGGGGGAAGGAGAGTAAGGTGGCCTCCCAAATGGTCATGAGCATGTGTGAGATCATGGTGGCCACACACTTCAAGGTGGAAAAGTTGAGGGGAAGAAGTTGCCTGAGATGGTGGACAGAGAGGACTTAACATGATCTGCTAGTCTTTAAGCTATAAAGGCATAAAACGAAAACTACATGATTTGCTATTCTTTTGGCTGTAAAAGCGTAAAAGGCAAACTGGATGATTTGCTGGTCTTTTAGCCATAATGGTGTAAAAGGAGGACTCTGCTTAGTTTTCTCCTCAACATTGGCCTTCTTCTGAGACCTTTGCTTCTTGCATTCAGAAGCCAAGCGTTGTCGACAGTCTTTCTTTTTGTGACCATACTTGTTGGAATAATTGCATTGAATGTTCTTAGAGCTGTTCTTGGACTGACCTTGGCCTCTCTGCTAAGAGGATTTTTCTTTGAAGGCTTGTTTGTGGAGGATAGACTAGCAGTGTTACCAAACTCTGTTGTCCTCAATTTTGACATCACAAAATTGTGGCAACCCTACGCAATTTTCTCATGGATTCGTAGGTGCATCCTCTATGTTTTAACGCATTGATAAGGTGTCATGAAAGCAGTTCGTCATTCTTGATTTGTATATTATGTATCGTTATTTATGCGTTCTTTTTTAAGGTTTCCGTCAAGTTAAATCCCCTAAATGCTTGTCAGAGTGAGTTTTTTTCTCTGACTGCTGTACACACTAAATAGTGCACTTCTCTAAATCATTGCTTCCAAGAGAATCCATGGATTGGATACCTTGAGAAATTGATTTAGAGCTCCCTAGGCATGGAGTGCAAGGGTTTTAAGAGTGCTCTCAGCTAGAGCTATTAAGCCAATAACCTTGCTAGTAAACCATGCAATGGGAGATTCAATGAGACAAGGGCAAGAATGCCAATATCTTCAAGAATCCAAATAGAGATGAAATGCAAGCTATGCTAAGAATGGAAATGCAAGCTAAGCTATGAAAGGAACTATGCAAGTATTACAAAGCCTCCTAATTAAGCTAGATGAGTTAATCTAAAGCATAAAGGAAACTAAGCTAATATGAAGCTATGAATGCCATGACAATGGAAGAAATGAAACTATGATAGCATGTAGATGCAAAAGCCAAGAATGCTCCAAATCTTCAAAAGCTCCAGAGTGACCTAGAAAACCTGCAGCATAACATTAGCATAAAAAGTTGGGGGTCTAGAATGAAGAAGAGAGCTTTCTTTTTATAAGAAATGAGAAAGAATGGACCATGGAGATTAAGAGGCAAAAGATTTAATCAACAGTGGAGCATCAAAGAGGAGCAATCCATGTGCACAAGTATCCTCCAATGAGAAAATAAGAGTTGACTTTTGTGCCCATATGAGACAAAAAGTGCTTTTTCCCTTGTTATAAAATAAGAATAATGCTTTATTTGTGCAACTTAGGATAAGATGAAAAGTAGGGGGCTTTTTATTTAATTAAAAGAGGAGGAAACTCCTTTTAATTAAATAAAGACTTAGGATAAAATGGTTAGCCCATAGAAAATAATTGAAAAAATGATAGAACTAGGATTTGATCAAGAATAAGCAATTGATGATTTTAGCAAAAATGCTAGCAAGGGGCTAATAGTTTAGGAGCCCATTTTTGGATGATTACAACTGCAAGCACTTAGTTTTGGCAAACTTCGTGTTTATTCTTTGTTTTCTTTTTCTTGTAAGTAGTTTTTAATCTTGTTTTTTCCTTAGGTTAATAGCCCTTAGAATTCCGCTCGTGTCGAGCTAACTTAGGTCTCATACAGAGTTGTCTAGCTCAAGTTATAAAGGAAAAGGTTGGGTTTTTTAGGGCGACTGCATATTTTATTTAAAAATCCTCCAAAAGTGGACTTTTTGTTGGTAATTGCACGTAATGAAATTATTTTTAATATTTAAAATGGATTTTACCATCAATTTTTAAATTTCGGCTCATTCTAAGTTGATTTAACCATAGTTTTTAATGTTTTATGAAAATTAGCCTTTTTAAGTCTATTTTCATGTTACTTTATTGAAAACTATAGTTTTTTTATTAAATTTAATTTCATGAGACTTTTAATATGCATAAAGGTGGGGTTTTTATCACTCATTGCATATCATCCACATGCAAATCACTTTCTAAAAACCCACTACCAATGAATTCTAAGTCCCAAATGCACAAAAGTGGACTTTTTAAATACAAATGCATGTTTTAAACTAAAAACATGTAACTTAACATGTGTAAGTGGGGTTTTTATATGCATTTGCATATTAAAATCACGTTATTATAAACCTTTAATGAATTAAAGGCTTTGTAAGTGGGGAATTTGAACCCAATAACACATGTTATTGCATTCTCAAAGTCCACTAGCATGTATTTTTAACTTAAGTGCACAATGGTCGCGAATTTGAATTCAAAAAACACATGCTTTTGAACTTGCATATGTTATTGCATTCAAATGGCCCATTATTAATGACTTAAAGGCAAAAGTGGCTTTTTCAAACCAAATAACATATGTTATTGCCTTTAAAAAGCACGTCATGATGTGTTTTGACTTGAGTAATGACTTAAAAACATAAAGGTGGCGTTTTAGAGTAAAAAGCATGTGTTTTTACTTCTAAAAAACTTGTTATTATGTTTTTACCTTATGTTTTGCTTTTAAAAGCACAAGGATGGCGATTTTGAGATGAAAAGCATGTGCTTTCTATTATTACCGATCGGTTACTGAGAGGGGGGGGGGGTGAATCAGTTTGAACTATTTCTTTACTTTTAAGACTTGTTTGAACAATATTCTTCTAAAAACAATCAATCATATGCAAGCATAAAAGTAAGTACACAGATCAACACTAAATATATACGTGGAAACCTTTGGTTAGAAGGAAGAACCATGGCGAGACATAGCTCACAACTTCACTACTGTAGAATGAAGACGCCCTGTTAGGAGCTTACAAAGCATTGGTTAAGGTGCTACCCGGTTAAGAGATTTTACAAAAGATCTGTTAAGATCTGAAACCTGTTAGGAGCTGTCTGGTTACAGGACTTAGAATATCAAGAAGATGTTACCTTGTTAGGGGATTTTTACAAAGAATCGATTAGGTCCACCCTAATGAAGGGATTTTAATTTGCTTTAACTACTTATAAAAGCAATGATTTGTTATGACATTGAATGTCTAATTAGATGATATCTCTTTACCGGTTTGCCTGGCTGTTGATCTCTGCTACCTCTGTGTTTGTAGCTCTTCTCTTAGAAGATGTCTCTCCTTTGCTCTATGCAATCGCCACTAATCAACAACAGCTTTTCTTGCATCCTATGACCTATATTTATACAAGAGTTCATCGTTATGAAACCCTTAACTCATAGAACCTCTAGGCTGTAAACTCAACAAGAAAATCATTCAACTAGCAGCTAAGCCTTGCATTCTGATTTGGAGTTTACCTTGCAAAACATCCATTTGAAATAAAGCTAACTCCTGTTAAAAAGCTAACTCCACTTTTGAGTGGTGGATATCCCGTATAATCCGGTTTTAACTCAAACTGCTTTGCAAGATCCTGTGCTAATCATTATGTAGTTTAGACCGGTGTAACCTTATTCCCGGCTCAACTTTGTATGCACTTAGAGACCGGTACTATGTGCTTAGATTGGTCTACCGGTGTATACCTTTTTCTTTAACTACAGGTGCATACACTGTGTTTCTAGTCTACCGGTGCTTTCTAAGTAATGTGAGTAACCGGGAACCTTTTACCGGTGAATGGTGTTTGTGAATTTACACTAATGACAATCTTCAATTGCTAACAATCTTCCCCTTTGTCATTGGTGACAAAACTATACACAAAACCATACTCACTTCTGACAATTATCTAGTCTGTAGAACACTTCCCCTGTGTGAGTGCTCCAGTGACTATTCTGCTCTGCTTCGTTCCTCTCTTTCCTCTGTCTGCTCTTCTTCTTATTCACTCAAAACCATACTCACTTTCTTCTTTTAACTGTTTCCTGGTCTTTTAACAATCTTCCTTTTTTGCTTTTCTTCTCTTCTTCCCCTTTTTGCCTCTATAGGACAAAGGGTGTGACATCTCTCAGATTTGAAGTTTGGTGAAGATGTCTCTATAAATTGTTTTGGTAGAGTGAAGGAATGGTGCCCATTGATTGGCTACATATTCAATGTTCTTTTGGGCTGCTTTTAGAGAAACAATGATGTTCTCCATATCTTCCACAGTTTTGTAAGCTGGTTCATTGATCAAAACTTCTGTGGAATTTTGTGTTTGATTCATAATGTCAAAAGTAGGTGCCAAAAACATCTGAAATCCAATAATGTCTTGGATCCTCTTATTCTTTTCTTCAGCAAATTTTCTCAGTGTAAGAGTTAAACTTGTCATTTCTCTGCTGAAAGAAGTTGCAGTTTTATTTTTGATATCAAACTGAGAGGACAGGGTTCTTATCTCCTCTGAGGCCTTCTTAGATTTCTCTAATAAATCTTGCAGAAACACATCAAAGTTTGATGTCCCGCTCATCAAACTTCCTGCCTCTTGAAGTTGCTGTTGGAGCATTCTTAGGTGGGTTGATACATTTTCCTTGATATCTGCAACCTGCTTGTGCAGGATCTCCACTCTTTTCTGCTCATAGTGGTCAATTGCCACTGTTTCTAGATCGGTTAGATCTTCACCTATTGCCTGTGCTAGAACTTCAAGCTGGTCGATGACCCGTTCATCTTCATCAACACCAGCATCTGGAACAAAGTTGCACAATATGTTCTTGATAGTGGTCAGGACCATGTTCTGTTTTCTCTTGGTCAGTTCCTTGAGCTGTCTAGTTGACATCTGTTGATATCTACCACTATATCAGTGGCCTTACTCCTTTTGACTTCCTTCTCTTTAGCAAAAGACATCTTCCTCTTTGATGAGGAGCTTGGTGTATCATCTTGTACCTTTTTCCTTTGCTCTTGCTCCGATTGAGCTTTCTCAATGTGCACTGGGATTTCTTCCTCCTGTTCCTTAAGCATGTCCTCTCCTGGTTGAACCTCAGCGTCTGGTAGAACTTGTTCTGCAGGTGGTTCTTCCTCGGTCTGAGCTTCTTGTTCCGGTTGCTTATTGACTGCAGTATCCTGTTCTTGTTCTTCTTGTAGGACTTCTTGTTGCTCCTCAATAGTATGAAGTTCTCCTAAGGGTATATCGCTGTAAATCCGTTGTTCATCATTTGCTTGTTCACTAGCTGTGAACTCCTTTGAATGACCTTTTTCAATTCCGGTGGTAGGCTCTTCAGCTGATGTGAGTCTGACCGGTGGTGCTTGCATTCGTTCAGATTGATCTTGAGGACCTAATTTATCCAATGCAGTTAAGTCATACTTATGCCAGTAGTCCAGAGTCGCTTTGTATACTTGATTCTCATATCCGTTTAATATCTCTGCAACTCTATCTGGTGTCTTTAGGTTCATGGATGCTTCTTCTAGTAGAAGCTTTGTTCTTTCTTCACTGAGTCCAAGTCTGACCTTTAGGAATGTTTCCCTAGTGATTCTGGTGTTTGTACCTAGACCAGTCCGCAATTTGTTTGTAGCATGTTGTTTGGTTCCGGTGGGAACTTGGACCTATGGTCCCTTGGAGTCCTATGATAATCCATAAATGTTTCTACTATTGTTACAATAACTGATTGTTTATCGTCTTCTTCTAATACATTGAACCATTTTGCAGCATTATCTACTTCTCCAAAGTCCATCACCTCATCAACAATATCATTGACAGACATAGGTTTAGTGTTACCTTTACTCGGAGAGATAAGAACTGTTGGATTTATTGGCTTGCTATTTTTGTCATCAGTGATGTCCACTATTACTGGTGCTTCAGCTCCAAGCACACCTTTCCCTTTACTGGTGTCCGAGACCGGTTTACCTGTTGTTCGTTGGGCTGCTTCTTGTTTTTCTTGTTGCTGGGTCTGAAGAAGTTTGGTCCATAATGCTACCTCTTCATTATGTACTTCCTCAACTTCTCCAATAAGCATGAGTCCTATCCTTCTTTTTGTTGAGAAGGTTTTCTGATGAAGTTCAGCTTGTTCTGTGGCTTCTTCTAGAGTGAGGTGGTTCTGGACCTCTAAAAGAGCTCGTATTCTTAGCTCCTCTCTATCTTCTGAAGGCTTCCACCGATCTTCAATAATTTGTAGAAGATTTTCAGGTAAAGTTGTGTGAAGTTCACCGGGATGAAGATTGAATTTATGAAGGCAGAACACTACAACTTCTTCAATTTTCCTTTGTCTTCATCATTGGCTAGTTGATATCTTCCTCTATCAGAACCTAAATTACCAAAATCTTTTAGTCCTGCCACAAATTCGTCAATTGTGGGCTTTCTTCTCCTCATCAGAGGAACTGTTTCCTCGGTCTCTGTTTCTTCTAGTTCTTCTTCTTGAATACTGGGTACCAGTTCTACTTTGTTCCTCCGAGCCTTGGGCTGCTCTGTCGCTAGTTTTTTCTTCGGTGTGGGCGTCCTCTTGTAGACAGTCTTGATTGGTGTCCTCTTTGACAGATTCTGAAGAATCTCAGTATACGTGCCAAACCGATTGGCGCCGAGATCCAGATTTGCATCATTTAAGACATCAGCGTATGCCTTATCAACTTTGGCAGTGACCTCGTATCCTATCTCAGGAGCATATGCGTCTCTAGGTTCCATTGCTTGAATGATGCAGTTGTTGGTGGTAACCAGAAAGTATACATCGTCTTTATACAGGTCAACTATGGTTGACGACACCCTCTCTCTTTCGTGCATTTTTAATTGAAATGCTTCAAAATGTTCTGTCATTGCATTGCATAATTGGTCTCCCAGTTGATTGGCCATCTCAGTGATTTGATGCATGACCGGTTTATCGGTTCTTTAAGTCAGTTTACCGATACCTGGGAAGAAGTCTAAGTAGTAGAAGTATAGGCACATTAGAAGGGTTCCATACTTCATGGATTTCTTTCTCACAACTCCAAGCTTCTTCATGTTTTTAAATATTTGGCTTTGAAGCATTGCACAGATGTCGTATCGGGCATTGTCATGCATTATCCGATGTGCAACATGAATAGCTCCACTCGGTATGCTATTCAGATTGCTTGACTGATAAACCTTGTACCCAATAATAGTAGACACAAAACGTACTCCATCATCCTCAATGTCATTTACGGTCATAAGTCAACCATCAGGTCTTGACTTAGTTTGTTGACGACGACATTGGCAATGGTCCCCACGGTTAGAGCTTCCCCTTTGTTGCTATATCCAGTTACTCTGTGGAGATCATCTTTGGTGATTTCATGACACGCACCTCGGGTGGGCCAGAAACCTGGTTCGTGAAGACGGCTCAGCACTAGTCTGATTTGGTCTTCCCTGAAGTTTGCTGGGTAGCATACTGCATTTATCAATCTGGATGATACGAGGTTAGCGTATTTGTAGGGAAGTCTCCCTTCTTCGCAAAGTGACAAGTATTCGCCTTGAATATACGTTTCACGCAATTCTTCTTGTTTGGTGTGAATGAACGCCGTGACGTCTTCGGTTAAGAGGACTCCTGGCACAGAAGAGAGCGCACCAGCCATGTCATTCTCTCCGTTATGAATTGGGGCGATATCGTATGCAGGTCGATCCACCTGATCTCCCCTGATGAACTTTACGTTAGCGGATGAAGAGGCCATTCTTGCTAATTGGTAACTTGCAAAAAGTAGCTTAGATCGGTATTATGCACAGTAATTTACAGTGATCAAAGCTCGAGAATGATACTTAGCACAAGAATTCGTTAAATCACAAAGTAAGCAGAGTAAAAACTTGTGAGTTATTCTCCTTTCTTTTATAGGGTTAGGTTACAATGGTAATTACCAAACGGTAACTAATCGTTAAACGGTACAGTAATAAATGCCTTACCTAACTTTTCTTTCCGTTTTTCTCTACCGGTTGTCCTGTTTTATCGCTTGGGTAAACCCCGGTTTAGTACTACTTCCCTGTTAGGTTCTACTTGTAGACTGAGTGAGTCTCATTTCTCATCAATCTTACCGGGAGCGGTAGAGGATCTACCGGTTCCTTCTAGGCCTTTACGACTCAGTTTGCTGAAGAGACATCACCATCTGTAGATGATGATTTTTCCTCTATCTTCTCCTCAAAGGAATTCTTCGATTCCTTTTTGAACCAAATCTGTCTGACTAATTTCTCAATCTTCTCTTCCTTGTTGATCTTGTCAATCGGTTTTACCAGTTCTTTCTTCTTGTTGAACGTCCGGTTCCTGCAATCTTTTTTTAGGTGTCCAACCTTGTTGCAGTGATAGTAGACTATCCTGGATTGGGTGACTTGCTCCAAGAGTCATTGTGGCTATGTGTTCCATAGTTTGCACAGTTGGTTGTGATTCGGTTCTTGTTTCTCTTGGTGAATACCGGTCTTGGGGACCTGAATGCCATAGTCTTCGATCTGCATTCTTTAGCCTTGTGTCCAAATTTGTTGTAGGCATAGCAATAGCCCTTGAAGCTTCCCCTGCTTCTAGTAGACGCCAATGTGGGGCTGGACCAGCATTCGTTGGTCTTGTGGCCATTTTTACAACAGTTCTTACAGTAGTTGTTGTTGGGCCTTACCGGTGCTTTTCTGCAGTCATTTGCTTTATGACCTGGTTTCCCACATGGTTGCAAGATATGTTAAAGATCTTGCCTTTATGTGCCAAATACTTCTTTGCTTTCTTGCTTGTCTTGGCTCCAGAAGATACATCATTCTCTTTGGTGATTTCACCGGTGAATCCAAGACCGGTTTGGTCCTTGTGCCTTCTTTGAGCTTTAAGTTGCTCATCCAGCTTGACCTATCACTCAAGTTGCAGCAATCGACAAGAAGAATTCGGAATTTGTTCGATCAATGGGATGTCCCATCAGACATCTTGCTTGGTTGGAGGCCAATGAAAAAGCATTAATTCCACTTGTACCTGAGCATGAAGATACAATTGAAGAGGCTAAACATAAATTTGCAGTTCAGCCAGAGCAGTTTGAATTTACGAACCTATCTTGGAGCAGCAGTACATATGATTCATCTCAAAAAGGTGAAATTGTTTATCTCTTCCAGGAGGTGTTATATCAGACATTGACATCATTGCTCCAGTTGTTCATGCTCTATCTATACAAAGTTGCCTGTGAACATGAAAGGTACTACAAGTTGCTGAAAAAAGGTAGCTATTTTGTAGAACTAGTAAATGGTTTCATTTGAAAAGTTGCATTGTCGGCTAGTTTTAATTAGGTAGGTTTTTCTTTGTTTTCAATAAGTGCATTTGCACAAGTTTGTTCTAAGTTTGCTTTGCGTTGGTCGCGTCATCCTTTTTTAGGTCTTTTTGTTTTTAGTCGCCTGACTCTATAGCCCAATGGAGTAGATGAAGGCACTTAGAGGTCTGGATTCTACATTCCTCATTGTTTCTAAGAACAAACGAGGTACGTTCCCCAGTTAGAGCCAGCTGTTGTCCCCAATTTTGACATCACAAAATTGTGGCAACCCTACGCAATTTTCTTGTCAATTCCTAGGAGTATCCTCTATGATTTGAATGTTTTGGATAAAGTGTTATAAAGATAATTTGTCATCCCTGAAAAGTTTTTTGTAATACACGTTTCATATGTTCTTAAGTCCTTTTCTTTGTTTTTCTCTTTCTTTTTAGCAATTTTTAATCTTGATTTTCCCTTCAGTCAATAGCCTTTTGAAATACGCTTGTTTCGAGCTAACTTAGACCTCAAACGGAGTTGTATAACTCAAGTTATGATGTAAAAGGTGGGGTTTTTCAGGTTGACTGCATATTTTTTGAAAATCCTTAAAAGGTGGGGTTTTCAAAGTCAATTGCACGAGTTCGAATAATATTTGATATATTAAATGGATTTCAAAGTTCGTTTTTAAATTTCAACTCATTTCGAGTTGATTTGACTATACTTTTTAACGTTTTCGTGAAATTAGCTTTAAATCTTCTAATTTCATGTTACTTTATTGGAACACTATAGTTATATATTAAATTAATTCAAAAATTAAAGACTTAAGTATAAAAGTGTGGTTTTCATTCTTCACCGCATATCATCAATTTGCCAAACACTTTTAAAATTTCACTTCTAAGTCTTTTTCTATTTAAATACATTGTTTTTAACAACAAGTGCATGTATATTTCATATTTTCAATCATATGCAGTTGAATCTCTAAAGAGTGTATTTAATCCTTGTTAAGTGTCGTTTTTATATGCAACTGCATATTTAAAATAACATTTATAAACTCCAAAGGTGGCTTTTTCTTTATAAAAGTCATATTTTGAAAGATATGTTTATGCAATCTAAAATTGTGTATATATTTCTTTATTTTATTCTTCCCATAGTGTTGAATTTGAGATAAGTTACATATGTTGTAAACTTATATGTACATTCATTTTGAAAGTGTGTCTTTTACTTATGCTTTCCCTCAATACGTCGAATTTAGAGGCTAGTGCATATACATATGCAAATATATTTTCAAAAAACATTTTTAAACTTCTCCTTATGGCATCGATTTTGAAGGCCATTACATATGTGTTGGGTGCGCTGAAAGACATATGTAATGACTTTTAAAAACAACGTTTTTAATGTCAATCATGAGGTGTTGATTTTTAAAGTGTTTGCATGTATACAAAGTCTTTTATAAAAACGTTTTTGATATCCCAAACTGTGGGTGTCGATTTTCAGCATGATTGCATATGTTGAAATGCTATGCGAAAGACACTTTTAAAATAATGTTTTTAATAGTCTATTGGAGACATCGATTTTGAGAGTAATTACATATGTGTATTTGGAAATCAAACTTACGTTTTCAGCCCTAAAGCTCATGGCGTGGATTCTTGAAGGAGTTACATAGATGCATATGTAATGGCTTCTTAAAAAGAACGTTTTTAATGCTAAGCTCAAGGTGTCAATCTTGAAGGGTTGTGCATTCAGATTTTTCACACTCAAAATTGCGTTTTCAGCTTTGTATCTTCAAGGCGTCGTTTTTCCTTTAAAATACATATGCTGTTTAGCATGCACAGCATATGTATTTTCATCAAAACAGTCTGCTCCAGATCATTCTTTCTTTGAAAACATCTCATTGAAGAGGGGTTTTGAGCATCTTCAATCTTCTTTTCAGCCTACGAATTGATTTGGTAAGTTCCTTATGGATTTATTTTGTCATTTTTGGTTGTATTTATGCCCTAGACACTGTTTTTCCTCTTCATTACATATGCAAGAGAAATGGTCAAACGGTTGCTGTTTCTTGGCATTTTATTTCTCATTCTTCCCCACTTGGCTGTGTATGCTTATTGACTATCCAAATTTAAGGGAGAGAGACTAGGAATGTGATCTATTTATACTCTTTCTATCCAATCTTTTCTCAATCCGAAAATCAATTGGATTTATTTCAGATTTGGCTCAAGATTTTGAGAGATTCTATCTTGAGGATTGAGGTAATTTCTTCCTTACTCTTTTTCTTGTTTTTCTTCCATAATTATTTAATTTACATGTAAAAGCTTTCATTGTTGATTTACATGTGATTAAATCAGTCTCTTCTACTTCTGTTTTCTATTCTCAAGATGCATATGCAAGAGCTTTATCTTTCTTGCATATGCAGTCAAGATTAAAAACCCTATTCTATGACAAAGAAGGAAATAAACCAAACGCAAGTTTACACGTGCTATTTTCCAAATCCACTTGCATAAAGCTGCTGTCGCTACCACTGCCATGTGACGTCAAACTCATAATGGTGGTCAATTTGACACTTCATTATAAAATGATATCCCTCCATTCACTGATTATCCTATTCTACATATCTCTCGCTGTCCCCATATGTAATTACCCATGAGAAACTCGTTCTTGAGTTCTCTTTGAGCTGAAAACCATCCATTTCCCCAAAAATCAGTCATCTCCATACACCTTTTGTCATGAATCGCTCTCAAGAAGACATTCTCATTTTGTGGAATCTTCATGTCACAGCTACTTAGGCATATCATTTTGCTTTGTCAGGAGAATCTCAAGCCAACACTAGAAAAGGAAGAAGAAAAGGCCCGAAGGATTGAAAAGGAGAATCAAGAAAGTTTGAAATGTGAGAGGCAAAACTAAAAAGAATGATCTAAGATGGTGTTGCCTTCCAATGCTGACTATCCAGTTGTGCAACCAAGCTTGGATATAAATGTAAGGCAGGAAGGTATCATTTCGGACTTAGGGGCTTTCATTTGGAATCAAAGAGAAGATGACACACTATTCAGTTGCCCGGGCCATCTTGGAGGAAGAGGAGGAAGTTGGTATTGAATTTGAAAGAGAAAGACAAAGAATTGAAAGGAGAGTTAGAGAAAGATTGGAACATGACCAAAGAGAAAGGATACAAAGAGAAAGGGAAGCCCATAGGAGAGCTCAAAATCCACCCTTAAGAGAAATTCAACTTCGAGGGAATCAAGTGAATCAAAATTAGAATAAAAGCTGGATAAGAAGATTGGATCTTTCTCCCCAGAAAGGTTTGAAAGACTACAATTAGAAAGAATTCTTTCAAGGCAGAGATGGAAAGAAACAAATGTGCTTCTCAAGAGACAACCATCAAGAGACAACCAAGGATGCAGGCTCCTGTTCCAGATCAAGATGCTTTCACCAAACTATAGCATATATCAACCATCACGCATCTTGTAGCAGCATGAAGACAAACGAAGGATGATGTAATAGGTGTCGTGTCTTGTCAAACACTTAGAATATTTTCATCACGTCTTTGTAATTTGTATTTGACATATGTAATTGCATGTGATAGTATCACGTGCAAAGTTGTAACATGTAATCAGGTTGCAAGTGCATTAGGCATGCAATTTTGAAAAAGTCAAAATTAGTTAGTTAGTTAGGGAATAAGTCAAGGTGGTTAAGGATTTTCCTCTTTTCTCTCCATCTTTCTCTCTCTTCTTTTCCTATATAAAGGAGGGAGCTCATTGTAAATAATCATCTTTTGGCAAGACAAGAAAATTCTTCCAGTTTGTATCTACAATCTAAGACTTTGAGCTTAGATGTAAATTTGAATTGCTTTCAATAGAAGAGGCAACTTGCTTTCAAACTTTGTGTTGATTTAAGGTGTTATGTGACAACATTTTCTGGTTATTGATTGTGAGTTTTGGAGTTTTTCTCAAGAGGGATTTGAATTCAATTGTGCAGACTTTGAGCTGTCTATTGCATTCAGAGCCAATTTGAACTTTTGAAGACTTTGTGCTGCAGGAGGACAAGTTGTGATAGATAGTAGTGGCTGCAATTACTTAGAGCTGAAGACTTTGGGCTTCAGTTGTAAGTATTTTTATTTCAAGAGTATCTAGTAAGAGACTTTGTGCCTTACTGGTTATTCTGCTTGAATCCTCACGAGACAAGTGCAGGAGACTTTGGGTTCCTGTTTTTGTTTCACAAAATATAAAAAGAAAGCTGCTGCCCTTGGTATTGTTCTTATGTCAACTCCCGGGTCACTGGTATTATCGTAGCAATAAGACACCTTTTGTTAAGTTAGAAAGCAGTAGTTGTACGCAAATCGTTCCTGAAAAAAGAGGAATTGATTAAGAGAACCGCCCTTTTTGTAATTCCAGTTAAGTTCCTGTTGAAGCCACGTACGGTAAGAAGGGAGCCTCCCCTATTGCTGAGAGGAGAGAGAAATTTCATAAGACGTTCCCTAAAGTTACAATTTTGTAAGGTGTAGTCTTAGCGGTTTACAAAATTTTTAGCCAACAATTAGTAAATCCTATTTGTAGATAATGATCCTTGATGCTATTGATCTATATCGATTAATGGGACAATTGCTGACTTCTGTTCTTATTGGCTGCTTGCAGATTGTATCTTGGATCCTTGTGATCAGTCCCAGTTATATGTTTATAAACCACGATTTCCTCTTCGCTGATTCTTCCAACATGATTTGGATATCCTTTTTATAACTTGTCTGATGAAAGAGTTGTAACTCTTGAATAAGGAAAGGAAATTTTTTTCTCAATAACATCTCTTCACAACATAAACAAATCTCTTCTTATCTAATCACATCTCATAGCTATCGATTAGTTCCTTCTTAATCGCTGTCCTCATGACAATTGACCGTCTCAAAACTATTGTACCTTAATCGCTGATGTTTAGCCATAATCGTGATGATACAATCGTTGTTACCTGTTGACAGGGAGTATCGACTTTTTTAGGATAATCACATCTTTAATATCTTCTTTATGATTGCTATTATATTGTGTCTCTTCTTCAAGGATATTAATTAGACTTATTTGTTCGTCCACTGACTTGCAGTTGTAAATGCCTTGGTGAATAGTTGAATTAAGTCGATAGTTCTAGATTCATTTCTTCGTCTCAATGTTCTCTCCTTTTTGACCAACCCGTTGGCTTATCTAATTACAGTCGCTATTCTTTGTATTAGTTTACTGATCTGTGTAGTTGTTAATCATCATGATGGTAATAATTAGCATCGATGCTTCTATTCAGATATAATATCTTTGGAGCCCAAATTTACTCAAGAGGAGTCTTCAATTATAGAAAAAACTTAGGATATAGTTTTGATTGCGAGGGGCTGCAACAATTGGAAGTGTTAGCCATGGAGGTACCATGAACCACAATCATCCTTCTTAAACCAATGACAAAGAGCATTGATACCTAGACCTCTTGCATTCACAAACTCTATGAACTCATCAGTAACCAAATCTCGCATATCATCATCAGGAAGGAGTCTAAGGAACCCATCTGACACTTTTAAATCTTTATAGGGTAGAAGTGTTTTTGGCATATTAAGATATTGTTTCCAATGATATTTTTGACAACAATTGCTTGCAATTGTTTGAAGGTCTCCTCAGGGTCTTGCTCTTTGTCATTTGTGATTTTCTTCATCTTCTCTGTTGTCGGGATAATTATATGTACGGGTTATTATATTAATAAAGTATTATGTTAGCCTTGGTTGTTAGTGACTAAGAAGTTAGACAATTACGTCACAACGTTTCGGTCGTGGCCCTTCGGGTAGTTTATATACCCTCTCAGAGGATGGACATGGGGGATATTATTGTATTATTTGTACGATGTAAATGTACTTGCTAGTCTGGAATAATTAATGAAAGCATCTATTGTTCTCTGATATATTCTGTATTTATTATATTTCTTGTACTATATCTGTGCAATACTAAGTTTACCCCAGCGGGCAAACATCTGGCGCCGTTGCCAAACGAATCTAGCAAGTGACAGAATGAGTGGACGGACGGGAATACCACTTGAGGACGAATGAAGACGGAACCACATAACTTTTTGAAGAAGAGCTTAATCATTTATGCCTAATCAATTGAATAAAAATAGAAATTTAAAGAAGGAACTCGAAGAGGAACAAGCCGCTAGAATTGCTGTACTCGCACATCAGCAAGTCGAGAGAAGGGAGAGATTCAGAAGACGCGCCGAAGGACTAATGAAGGGAGTAAGTGAAGGTGAGTTTCTGGAGAAATCTAACTGAGAGGCCGAAAGAGGTGATGAGGAACGCCTAGAGGAAACAAGGAGTTTGTTCGGTTCCTTAACCTTAACCCCACGGATAGAAGCAAGAGAAGCCCGAAGGAAGGAAGAAGAGGAAGCCACACGGAGGGAGGCTCAGGATACTGTTGCCACCGAGAGTATCGAAGTGACAGAGGGGCACGGGGATCACAGTAGCCCACTAGGCTTGGATAGTTCCAGTAGTTTGAGGACATCAAGTGGTATGATACCAAACATTTTTGGGGTATTGACGCTGGCAGTACCATCCCAGCCTGTAACACAACCGGTGCTGCAAACACAGTCGGCACCTAGAAAAGTAAACATGATGACTAACAAAGAAAAGTTGCCAAAATTCCATGGCGATGGGAAGGAAAATCCAGTACGACATTGTCGTGCATGGGAGACAATCTAGTCGGCGAATGGAGTTGCCAACCACCCAGAATGGGTAAAACAGTTTCCGGCTGCATTGAGAGGGGTAGCCATCGACTGGTACTCCGATGTGGACAAAACAAAGGTGACCACTTGGGACGAACTCAAGACAGAATTCCAAAAGGAGTTTCGGCTCCTGAGGGATGACAATGAAATCGTTTCCGAGATATATGGTACCAAACAAGGTAAGAAAGAGACTGTGCGGGCTTACAATTGCCAACTGAAGGAGTTAGTCGGAAAAATGGATAGCCATCCATCGGATGGCCTGAAGAAAAGATGGTTCGTGGAGGGCTTGAAATCTAACCTACGGAGGAAAATGAAGATAGTGCCCCCACCTCATACATAGACACCTATAACCGGGCGATGGACTTGGAGAGCGAACAAAAGACCTCCAAGAAGAAAAGAAGCAAGTCCTCTTCTGACGAAGATGACACTTCGGATGATGACAGTGGCAGTGAGGGCGAGTCGAAGGGAAAAGTCAGGGCACTCCAAAAGGACATGGAGAGAATGATGAAGGAGTTCAAGACCATGAAAGGGGGTACCAGCAAGGGGGAAGTTGGCATATGGTGTATGGACTGCAAGGCGGGCGGCCATACAACGGGGTTGTGTCCCAAAAAGACATTTTGTGACATTTGTCAGATCATGGGCCATTCCACTAAGGAATGCCCATACAACATGAAGGTGAGGAATCAACAAGTGCTATTTACCCAAGAGCAACCATCTATATCAGGGGCAAAGACTAACAATAACGCATCCTCCGGCGGGTACAGAGGCAACTTACGTGGTGGCGAAAGGGGCAAGAACAACACCAACACGAGTCGAATACAATATGACTCCAAGGGTTGGCCGATGATCCAATGCCGAGCTTGCAATCAGTGGGGCCACTCTGGTAGGGACTGCGACAAAGGCGACACCCTGCAGAAGCTCTGCCGCTAGTGTGGTCCTGGCAATCACGAGGATGCCAATTGCCCAAAATCTGGGGTCAACTTGCTGAACATCGACGGAACGAGAAGTGACGAGGGGGTACTAGCCGTCACATGATCACAAGCAAAACAAGGGGCACGGGAAGGTAAGGAAGAAATAGAGAAGGCGATGAAGGCACCAAAAGAAAGATGGGAGATGGCTACCACCTTGGGCCGGAGGGAGGCCGAACAAAACATTTTGAGACAAATGTTACAATTAGAGGTACCGGTGAAACTTCAGGATCTCCTTCACACCATGCCTCACTTGGGAACGACACTGTTGGGGAACTTGGCCACGTAGCCGAATACCACACGTACGGACATCCCTGGAGGGTCTGCAATGGACCCGATGATACTTGCTGTAAACAACAATAGTTACCTAGCAGTCGTCGAGATGGGCATCCTTGGCACCATCCTAACAAACACTATAGTGGACGGAGGGTCAGGAGTGGACGTCCTTCCAGAGGCAACGTGGAAAAAACTAGAAAAGCCCACCTTGTGGCCACCAACCTTCAACTTACTGGGTGCAGATCAACAGGGTATCAAACCACTCGGGACACTGATGGCACAATCTGTCATGGTCGGTACACAACCGTTTGTACTCGACTTTGTCGTCATTCCACTGAAGCAGAAAGGCTATGACACCATACTGGGTAGAGGATGGTTAGTGATAGCCAAAGCGAACCATAATTGGAAAAGGAATACCCTTTCGATGGAGAGTGGAGGAAAAAAGTTCATAATTGATCTTCATACCCAGTTGGTGAGTGAGGAGATAACTTCCTCCTCTGAAGGAGAAAATGATCAAAGGGACGGAATGGAACTGAATAGTGAAGGTGTGCTAAGATTGGGAGAATACGCAGAGGATGATGCAGATTCACTGAACGGTCTCTTCCACTGGCAAATAGAGGATTACGAACTCTTCCGACCAGCATGGAATGTACTAAGTATTGAGGAGGTGTCAGAAACATTTCCCTCCGAGTACGGTGAATACAATGAAGGGGATGCGAAAGTAAGCAAAGTTCCGATGGATAAATTTGATGAGCGAAACCCCCTGAGGTATAAGGAGCCGTTTGTCAAACCAATGAATTTGGGCAAGGAAGCGGAACCTAAGATCATTTGTGCCGGCGACGATTGGAGTTTTGGGTGGAAGACCGTAGCTTTTAAAATCTTTATTCTCCTTCTTATGTACGAGAAAAAGACCATGGTCCCTGTAGAATTTATGGTTCCAAGCCTTTGGATGGCCATTGAAAATAGACTCGGCGACAAGGAAAGCTTGAGGGAACGGTTGCACAATGAGATTAAGCCAGGAAAATTTGGGGAAGTCAGCTACGACGGGGCTGTCAAGTTGTGGACTCTCGACAGACTGGAGATACATGAGGCTATCAACGAGTCCAAATTGAAACCTTACCCGAAGAGGATGGACCTGAGAGAAGGGACAGAGCAATCGAGAAGATGGAAAAAGACTCGAGAGGTCAGGCAGGCGACCCGAGGGCCGTCCATATGTGCGACCGAAAGAGCATTCAAAAGGTAAAAATAAAAAAATTAAAAATTAAAAAAAATGAAAAAAAGGTTGAAAAAAAAAGGGCACCGTACAGCCGCATGGCAAAAACGAAAGGAAAACGAAGAAAGTGCATTGTACAGCAAAAGAGGAAAGTGCACCATATGACAAAAAGGCCGTACGCACGCAAGGGAAGGACTTAAAAGGCCACTGTACGGTATGGGCGCACAAAGCATCAACACACCGTACGACACTTAAAGTACCATAATTGGTTAAGGACATCGTACGGTGCAGACATGCAATACACTGTACGGCACAAGACAACATTGCATTGTACGACACACTAGAGATAAAAGTAGAAAACACCGTACGACGAATAGGGAGATACAAGTACATGTCCGTATGCTGGACAAGGCATCCAAAGCCCGTACGACATCCAAAGATAAGTGCAGAGGAACTGTACGGCAAAGCACCGTACGGTATAAGGGGAGGTTTTAAAACATAAGGCCGTATGATTTCACTTACTCATGTAGGAAGCACAGTTCGTACGGTAAGGAGGAAATCAATAACAGTGTCATAGTTCATACATTTCGTATGGTAGGGAAAAGGAAAAGCCAGCAGCAGAGAAAGGAAAAATAAATAAGAGAGAAGCCTACGGAAAGGAGTACTGATGGACGCAGGTGAAAGGAGAAGTAAAACGAAACACAGGGGAAAGGTACTCAGCTAAAAAAATGAATAAAAAAAAGGACGACAAATAACAACAGTTCGCAGTGCATAACGTATGGTACCGAAGGGAACGACATAAGCAGGTAGTGAAGAAAACATAAGCGGTTAACAGAAAGACTATGGGAGCGGAAGAAAATCACAAAATGGTGTGTTCCATGGACTTCTATGTGAGTTTGAGGGTGTAAAATTGGTGTGTTCCCGTGGGGGCGTTGCCCCTTGACCCCCTGTCAGTTTAGTTATTAGCCTTCGGGGAGTGTGACCAGTTGATGAGACCCGGAGCTGCTGCACGCATGGAGTGTCTGCATGCCGGAGGTGGAGAGAGCATTGGAGCAAGCCTTTCGAGAGGGGTACTACGCTTTGAGGCACTCGGAGTAGGTGTTGGCTAGATGTGAGGCTGTCTTGGTGGATGCATAGAGAGCTCGGGAGGAGCTGACCACCCGGTTGGAGGTAGTAGAGCGACACTTGGCTCAGCGTACCCAGGAGTGAAGGCAGTACGGGTGCCTATCGAGGTTAGATTGGCTCGGAAGACAGTATTGTTTGAGCAAGAGTTAGCGGAGGCTACAGCTGAAAAGAATGTTTTGGAGACAAGTTTGGTGTAGGCACGAGAGGAATGTGATGTGACGGGAAAGACCTACTAGAAGTAGCATTGATGGGGAGGGCGGCACTTCAGCTTTTTCAGGGATGCCCCTCCGCCCCTTCTTCTCAGTGATTTTCTTATCCTATGTATTGTATTTCATCTCCCTTTTGTTGTGAGTCATCGGAGATGACTTTATTTTTTTGGGGGGATGATGTTGTCAGGATAATTGTATGTACAGGTTATTATATTAATAAAGTATTATGTTAACCTCGGCTGTTAGTGACCGAGAGGTTAGACAGTTACGTCACGACGTTTCGGTCGTGGCCCTTCGGGTAGTTTATATACCCTCTCAGAGGATGGACACGGGGGATATTATTGTATTATCCGTACGATGTAAATGTACTTGCCAGTTTAGAATAATTAATGAAAGCATCTATTGTTCTCTGATATATTCTGTATTTATTATATTTCCTGTACTATGTCTGTGCAATACTAAGTTTACCTCAGCGGGCAAACATTCTCAAACATTGAGTCAATGCCATCATACACCTCTCCAATGCAAGGCCTTTCCATGTAAGTGTAGCGAAGCAAGCTCATAATGGTCTTGTGAAGTGAAAGAGATACTCCATATGTTCTCACCATGAGTTATTCAATATCCTTTGCTTAATTTTTGTTTTCCTCTCAGTGCTGCTTTGCCTTCATTTAGACCAATTATTGCCGATCATATTGCAAAGTGCCACTTTCACTTTCACAAGTCGTCTCAAGGTGATTAAGTTAGATGCAAAATGGGTCTCAACAACCTGTAATAGAAATATGTAAAAAAATACAATTAAATAGAGACAAATGTTAAAAAAGAATAAAAACTATACAATCAAGTGATGAAAATCAGAAAACGTAAAATACTAATTTAAATTGTTTAAAATTAAATTAGTACTTCAAGTTCACTTACTTTCAATAGCTCTAAATTTGAGAATAATATGACAAGTCCTTGAGACATGTGGTTGTTTGTGATGAACATTTCGATGTCCTCAACCTCTGCATACACCTCTTTAATCCACCCAATTTTATTCCCAATCTTTTGTAGCATAACATTGAGTGAGTGGACCACACAAGGTGTCCAAAAGATATGTTGATATTGTTCAACCAACAAACCGATTGCTCAACAATTTTTTGTATTGTCCATTATGACTTGAACAACGTTTCTAGGTCCCATTGTCTCGATGACATAGATGGGAATATCAACAATAAATTGCCCAGCTTTTACTTGCCCCTCACAATCGACGAATTTCAAAAACATTACCTCTTTAGGGTACATTGCAATGACATTGATCAAGGGGTGATTTCTTGAATCTTTCCACCCATATGAAACAATGGATACCCTTGTCTCAATCCATAAATCCCTTATGGGCTTCAATGCATCCTCAACCCCCTTGACCTCTCTTTCCAACAAGCTATTGTGTATCTTCTCATAACTAGGCCCCTTATACCCTCTTTGAGCTTTATTGACACTTTTCAACATCTTCTATTACGGGGAGCAAACAACATTGAAGGCAACCTATTTGCATGTATGCATCTTGCTATATCTTGGTCACCAATGTCCCGATTCATTTTGAAATGATGTTTCCAAAGGCCCCTTTCTTTTGCGAGTAATGAGTGCTTGAGTTTCAGTTTTAGGCTCAGTTGTGGTAGTATTAAAGGGGTGGTCTTCTATTGCAATATTCGAAAATGGGGGCTGCATTCCCTTTGATATTTTAGTGGGCATATTTTGTCTATGTGGTCTCTTCTGCTTCTTCATGCTCCATGATATATTTTAATCTTGTTTCATTTGGTATGGGAGCATCCTTTTTTCCAAGGCATTTCTTTACTCCTCTTCCATAGAATCCACACAAATGGCCTTCCACTCGATAATATGAACTATTTCTTTCTACATCACAACCTTGACATTTCCAACAGAATCCCCCACCTCCTAGAAGGCGTCTTATAATATCAACATACTTCCACAAAGGAGAATTAAAATTTGGATCTAATCTTTGTTGTTCATTATTGTCTATGGAGGAAAAGGTAGATGCCATTGTAGTTCCTTTGGCAAGAAATTTTATACACATACAAAATAAATACAAGAGAATGAAAAAGAAATAGGTAGATCTTATGGACAATTAAATATGGTAGCTGTATGCACATGTCCAAAGAAATCAACTATTTGAATATTCTAATGCTGACAAGGCATATTCATCAGATGTGGCAATGAAGTGGACAAGCAAGCAGCTGACAAGCTGCGTAATTAGACACAAAACCAGCTTAAGCACCTCGAGTAGCTCATGCACATCAAGCAGCTCAAGTAAGCAAGCAAGTAGCTCAATCTAATTTTCTATTACTTTGAGTAATCCTTTGAGATTTAAACAACCTTAATCATCAACCTTTGACATCAATGACAACATGCTCCACAACAGGCATGTTTTTGATAGTGCTGCCTCTTGATTTTGCAAGGGGCTGCCTCTATATTACTGGATGGAGACTTTACCTTGGGCCAGAAAATGTTGAACTTGTGGTACATAAAGCTCTCTATGCTCAACTGCCAGCTAAATCAATATATTTATGTCTGAACATGGCAATTTGAAGTTCTAAGTAAGAGGACTGAATTATCTCCAATCATCCTCCAAAATAATCCTTGTGGATTGTTACTAATGAATATTGTTGTGACTGCAGGCATTGTGGAAAGATGCAATCCTTAGCACCTTCCAGGAAATTGCCAACTCTAGCGCAAAATGTCTTGTCAATGTGCCATCTATGGCTTGTAATGGGCGCAATATAAAAATTAGTGTAATCATCCTCATCTTGAGTGACCATCATGCTATTCTCAAATTATACTAGAAAATGGGAAAAAACAACTTACTTTGTACATTGAAGAGTAAACCTTCATGTAAATGCAGAGTTAATATATTTGATCCCTCAAAATTATCTGATAAGAGTAGATATATATCAAATTAAAGCCACTGATTACTAACAATCAATTCCAAGACTGGGCGTGTAACCTTTTTATTTCTATTTCTCATCTTTATTAGCTCCTCTTTTATTTATCTAGACTTTTGAGATGTAAGCCCAACTATCTGACATAATAAGGGAGGGTCTAAATGAGACATCTTAGACTTGTGACAGCTGAAAGCTTAGGAGCACACTTTTCAATGATCTCAGTATTGTTTTATTTTGATCATATCACTAATTCAAGATTGGATTACCTTGTCATCTCAAGGTCAAAAAAATTGAAATTACTGTTATAGTATTTTGCATTACAGCTTCCATAGAGGAATCAATAACTCTATAGGCTAGAGAGAAATTAAATTCATGCATTGCATTTCCCAAAAACATTATTGTAATTTGGATCAAGAAAATAAACAAATTTATTAAAACTCATTTTTTTTCTTGTAGAATTTGAGACACAAGAGGCATGCGAGGCAGCATATTTCAAGGTAGTTTTCCAATTTACATAACAAGTTTCAAGCTTGAGCAAGATATTCCAGTTTGATTAATTTCTAATTTTCCATGTTATTGTTTCAATTCCTCTGTGTGAATTTTCAGTTTGATATTAGGATTGTAAAACTGTTGACAATGTTGCTAATTTTCCTATTTTTTTCATAGAACAGCTAGTAATAAAGGGTGAGGTTATAGAATAATATGCTAGTAGTTGCAAGGGGCACATTGATAGTCAGTCATACAAAAGGTTGGAACTGAAAGATGTGAAAACTAAGAGCAGGGGGATGTAACAGGCACTGATCATGTGGGAGAGGATATGCGCAAATGGTGGTGTGACGAGAGCAGAATTGCGGACAAAATGCGCATGAGAGATCATCTGTGAAATGAAAGCAAAAGTATAAACAAAATGTGTTAGGTGCATGCTTCAGTGTAAGAAAAGAGAAAGTGAGTACAGATGTTATGGGGTTAAGAAAGGAATGCTGCACAATTGATTTAACCAAATGAAAACTGGAGTATATAGCATACGTTTTAATTGTTGAGTAGCACATTAAACAAACTATATAGCAATGCCTAAATGGATTAGCTGTTGCAGCCAATATATAATGTCCCCTTTCATTTGACCTTAGAGAATAAATAAATGATTAAAATTAAGTTGTCAAAACATAAATAAATTAAAAGATGACAAATTTTAGTTATTTTAAAAGGTCGTAAAAAATTAATTAATTAAATTTTAAATAGTCCTAAGCTTCTTGAGATTATTTATTTTCAATTAATTAAAAATAAACCTTGGCTATTTTAATAAGTGACTATTTTATGTCAATTATAGATTTATGAAATGTGTCACTTTTTGAGCATAAAAGAAAAGAAAATTAATTAATTCTCTGAAAGATGAATATAAAATGGGTTGAGAGCCAAGAACAATTTATTCTCGACTTGTTACTTTCTTGGAGAGCTTTGGGAGCTTCTGGTTTTGTAATGCTCCCTATTTGGGACTTTATTTGATTTGCCCTAAAATTCCCAACTAGGGTTTGGTTTGTGCTTGGAAATGGAATTTTAACTTAGTCTGTAGTGTTCTCTACTAGGAGGCTGCCAATTGTTACACAATGGTAATTGCTTGATATTATTAAAAGAATGAAACGTACATATATAGGCAAGGTTGCACAAGGATGGGGGTACTTGGGTACTTAGGGTATGGGTATGAGTATTTTTCAAAATAGGGGATGGGGGTACTTGGGTACGTCAATTTTTAACATATTTTAATATTTTATAGAAAATCTGAAAATATGAGTCATGACAATGAGTTTACAAAACAAGATAAGTGATAAAGTTTGCAGATGTAATGTATTGTTTTCAGTTTTAGATTTGCAATAAGTTTGTAATAATAATATATGCTAAACATTTAGATACATAACAGAGAAGGCAAACTTTAAACATGGACAAGAAGATCATAAATCACATAACAATGACAGTGCAAATGATAAACTTTTAACCTGAACAATGATAAAGTTTACTCTTAATCCACATTGTATCAAAGTTTCAAACTGATTACGTATTGAATTAAGCTTGATAAACAACAAGCTGATATGCTTCAAAAAACCGAAACAAAAATCAGAAATCTGTTGGCATTAAGAGATGGTAACCGGTAAGCTTACTCCCGGTACATGGCAATTAAGTATTGTCATTGATTGGCAAAATAAAAAAGAGGTGCTTTGACATCTCAATGTAAGGTCTAAAGATCTAAGGTGAACACCAAAGGTGGATTTGTATGCAAAGAGACTGGTTTGGCAACCGGTGACACTATGCAAGTAATAAGAGACTATATCCACTCATCAAAAGGAACCGGTCACTAAGAAAAGTGCATCAGCAACTGAGGAATGAATACAACCGGTGTCGACTACGCAACCGAGGAAAGGTTGCAACCGGTAAGCAGAGGAAGGAAAGGTGACAGGTCAAAGTTCCTACCTGTTCACAACAAAAAGATCTTAACCGATCAAGTAAAGACTTCGTTATGGTAAGATAAACCGGGGAAGTCATAGTCAACTATCTGTTAAACAACTCCTTGACTAGGATTTATTGCACGAAATCCGAAAGATTTTGAGTTAACATGATGATCAGTGCAAGGCGCATTTGAGGGTTTTAAAGCCGGAATTTGTGGATTTAAAACATGAAGTTATCTCTTTCGAAGGAAAGGTGATTAAGATGCATCTATTGTTTTGTTCATAAAGCAGATAAAGCAAGGGCATGCATTGGATGTTTCCTCAGTGAACTAATACTCCACTGGGTGACGAATCCGAAGGAGATCTGTAAACAGGTGGTGCATGAGAAGCGCAATTAGGGTAAGGACTCTATATATTCTTCTGTCTGTTAAGAATATAGGTTGCCCTCATTCTGCCAAAAGCAAAGAGTGAACCTGTACACCGAAGAAGCTAAGGTGAATAAAAAAGAGACAAGAGTGTGCAGAGAAGCACAACAGAAAAGGAGAACATACCAGCAGTGACCAGTGATGTTTCTCAGTTGAGTATAACAGAGATCTTATCAGGCTGTACAAAGCCAGTTGTAAAAAGTCAAATCCTTCTATTATTTTCTAATAATTACAATTGCTAAATCCCAATATTTTGGGTGGACTTTAACAGGTCCCTTGTACTAAATCCCTTAACCGGGTCACATCTTTTCAGGTGTTCTAAGTCATCTAACCAGGCAGGCACTAACCGGCCTTATTGTATCAAATCCCTTAAACGGGTTGCATCTAATAGTGCATTGTAATCCTTTAATAGGGAAGGCTCCTAACAGGGCGCACTTTAGAAGAGTGCAGAATTTGTGAGGTCTCCTCACACCGTGGTTTTCACCCGATTTGGGTTTCCACGTGATAAATCTAGTGTCACTTTGTGATTGATTGCTTGATGCTACTTTTATGCTTGAATCTGTTTTTCTTACATTTATAATTATACTTCATCAGATTTATTTCAAAGAAGTTTTATAGGTGTTGATTCACCCCTCCCCTCTCAGCACCGGTTGGGACTGTCAAAATCTTAATCAAGGTCCTTAGCTATGATTCTCTCCACTGAGTACCCGCTGAGTATCTGGTACTTGTGTATGTGTACCAGTACCTGGTACGCGTCCCAGGGGTGTGGGTATGAGTACCCATGCAACATAGTAATATATAGTCAATTACATTGTTGATGTTTCCTAAAGAAACAATCAAACACTAAAGATTGAATTAGAAACAAATATAATCTACCTAAAAATACAATATTGACCATCAAATATTATTCTAATATCCTCCCTTAATGTTCAATCTTCGAACTAGACCAAGTTGCCCCCTCAATTTTGCAAACTTTTCTGGGCCTAGGGACTTGGTGAGACTGTTTGCAGTCTGATTCTTAGTTGGAACATATTGCAACTGTACAGATCCATCCTCTACAAGCTTGCAGATGAAATGATAGTGAAGCTCAACATGCTTGGTCCGCTCGTGGAAGACTGGATTTTTGGCAAATTTGAGCACCCCTTGATTGTCACAAAATAGTAAAGTTACTGGAAATGCCACCCCTAGCCCCTGACATGCCTATTGTCGTATCTGGTACGGATACGGATATGGTACGACACAAATACGTGGGAAAACGTATCCACCTGTTTTTGGAAAGATGCCCATTTTTTACTTGTGCCAGAATCGTTGAATGCAAATTCTTAAACAAATTTAGCCGAATTCTGGAAATTATCGTCAGTAAATTATATATTTAAAAGGGAATAAAAAATAAACTGCCGTTTTTGCAGAAAAATCTTCAGTTAACTACAAATTGATTTCTGTTAGCATTCGTGATAGAATCAGTGAATGCAATTTGCAATAAAAAACAAACTGCCTTTTTTGCAGAAAAATCTTCAGTTAACTACAGAGTAATTGTCGTTTTTGCACCCGTGGTAGAATCGGTGAATGCAAATTGTAAAAATAAATGCAATCGAATTTAGAAAAAGCTTTAGTTAAGTACAAATTTAATGGAGAAAATAAAAATGTTTGTTATAAATAAACCCTCGGAGTGATTGAATATTACAACATTCATTTTTGGCCTGTTCTGCATTGATTCGGCAATTTATTTTTGCATTTGCGAGGGTTTCTTTTGGATTTTCTTGTTACTTTAGGACATTTTTCAAAGTCATTTGGTTCTTGTGCTCATTTTTCTGGTGTCGTTCGAGTTCCATCCTTCTCATTTTCGGTCACACTTTTCTTTTGCTGTGCACATGTATAATAGTTAATGTTAAATTCAGTGGGTTTGATTTTATTTCTTTGCTTTTCATAGTTTGTTTAGGTTTTTTTAAAAATAAAAATTATATGATTCTATTTTTATATGGTTCATATTACAATTTACACCTTAAAATGATTAATATTGAAATTGTTAAATAGTTTATAAAATTGAATAAATAGATATAAAATTTAAATAGTTTAATTTTAATATTATTTAGTTTTTGTAGAATAAGTTTATATTACAACTATTAGAACTTAAGTTAACTTTATATTTATATTTATATTTAGTTTTCTAAAATGAGTTTATATTAAAATTTTTAAGTTAACTTGATATTTGTTTATGTAATTATTTTACTTTATATAATTGTTATTTATTTAATTTTTATAAAACTGTTTTAGTAGTCACCATTGGAATATTGAATATATAATTTTGATGAAATTAATTAATATTATAAATCTATTTAATTTATTTTAAATTAATAAATAATTTAGGTTTAAGTTTTTAACTTATATTCTTGTAAAACTAAATTTGAAATAAGAATTATTGAACATATATTATAGACTATTTAAATTACATTAAATTATATTATTAAATCAATTTATAAATTATAATTACAATTTGTGTTTTATAAACTCAATCTGAAATTGTTTTTATTTTATAATTTTTTTGTAGGAAATAAATCATGGCGTATCGTCGTCATTGGATGTCAAAGCATCAAAAAATGACAAGTGGATCAAACCAAATGCTAAATATCTGTTATGGAAACATGTAACCATCCTTGAAAAATTTCAAGGTGGTGGAGGTTTTAAATAGAGGTGTCACGAATGTCTAATTGACTATAATGGTTCTTATACTAGGGTTCGTGGACACTTTTGTCACATAAAAGGTACGGGATGTGAAGTGTGCCCTGGGCGAAAGGTTGATGGTCAACCAGGGAAGGGATTGTCAACTTAGGAGATTGTGAATTATCAAAAAGAAGAGGATGAAGCTAATATTCGAGTTCAAATGTCAACTCAAAGGTCAAGTCTAAATAGACCTCCTTTGCATCCAACTTTAGGAACATCTGTTGGGCAAAAGAGGAGCAATTTAGGACCTCTTGAAAAGCCATTTAATTTGCAAAGTCGAGAGGATACATATAAGAATATTGCCTATTGTCTATATGCGAATGGAACTTCATTTAATTTGGTTCGCTCCCCATATTGGCAAGAGATGGTCGGGTCTATTAACGAAGCCCCAAAACGATACAAAAGCCTAGGATACGAGAAGATTTGTACTACCCTTTTGGCTAAAGAAAAAGAGATTATTGATAGACAGTTGCAAGTGATCCAAGATTCATGGAAAACTTCAGGGGTTTCCATCATTTGTGATGGATGGAAGGATGCTAGAAATAGACCACTAATTAATGTGGTTGCAATGAGCCCAAAGGGGCAATGTCTTTGAGAGAAATAGAATGCAAGACTAAAGAGAAAGACATAGTTTATTGCCAACATTCTAATTGAAGCAATTGAATATGTGGGGCTAGAAAGTGTTATTCAAGTGATCAAAGATAATGCAAAAGTATGCAAAGCAACTGGGTTTGTCGGGAAGCAAGATATCCAAACATTTAGTGGACCCCTTGTGTGGTTCATTCTTTGAACTTGACACTACAAAAAATGGCAAAATTCAGTGGATACAAAAGATTTCTGAAGAAGCCAAAGAAATTCAGATGTTCATTTGTATTCATCACATGTCACAGGCCATTTACAAATAATTCACCAAACTGGAGTTGTTAAAGGTAAATTTCTCGTCTTAAAAATATTTAAATATTTTATTTTTATTAAATGTTTTTATTGAAATGTATGTAAGATTTGTATGTTTTTAAAAATTATTATTTTTGGATTGAAGGTGGTTGAGACACGCTTTGCTACACACTACATTGTTCTCAAAAGGCTTGTTGATGTCAAATAAGCCTTGAAAAGTATGGTGATTAGTGACATTTGGGCAATATGGAGATAATCACAAACAAATAGAGCAAATAATGTCAGAACATTAATTCTTGATGATGATTGGTGGGCTCAAATAGATGATTTACTATCTTTTACTGAGCCAATATACACCCTCATTCGTCGTTGTGATAATGATAGGCCAAAACTAGGTGGCATCTATGATTGCATAGATACAACGGTGGAGTAAGTTAGAGATATTATTATAGCAAATGAGCAAGATCCCTCTGATTTTTTTATAAGCAAATATATGAGGTAATCAAGAAAAGATGGGATAAAATGACAACTCCTTTGCAACTTTTCGCATATGCTTTAAATCCCAAGTACTACCATGCTAATATGTTAGCATTGCCAAATAGGACAATGCCAAATAGCGATGTTGTGGTTGTTGAAGGATATAAAAAAGCTTTCAAGAAAATGTTTACAGATCCTAGAGTTGCTACAAAGATTCATGAGGAGTTTGGGACATTTGCATCCTTTGAAGGAACTTATGCATATGTTGATGCAATGACAGATAAAAAAGAAATGGACCCTATAAAGTGGTGGAACTTCCATGGTGCCACGACTAGACATTTGCAAAAGCTAGCTATCAAACTTCTTTCACATGTTTAATTTATATGAATTATCCTAATTAGAATTATTTCTTATTTCAGTTTTATTTGATTGTTTGTCTTTGTAACTTATAATATAAACTCTTTTATTACAGGTTTCAAGTTCTTTTGCATCTGAGAGGAACTGGAGTACATATGGATTCATCCATTCTATGAAATGAAATAGGTTGGCAGCCAGCAAAGTAGAGAACCTTGTATACGTGCATTCCAATCTTCGTCTCTTTTCACATTCCTCCATAGACTACATGAAAGGACCTAGTAGACTTTGGGATGTACAACTAGAGATAGGTGACATTGATGTATCCATAAATGCATTGACACATCTCAATCTCATTGTTGAGAATTCTGACATGGTTGGAGGATCCTTTGGGGAATCTTTAGTGAGTTATGAGAGTCTAGTTGGTGGTCACACTCGATCCAACTATCCTAACTCTTCAGAGAAACTTGATGATCTAGATCTTGAATTTCAAGAGAATAGTGATGATATTTTTGATAGCATGTGATTCTACCAAACTATTAATGTATTTGAATTTTGTTTTAATAATAAAACTATATTTAAATGTAGTATTTTGGAATATGTCGCAATTATGTGTGTTCATATTGCTTCCATTATAATGAAAATCTTCTTTAATGGCTTAGAAGATTTGATATATATATATATATATATAAAAGTTTTTTTATGAATATTGTATCCTGCCGTTTCCAAATGAGAGGTCTTGAAAAATCGTCGTATCCTTACCTGTCCCCAATACCGTACCTGTGTCTGTGCAACTTTGCAAAATAGAGGTGAAGGACATGCTTGATACATTTGCATGTTAGAAAGCATCCGTCCAAGCCAAACTACCTCACAAGCTGCTTTAACAGTTCCTTGATGTTCTACTTCAGTCAAGGAAAGAGCTATTGTGTGCTATTTCTTGTTGGTCCATTTGACTGTACCTATTCCTGGACTGAGACATATCAACAAAAGCTGCCCAACCCGAGTCTGTGAGATTGTGAAACCAATGAGTCTAGGATCTTTGCTTCTACCATATAGAATGCACCTTAGCACATGCTTCGCTAGAACCCAATGTTCATCTTTAGGGGCACTCGTGAAGCCAGAGATGTAGCTCACAACAAAACTAAGGGCAAGTCTAGTGGTAGTGAGATAGACGAGACTATTGACTAGTTGCCTGAATGTGGATTCATCCACCATAGGTGAATTTGAGTTGCTGGACAGCTTCAACCCTTTCTCCATAGGTGTGGATGCAAGTTTGCAATCTTGCATCTGAAATTTTTCTTCTAGACTCTTGACATACTTTGACTGAGATATAAAGATACTGTCATTTGATTGTCAATCCTCAACACGTAAGCAATAATGCAGAAGTCCCAAATATATCAAGTCAAAGGACTGGCACAAACTTTGTTTGAATTGCTCAATAAGAAGTGTTGAACTACTAGTAATATTCAGAGAATCAACATGGATGACAAGTAGAAGAATATCACCACTAGTAGTTTTGACATACAGATTGGAATCATGACTCTTATGAAAGCGTTGATCATTGAGGTACTTATCAATCTTTATGTACCAAGTCCGAGCAACCTGTTTCAGGCCATAGAGTGCTTTCACTTGTTTGCATACTTGGTGCTCTTTACTGACAAACATGATTTCAGGAGGCTGTGTCATATAGACTTCTTCTTGCATCTCACCTTTGAGGAATGCACTCTTGATATCCATTTGATGGATTTTTATCCAAAGTGTGCTAAAAAGGTGAGGACAAGCTGAATGGTACTCATTTTGGCCGTGGGAGCAAAAGTCTCCTCATACTAAATGCCCTCTTTTTGTGAGAACCCTCTAGAAACTAGTCGATCCTTGTGCTTATCAAGGGTTCCGTCAGCCTTGTACTGCCAATGACCTTCTTCCCAGGTGGAAGATAAAAAAGGACCCATGTGTTATTCTTCAGAATACTATGGTGTTTAGTGTTCATAGCTTGTTCCCACTCAAGTATACCTTAAGCCTCTCATTAAGATTGGGGCTTATAAACATTGTGAATGTTGTCCATAAGAGAAAAATTAATTGTATTCTGCTGCTTGCTTTTGTTTCTATTTGATCTACCCTCAATGAGCTCATTACCATGGAGATCACGTATGGTATTTGCCCACAATTTAAGCCGGAGAGTAGAAGTACCAAGTTCCAACATTTGATTTTGTGATGGCTGAAACAGGCTCAACATGATGTAGATCAACATCTTCTTGAGGAAAGTTGGGTGGTGCAATATCCTGCATGGGAGACTACAACTTTAGAGTCAAATTCGTCTGAATCTCTCCCATTAGGTGAACCTAATGGAAGACTAACACCCAAATCATTAGTCTGTAGAGGCTGATCCTCAGGACTGAAAACTTGAGAAGAGAGTTGAAAAAGCCGTCATTTTTCACCAAAGACAACATCCCAACTGAATATGAGATGATCCATGTCTACATCAATCTGTCGATATGCTTTGTGGTTTTCAATGTATCTTGTGAACATGAGCTTCTGGCTCTTGGAATCTTGTTTTGATTGTTTGGCGTCTGGAATCCAAACATAAGTTGAAGAACCAAAGATTCTTAGGTGAGTGATTTTAGGCTTCCTGCCAGACCAGGCTTCCTTTGGAGTCTTCTTAACAACTTGTGTAGGAGACCTGTTTAGAAGATAGACAATAATGTAGAGTGCTTCTATTGAAAACTTCTTTGGAACATTTCTATGTTCCAACATGGACCAGGCCATCTTAGTGATTATGTTGTTTCTCCACTCAACAACACCGTTCTGCTGAGGGGTGTAAGGTGTGGTAAGCTGATGCTTGATACCATGATGTGCACAAAATCTGGAGAAATTAGAATAACAAAATTCTCCCTTATTGTTTGACCTCAGAGTTATGATTTGTTGACCAGACTCTTTCTACAAATGCCTTAAATTTTTCAATCATGCTAAGAACCTTTGTGTTTTGTTTAAGAAAATACACCCACATTTTGCCACTAAAATCATCAACAAATAATAGAAAATACCTGGACCCAATTTTTGAAGGAGTGTTAATTTGTCCACATACATTAGCATGAAGCAATTGTAATACCTTGGAAGCTCACCAAGTATCGCCATTCGACTGATGCTTCTTTCCAACCTAATAAGCTCTGCAAACTCCATTATTTTGAGTCTAAATCTCAGGTAAGCCAACAACTAGATCCTCTCAAACTACTTGAGAGAGATAGTGTATGTTTAGATGCCCACACCGCTTATGCTAGAGATTGCTGACGGAAGAAATTTTGGCTACCATGGCATGCTCTTGAGAGTCACCAGTGTTAACAAGTCTATAAAGACCATGATCCTCGATACTCACAACAACTGTAGTGCAAGTCTCCCCATCAACAATACCACATTTGTACGAACTAAATTCTACATCTAGCCGAGAAGAGTGTCTCATAATCTGACTAGCAGAGAGAAGGTTGAGCTCCATGCTTGGAATGTAGTAAGTAAACATTGAAGAAAATTAAATTCCTTCCTCCAGATTGGATCTACACATTGCCCTTCCCAATAGTATACTCTTCTCCTCCAAAAATAACTGAATTAATGAATGGTGTGAAGTTGATGTATTAGTCAGATGATTTGGTGTGATCTACTCGGCATTTGGCCATAAATGCATAGAAGGTAGACTCCTTTTGCTTAGTGTCCTCAATGCGCTCTACTACATTGACCTTTTGTCGAGACCCTCCCTGCCTCTTCTGTTTAGAAGCCAAGTGGTGCCAACAATCTTTCTTCATGTGATTGTACTTTGGCAATAATTGCACTGAATGTTCTTCTTGGAGCTGTCTTGGATCTTTCTGCTTAGAGAATTGATTGTTGCCTTTGTCCTGAGTAGAGGAGTTTGCTGTGAAGGCCTGTTCTGTGGAGGAAAAACTAGCACCGTTATTGAATTGTTGTCACCATTGGTTTTGCTTCAGAAGTTTGGTGCAAAGATCTAGAATCTTCAAGTCAACATTAGTGGAGGTAATGTTGATCATCTCAATGTACTAGTCCTAAGACTTTGGTACACTTTTCAAAGTGATTACTACCATGTCTTCTTCCTCCATTGTTTGAAAAATCACCTCCAACTGATCATTGATGTTCTTGATTTTTGTAAGATGCTACAGGGACATCCTCTCATCCATCATGATCAATAAAATCATGTTCTTAATAAAAACGCATGGCTCTTGTCTGACGTTTTTGTTGAAATATAGTTTCTATTAGATTTAATGTCTGATGGAATCACAATTAAATATAATTACATCAGTTATGTAATGCTCTACATTAGCATTACAGTCAGATTATAATCTGGACTGTAATGTTAATGCAGATCACTCTTAATAGTTAATTATGTTTATTGTTTTTGAAACTCCTATGCAGATTGATCTTGTCTAGAGATGATTAGTTAAGAGATGTTAAGTAAACTAATTATATTAGTTAGTAATTAATGGACATCATGAAGAGTCATGATCCTCCAAGTTGCTGACCCTTTGTATAATATATATGCTTGATTGGAATGAGGAATCAATCAATCACAAAGGCAATTGCATTCCTCAGTCCATCAACAAGAGCAGATTATTCACTTACCTATTCATCCTATATTTCCTTAACAGTTTCATGTAGGCCCTTCAAATAGTCTCTTATTTCAACAACTTTCTTGAGGCAACAATTTAATAGTATCACGGCTTTCGATTTTCGCTCATCAAGCTTGTCTTGATTTGGTCCCACTATTGTAAGATGAGTCGACTTGACTAGAACAATTTGGTCAAGGCATCAATACTCAAAATCGTCATCATCTATTGGTTCTTGGTGTTGTAGTAGAGGTCATTGAACTTCTGACTATGGTCCAACCTTATGTTGGTCAAAGACGTCATCTTACATGCTTTTCGAGGCACGAAAAAATGAGATAAACAAAAGAGGTAGAAAAATAGTCAGAAGCTGATTGCATGAAACTTGAGGTACATAACCCAATGCACAAGAAACAAAAGGTTGTGAAACCCTAGCTTCTGAAAAAATTGCAGATTTAGAGACCCCAAAAGCCTAGCTCAAAATGCAGAAGAAATTCCATGTTTATAGGCAGAAACCCTAGACTCGTTGTAATGACCCTTGTCAATTTACGGTTTAAATGGCAACAAACTATTAATTGTGCTTATGGACAAATTTATGATTCTATCTATTTAATCATACTAAAGAAAAGTGTCTTATTTATAACAAGTTACCTACATGTAATTAATAATATTAGTTTCCATCTTATTACCTTGACTAACATAAGAAAGACGGATTTGGGAATGCATCCAAGGTGCCTAGAGACCACTCCAATAGGCTCCCGCAAGGTTTATAGGTCCAAGCCCGCAACTCATCTCGGAACTAGGCCCTTAGAGTTTTGGGACGTTGACCCTTACCCTATCTTGGGACAGAAAGCTATTGGTTGGATTTAGACAAGCCCCTCCTTGGAGTCATTCTTGTATTCCTCCTCTTAATCTAGCAAGGTGATAATTCTGTACTTGATCAATTATATATATATATATATATATATATATATATATAAACTATTAATTAAATATTTGTGTGTAAAGACATATTTCCCTTAATTCATCAATGATAGCCAGTGCTTAATATAACGTAGGATGCTTGATATTGCATACCTGCTATTGCTGTACATATACGGTCCTGTTGTTGCAGAACCCTAATTTATACCGTGAGTAATTAATATTACTGAATAAGTCTGAATACGTATTCTGCTATTAGTGAATATGTATTTTCCTCTCTGCTGCGATGCCTCTACCTTGCATCAATGACTAATACTTATAGTTTCTCCTCAAGAAGGGACGTGTCTTCTTAGTACTCGATGACGTCCTTCCCGTGTGAGCCGACGAGACCCTTGGTGACCTTGTTATTTCCTGCGTGGCAATACACGTCTGTACATTACGTTAACGACACAAATCATACTCAATAATTATTGATCGTTTGTATTGTTTGCAGATTATTAGTCGTATCCCTTTGCCGTTCAAGCTTATAGGTCTTCATCCTCAACGATTCATATTAATATCGGGTATAGTGTTATAATATTATTATTATGCTAATTTATTCATTAGTATACTTTTAACTTTGTAGTATTATAATATTATTGCATTAATTTATTTACGAGTATTGTTAATAATTAATATATATTTGTATAATTTAGTCGTTTATAAATATTGTTTGTTAATTATTAAATATTCATTTAACCAATTATATATGTATAATTCATTGTAATTATTTATTCAATAATAAGGTTGATGATCAATACATTAATCAATATATTTTATTTATTTATTTATTCATATATTCATAGATAGGGAATGTCACACTCGTTTATGAAAAAAGAAAACCCAGAGTTGTATTTGAAAGCATAGAGACCGAAGAGTTGGAAAACTGAGATTCTGTTCATAGAAAAATCTAATCAATCCTGTTGCAGAGAAACAAAATAGAAACCGTGCAAAAGAAACACGAGCTGCTAATGGAAAGAAACCGCCCAAATGTAGGTTGAAGAACACACATGAACCGTTTTTATCACAAAATGACACACATGCATGACAAACGGATAAAAAACTACCGAGCAAAAGCGCTTTGTAGGTCGTAGGAAATACTGGGTCGCGCAAGAAGGCAAAAAGAATTCAACATGAAAGAGAGAATCAACAAAACATAATCAACAAAGAAATAAGTCCCATTGGCGAAATCTTTGTTCTTTACAGATGCACGTCATTGAGGAAGACGGCCAAGAAACCCATGAGGTCTTAGAAACTCGAACATAAAAACGTCGACTGTAATGCAAATAGGTTTCGAGAAAGAAAAACCTTTAAAGAAAGGTTCGAAAAGATTTTTGAACGAGTTTTCACTAAAAATTCCTTTCTAGAAAATTTTAGAATTATAAAAATTTTGGAAAAAAATCTATGCTTCGCATGCGTTGATACCATGTTACCCAATGGTAATTGCTTGATATTATTGAAATAATGGAATGTACATATATTAGCAATTACATTGTTTATGTTTCCTAAAGTAACAATCGAACATTGAAGAGTAAATTAGAAACAAATCTAATCTACGTAAAAATACAATATTGACCATTAAGTTATATATGCATATATTATTCTAATACCAATTCCCAATGATTAGCATACATCACTATGCACTTAAATCAGATTTAAGGGGGTTTTTAATGTTACAAATGAGCTCAGAAGATGTATTGGAGTTGAACAACACTTTTTGGAGTGATTTTGAATAACTTGTCTGAAAGTTGCTATTTTTTAGCAAGTTACTATTATAAGTGTCAGTTTTGACATGGTTTGGTTAGTTAGGAATCTAGGTTGACTTCTATTTTTAGTACTTACTATTTATAGTAACCGCTTTTTCCGATAGCTGGTAATAGTTGTCTCCCCTCAACTTCAACATTCAGTATCTTTAGTTTTGGGATTTGTATAGTTTAATGTTCATTGGCCATACTTCCTATTTTTAGAAAGTCACAAGAGGAATGCTGACAGGGGCGGTGTATGGATTTCTATTTTTAGTTTTCCTCAGCAATCGCTTGGATATTATTATTTGGCAGTTAATTATAGTCTAGAGCTTTATAATTTAAATAATGTTATTATTAATGTTAAATATAATGTTTAACTTTAATGTTATTTTAATAAATTTAAAGGGGACATTATGTGGATGCCTAAATGAGAATTATAAAGTGATTTTATTTTGTTGCCTATGGAGTTAGAAGTTGTTAAATAATTTAATAGAGTGTTTTATTGATCATTTAGAGTTTAGATTTAGACGGATTTGCACTTCATACCAGCCAAGGAGGAAGTCAACTTGAAGAGACATTTCACAAAGATGGTTGCGGGTATTACATTGCTGCCCGTACTATGTTTGTGTAATGTCCCCGTTTTTTAGTCTCTTGAGATTAGCTTTGTTTGGCGACCCTCGCAAGCTAATCAGGTGATCAGAGGGGGTCATTTAGTAGTTCTAGTAGTTGGATTCCATTCTGGAGGTTCTGGTTGTCAGGTTTGCTCTTCGTTTGGGACAGATTGGATGACTTACTATTTATAGTAAGTGGTATTTTGAGCATAGCTTGGTTTAGTAGGGCGCCCGTATTCTTTAATTAGGATCGTCCTATAGAGAATATATATGAGGCTGTACTGAAATAGATTACCGTTGTGATTGATATTTTCACCAGCCATCGATATGCATTTATATCCTTTGAATAGTCATGTCTTGAAGAGCTATGACCATATGTGGCTTATGCTACGTAGGGTCATGACCCTTCATAACCGATTGTTAATATTAACTACATTGTAACATATACAAATATCAAATGATCTTAATATATATATATCTATATATATTACCATATCCGATCGTAGCTATATCTTAACACTCCCTCTTAGCAAGAGAGGATTGATTATCACAAGATGTAAGTGCTCTAGAAATCCCCGACTCAATTCAGAACTGGATTTAGATTAACACTTAATCACTCGATATTAGGGTTGCCGACATGGTCCGGAATACAAGTTTAATGTACTAAACCCAATAGAAGAAATTTATCACAATCCCCAACTCAATTCGGAACTGGATTTAGTGATAAGTATAAGTGTCAAGATATTCGGTGCAATCCGAATCAAAACTTGAAGCACTAGTTATCATCATCCCTGACTTATTTGGAACTGGATTTTTGTGATAACTAAAACATAACTTCATATCAAGATATCCGACACAGCTCGGGACATTAATATAATGTACTCATCCTGATAGAAGAGTTATCGCAATCCCCTACTAATTTGGAACTAGATTTAGCGATAACAATCAAGACATCCGAAACATTCTGGGACAGCAACTTAATGTAATCTAATCTTGATCCACATGTTATAATCCCCAACCAATTCGGAACTGGATTTAACAACTCCAAAAATTCAGTGTTAGGACTAGTGACTATAATACATAGTCATACCTGACACTAGGTTAAGCTATTGTCTAAGTCGTCACCTAGCTATAGTAACCCAACACATTTGAAAGATCGTCACCTTTCATAATATAACACAAAATGAATGGGTCCATAACGTCACACATATGACATCCACCTTGAGTCTTCTCAGAAAGTGGATCCACCATGGCTCATCCCAGAGAGTGGAAACCAAGACTTCCATTGTAGACTTGTCTATCAAAGACAAGAATCATTTAAGATACAAAATGATGGGTCACTGAAGCTGAAACCTTCTTTTCTACTAAGGCTTTACTCCTCAACATACCAAGGTTAATTGAAAGTACACAATCTCCTTTCTAGCAAGGGGTTTGGTAAGAATATCAGCCGTTTGTCCTTCACTGAATTGTATTTGTTTGTACTGTCTCATAGTCTTGGTGAATTCTGAGCTTACAAAGTATACACCATCTTGACATGGTACACTTCCTTTGAATTTGATCTTCTAGCTTCTCCCTCTAACATATAGCCTTCTGACATGGTAATAATCATAACTCTCTGCTACAATTTCTTGATTACTAGAGAACCAACAAACGATGGTCTACTCCCTCTTAATCAAGATCGTCGAATGTCTACTGATGCAGATCCTTTAGCTTCGCCCTCTGTCACGAAGGCATACACAGTTTATATACTCAGCTTAGTGTCATTGCAAGATGTCACTTCATACCTTCCTTCCTGAGAGAACCAATACGAATAATCTGAATAGTCATAAGGTTACATCGGCTAGCATAAGATGCATTATGATCTTTTCCAAGGCCACAACATTAACACTCCCTCTTGGACTTGAGGGAAGATAATAAAGACCTCTAGTATGATGTTTATCTCAATGAGTTGTAGTCTCATGATGTATGGGATGCCTTAATCAGCATCTCATCAATGATTCTATCCACTAGTTTCCACTACTATAATCTCAGAATTGTTTTACCTTCAATAGTGAACTCCCTCTCAATCAATATGATCGAGTTTGTTCAAGTTGATTGAATCATCTATTTCCTTAGAAGCTAAATTTCGCCAACTTCGTGACCTTTCTGAAGATGTCAGAGATAGATTACAAATAGTTCACAAGGCTAAACTATCCTGAACATAAAAATGATAGAAGGATACAAAATTTATTATTTAATGAATTACAAACTACAAATTCATATGGATTAATAAAACATGAGATACTTATCTTTTCAAATATTTTCAAGTATTTCCTTTCATAAGGTGAACCCATTAATATGATACTCATATCCATCGTCCTTCTTTATAACATATCGGTTTCATTCTGATCCTTAAGATAACAAATGATGAAGTGCTGATAATTCATCAAGGCTGTATAATATCATTACTCACAATAATCACCATCATCGCAAGTAATGTCTTCATAATACACTTATTAGTTGTTAGGTATGATCTCCAATATTCATCGTCATTGTTTGCCAGTTGTGGTTATTGACTATGGTCTAAGAGTGATAACTTTATCGTCACCTCTCTGCATACAATTGATATGATTGGCATCTCTGAGTTACGGACATAATTTACTGACGTCTCCAAATTTAGATATAAGTCGCTATTAGCAGTGATCGATTTCACCTTTATTTTGTCCTTGTAATATATGGTTTGTATTGCCAATGAATCATCATATTAGCCTTCTAAATCGTAGTTTCTATTCTTCCTTTAGTAATTTATTGGTGCACGATATAGTTTAAATCTGTAATTTTAACTATGTGGTCATTTATTTATTTGATGTTTCTGTTGTTGGATTCGGAGGAGATTGTATTTCTCCTGTTCCTTCTGCCTGCGCTCCATTTCACATAAGATTTGTTCATCGGCCATTTTAGGCTCTGCCTGAGTGCTTGTATAGTTACGATACAGTTACAACTACAAAGATGCTTCGATTCCAAAATTAATCGTGGCCTATCTTATAATGTCCCCTTGTACTATCTCTTAGAGCTTAAACTAAATTCTTGCTCTCCTATCTTAATTTGTTCACAATTGCACAGATGGGTGTACAGAATGCGGATGGTAAGGGTCTATGTATGACCACTTTACTATTTCCCTCTTCGATAATGCCAATTTGATGCATGATATAAATGATGTGTTTGTAACCAATTTATAATGCTTTCAACAATGTTTTTCTATGCCAATTCAAATATGCAAATATGTTGGTCGGTAACAGATATGCTATCAATCTAATATTCAATTACTACAGCTGTGGCTTCATCCGGTGATAACAATTAATGAATGGCAAGTATTTTGGCTACTAAACATAGACTTGTAAGTCTCGAAATAAGGTGATAATCATTGTATTCTTGTTCGATCAAAATCATTTGATGATCAATACTGATGGTTTTCATGTCTAATACCTGCTATTGTTATCGATGCACATTAATCTAAATTGCTACTTAGTCCAAGTGAATGTTGTTGGTATATGTTTGTGTCTATTTAGTCGATGCCATTAATCCATCTTTGTTATGAAATTACTATTGATGCTGCTATTAATCCATGCTTGCCTACCAAATCACTAATATAAACAGGTCTTCTTCATAGCTGATATCAATAGTTATTATGTTTCCTCTAATCATCAATTTGAATTTGCTGGTTGATGCTAACTATCTCAATGATTCTTATCGCTTCAACCATCGTTTGACAAATGAATAATAATATAAGTCGTCGGTTCTCTGATTTAATACTCATCACTGCTATTCGAATATATCTCTATTCACAATGACTGGAAACACCTCCCCAAAAATATGTAAATGTAAGACTCCTTCGCTGTCTATCAACCAGATGTATATTTTAATATCATATTCCTTGCTGATTGATTGTAATCTCCAAAATCGCTGACTCAAAACATGATCCCTTCTATGTTCTCCATTATAATTCTGAACCATATTCTTTGTAATGAGTATTGAATATCGTTTATTCTATCTTGTTGAATATATAAAGGGGTCCTGCGATACTGATTTCTTCTCAATCAACAGTAGTATTCTCCTAACTGACGGCAAGACACCAAGCTTTTATGCCTATTTGCACTCCCATTTGTTTCTAATCTTTAGATGCCGCTCTGATATATATAAGTAATTGACTGATTATTGATCCGAGAAAGATTATGAGAAGTGTTCCTGTCAATCTGCTGACCTGTACATATACAAGATGTTGACTGTGTTCCTTGTGTTTGTCTTCACGTCACATGAATGGATGTTATATCAGAATAGTTTTATATCCTCCTCTATTTGTATATGGCTTCGAATTTCGCTATGGATCTTCATAGCTGAATGGATCTTTATCAGGATCGTCACCAATATTGCTGTCAATTTATCACCGATTGCTTGTGAATATATTTTATTCTCTTATAGGTTAGGCTCTGATACCATGTTCTTTAATTAGGATCGTCCTATAGAGAATATATATGAGGTTGTACTGAAATAGATGACCATTGTGATTGATCTTTTCACCAGCCATCGATATGCATTTATATCCTTTGAATAGTCATGTCTTGAAGAGCCATGACCATACATGGCTTATGCTACGTAGGGTCATGACCCTTCATAACCGATTGTTAATATTAACTACATTATAACATATACAAATATCAAATGATCTTAATATATATATATATATATATATATATATTACCATATCCGATCGTAGCTATATCTTAACAGCCTGCACAGTGTCATCAGGTGTTGTAGGATCATTTGTTAGGGATCTCCAATTTGAGAGACTTACTATTTATAGTAAGTCTATTTTTGGTAGATGGCTATTTCTGGAAGGGCAGTTTGAGCTCAGGGCTCTGTTATCAGAAGTTAGTTTGTTTCAGTCAGATAGATTCAGTGGCTTCATATTTTAATTGTCGTTATTAAATTAACTTATTTTAAATTAATAACTTTATGACTTTATAATTTTAATGTTATAAAATGATGTGTTGAAGAAGCCACTTAAGTGAAAAAAGTAAAGTTGAAGCTTTTTCAAAAAGCTTATATATTCAACTCGAAAAAGCACATTACTGATCTATTGTTCATTTGATTAAAATTTTATAAAGTTTCTTGGCTGTGAGAAATGGCTAGGGTTTGAGGACTGATTCCTCTCTTGGCAATTTGAATCATCATTGATTGATGATGAATTTTGCAAATTGAATTCTGAAATTTACTACTGAATCTATGGATATTATTCTTGGTGTTGAAGTATACCAAGTGTGGGAAGAATTAAGCAAATTACATCAAGCTGCAAATTATCAACACTGGAATTTCAAAATTCTTCATATATCGATTTCTTAAGAGGCTAGATTATTCTCATTCGCTATCGAAATTGATAGTTAGTGCTATGTATGAATTCTGGGAGGCTGCGTTTTGATACTGCAATACATTACAGGAAGCTGTGCCACTTTTCCCTTGGCTCTGTGACAAGCTAGAGAGGCTGCATCTTTGCCTTAGCAAGCTGCGTGTTCTTTTTGTGGAGGCTGCCGTACATTCCCTCAGGCTGCGCCAACTTTTTTTGGATGAATTTCAAATTCTCAAGCACAGATTCGATTTCCAGGTGCCAATAAATTGAGAAGTAATTTGATGTTTATGAAATTATATCAAATTCTATAAAATAAATAATTGTTGACATTCAAAGTTATTTATTTTAATGTTAGTTATGTTAATCAATTTTGGAGGAAATTTGGCAAAAACAAAAACATTATCAAAACACAAGGACACAATTTGCAAGTGAATAAATTAAAAACATTATATTCAGCCAAGAGCCAGGTAGTCTCTTTACAGTGGTATCAGAGCATGTTTCCTGCCATCCTGTGGGGAATGAATTCTTTTATATTCTGATGATATTTTAAAAGTGATCAGCACTCTCTCTTTTCCTAGCTATGGACAAATACAGGAGGCCTAGTTCTGGAAGTCGGCGTAGCAGTATGGGAAAAAGAGAGTAAATAAATACCTTTGTGGAAATTATGGAAAGACTTAGGTTGCATCAACAGAGATTGGCGGAGAGTTTGTTGGATCTAGTAATAGTAGACAGGGCAGCAAGGTATATGGTCTCTGCTTTTAGGAAGCCGACATTGAGATTGCAGGGAAGAAAGCTTGAGTTTTCCCCGATAAGTGCCCTTGATGCAGATGTACCCATATTTAGTACGACAACTGCTACTCCTATCTACAGTGCCGATGATGGATTTATTTCACACGAACATGTGGATGTTTCAGTACCATTGGTTGACAACAGCGCTGAGCATCAACAGGTTGAGGCTCCCACAGTAATCGCTACGGATTGTATAGAGGCAGCTAATATTGTAGTTATCACTGAGTGTTTTGACTCTTTCGTGGTGGGAGTTGTTATTGGAGATTTTTATGTCAGCTATAGTAGTGTTGCTCGAATGTAGGAGACAACTGCTTCCTCATATCGGACCGATGCATGTATGGAGTCTCCTAGCTATGATGTTGGTGATCTAGGCGTTATAGCGGAGTCAGTTGATGACGGTTCATGCTCCAACATTATTGGTGCACAGCCCAACGTTGAGTCATGTGTGCAGAGTCAGGTGTCAGCAGTTGAGGCTTTAGTAGGAGGTGTGGATGTAGATAGTATAGACACATCTGATGATGCTTTTGAGGATGCTGTGAGCCGCATTCGGGATGACACCCCTTGTGAGATGTTGGGTGACAACTGCGAGGACTGTATGAGCTTTGACAGCTTTGAGGTTTATGATAGCATTTGCAGTGTGGAATCAGTGCAGGAGACGGTGTTCTTTTCTTGTATAGAGGATGTGAGCATGGAGCTATCTAGTGATGACACTCATGATGGGAGTGTTGTTGAGTTCGGTGACAGATTCATGCCACAGTGTAGATGATTCACATGATGACATTGAGTCATGTATGCATCCAGAGTTAGTCGAGGAGTCGCGGATAGATGATGTGGACTTTAGCAGCACAGATATTTCTGATGTTGAGAGTGAGGATGACGGGTGCTACAGTGTTTCTGGCTTTTTATATCTAACTTTGGGTGTGGACTCTACATTGTCATATGGTGGTGGTGGGTTTAAGGATTCTTTGTTATAGGGACTCACGGATGAGGCTGGGGAAGCATATTAGTGGCAAGAGTTTGTTATAGCCAGGGCTTCCACTTTTAGAGAGGGGGTTACTTCATCGGTGACTCATGAGGATGTAATGTCCCCGTTTTTAGACTCTTGGGATTAGGCTGGTTTGGTGACCCTCACAGGCTAATCAAGCAATCAGATGGGGTCAAATGGTGGAGCCAGCCTTGGGATTCCATTCTGGAGGTTCAGATTATCAGGTCTGCTCTTCGTTTGGATCATTTTGGTCAACTTACTATTTTTAGTAAGTGGTATTTTGGGTATGGCCAGGATTAGCAGGGTGTCTGCTTGGAGTGTCAGATATCTCAGGATTGAGTTTTAGATAATCTCCAGTTTGTGAGACTTACTATTTTTAGTAAGTCTATTTTTAGCAGTTGGCTATTTTTGGCAGTGGGTTATTTCCGGCAGGGCAGTTTGCGTCTGAGGCTCTGGTGCCGAAAATAAGTTTGTTTTAGTTGACGGGATTCAGAGGCTTTTGGTTTTTAAAGTTATCATTATTAAATTAAATTATTTTAATTTAATAACTTTAATACTTTATAACTTTAATGTTATAAAGTAAAGAGGTCATTTAAAAGCCTTTTTAATGAAAAAAGTGAAATTGTGCTTTTTCCGAAAAAGCTATATATTCTACCCAAAAAAGCACTTTCACTATTCATTGTTGATTTGATAAAAATTTATGAAGTCTCTTGGCTGTGAGAAATGGCTAGGGTTTTGAGGACTAATTCCTCTTATGGCAATTTGAGCCATTACAGATTGATGGTGAATTTTGCAGCTGTATCTGAGATCATAGTCCAGTGCTGAAGTATACTGGATGTGTGTGAAGTTATAATTCTACAGGCAACCTAATTCTGAATTAAATCCAGTGCTGATGTATACTGGAATTGTGACATTTAATTCAATTTGTTGAAGTATTACAGGAGAAAATCGAATTGGAGTGATAAGGGTTTGAGTAGTGACTTTGAGAAACTATAAATTCTCAGAGGATTGCATTTAGAGTTAGACTGAATTACTAGTGAATCGTATCATCATTATCAGACAGAGTTTTCAGATTACAGATCACCTTAAGCAAAGGCCGTACAACATTCTAGAAGCTGTACGATTTAATCTGAGGCTGTATGATATTCAGCCTGGAATCGACACATGTCTGCAGTCAGGGTTTAGTGCAGCTAGTCGAGGGTGTATTTGATACGTAGGAGCTTTGCTAAGTGCCGTGAATGACTGTTATGTTATTACCTGCCAATAGACGTCAGTAGCAAGGTACGGGTTAGAGCTGGTGGTCACGTTTTTGCCCTGCAATTGTGTCTTTACTTTCAGCAGCTGCCATTACATGAGTTTCCTGAGTGTTGCATGGATAGCAATGGAAGGAGGTGACGTTTCCAGCTATGGATGTATCACAAATGTTGGGTGACTATTTGATAATTAAGGTGCTCTTTAATAAATGTTTTTTTTTGTCAATTAGTAAATGCAAGGGTGGAGTTATGAATTAAGTTGAAATTGTTGTGTTATTCTTGAGTTTGTAATACATTGTTAAAATTCATTTATGACGAGAAAACTCAAACAAATTGCAAATCAAATTTAGAAGAATTAACAAATTGCATTGAGAGCCAGTCTGGTTCATTACAGTGGTATCAAAGCTGGAGGTCTCGAGGTTGAGACTCGTGGAGCGTGGTGGGCTGTGATGTCCCAGAGTGGTCCCCTAACAGAAGGTGACGTAGGTCTGTCCGTGTGGTTTGTCCCTACCACGTGTCCCGGGTGCTCGCTTGCGAGGCTTTCCTAGGGTTGCCCCCTTAATGCAGGGAGGTGCCGTTTACTAACCGTCCGGGCTTTTGGTGCAACGGTTACTAACTTGTATCAGAGCTTTCTTCTTGCCATCCTGTGGGGTCTTGATACATTAATTTTATGAAGTTATTTTAAAAGTGTCCAGCACTTCTATTTTCTATCTATGGATAAATACAGGAGATCTAGTTCCGGAAGTCGTCATAGCAGTAAAGGAAATAGAGCGGAATTAAATGCTTTGGTAGAAAGCATGGAGAGACTTAGATTGCATCAGCAGACATTGGCAGAGAGGTTGTCGGATCCAGCTACAGTAGATAGGGCAGCGAGATATATGGTCTCTGCCTTTAGAAGGCCGACATGTAGTTTGCAGGGGAGAAGGCTGGAGTTTTCTCCGACAGTAGTTCATGATGTTGATGTTCCTATATCGAGTTCAGCACCTGCTATTCCCATCCGCAGTGCTGATGATGGATTTATTGCCTAGGAGCTAGTGGATATTTCAGTGCCATTGTTTGACAGCAGCGCTGAGCATCACCAGGTTGAGGCTCCCAGAGCAGTTACTACAGATTGTACAGAGTCAGCTGATGTTGCAGTTGTCACCGAGTGTTCAGATTCTTCCGTGGAGAGAGTTATTATTGGGGATTTCTATGTCAGTTGTAGTAGTGTTGCTCCAGTTCAGGAGGCAGTTGCTTCCTTAGTTGAGACTGAGGCACGTACAGAGTCTCCCAGTGGTGAGGTTGGTGGTCTGGGCATTATAGCGGGGTCAGTTGATGACAGTTCGTGCTCCGACATTATTGGTGCACAACCTGACATTGAGTCATGTGTGCAGAGTCACGTGCCAGCAGGAGATGTGGGCGCTGATAGTATAGACACACCTGATGACACTTTTGAGGATGCTGTGAGTTGCATTGGAGATGACACCCCTTGTGAGATGTTGGGTGATGACTGCGAGGAGCGTATGAGCTCTGACAGCTCAGAGATTTATGATAGCAGACGCAGTGTGGGATTAGTATAGGAGACAGTGGTTTATTCCTGTGTTGAAGATGTGAGCATGGAACTTTCTAGTGATGGCACCCAGGATGAGAGTGTTGCAGCTGGTTTGGGCGACATAGTTTCATGCCACAGTTTAGTTGATTCACATGACGACATTGAGTCATGTATGCAGTTAGAGTTAGTAGAGGAGATGCCGATAGATGATGTGTACACTAGCATTGTTGATATCTCCGATGCTGAGAGCGAGGACGATGAGTGCTGTCGTGTTTCTGGCTTTCTATATCTGACCTTGGGCGTTGATTTAGCGTTGTCATTTGGTGATGGTGAGTTCCAGGACTCTGTGTTACAGGGACCCACAGATGAGGACAGGGAAGCTTATGAGTAGCATGAGTTTATTTCAGCTAGGGCTTCCATTTATGGAGAGTGGGTTACTTCGTCAATGACTCATGTGGATGTATCTCAGGGTCTGGATTATCAGATAGTTGTAGAGGACGAGGAAGCTGGAGATTGTTTTGAGTCAATTTCAGCAGCAGTTTACCCGGATTTAGATGAGGATGTGTCTGATGCCTGTACTCAGTTTGTAGAGGTGTACTCAGATGAAAGTACAGAGGGAGAGGGTGATATTGAGGGGAGTGTGTTGGTTACAACTTCCTCTCATAGTGTGGACAATGCATTTGAGGTGGTACATAGGAGGCCTGCTGTGCAAAGTCATCATGTGACTAGCCAGTTGCGAGTTGATGAGAGGGATATTTCTTCTACTCTTGAGCATTTTGATGTCGCTCGTCAGTTGTTGGCTATTTATGGTTGGGGTACTCCTATGATAGATGAGTCCAGCGGTGGTTACCTTTCATTGACAGAGATTCACTCTTTGCGTGAGGTTGTCAAGATTTTGAGACAAAACTATTTACCGATGGTAGCCGACCAAGATCACCTAGTGGAGTGGGGGAGTACAGTTTATGAGGCACTCATGGACAGAGAGGAGGAGGTGAGTGAGCTTACTCAGGAGCTCACAGCGACTACTGAGGTCTTAGAGGATACTCAGCGGGCTCTTCAGGAGTCGTAAATCCGATTAGAGGAGGTGACCGTGGAGTTGGAGCATTTACGGTCTACACCAGCCCAAAACCCAGTTCGATTGCACATTGAGGTGGTTGGTGATGTGTTTGCTCCTACAGTTGGTGATGAGGGACATGATGATGTGGCTAGCACACATGTTCAGGAGATGGGAGCACTTGGTACGGATGAGGTAGTGTCATGTCCCCATTTTGGCTGACATCGTTTTGCGTGCCGGATTTGCCTATTATCGACTCTCGTAGGCAAATGATTTGGAGAGAGAGTCATTGTGCTGATCATTTGATTGCATATTTCTCACAGAGCCTACATTCGATAGAGCCTACATCCAGTTTGAGGCCTACATGCAGTTGTAGTGGAGCCTACGTTCAGTTATGAGACTTTTGGGGCCTACATTGTTATAATTTTAAGTTGAGATTGCACTTTTTTATATTATAAAGTTACTTTATTATAAAGTGCATTATAATATGATTTTATAAAGGATGTTTCTAGAAGTTCTTAGCAACTTCTCCAAAAAGTGAATAAATAGAGGGCTGGGCCTCTCATTTGAACAGGCTTGGATTTGAGATTTCTTCTACTTCTTCCATTGTGGAGCAATTTGTAGTCTTTTGGGTCTGCAAATACTATTCGATCTTTGGGAACGATAACTCCCTTGGATTGGCATAACTGAGGTAGTGAAATATCTACTGAAGGGTTGCATATTTGGAGTTGGTACTCAGCCATCTCATTGGAACTTCATTGAGAAACTATTTGAAGGGTTTATTTTGGTTGGAATAAGGGTTTCAGATTTACCCTTGCATTGGTGAAGCGTTTGGCGAGGGTTTGAAGACAAAATTGGCTCATTTTCAGAATTGCAATAACAAGGTTTGGAACCAATAAATTGCTCATAACTCCCAAACCCCTTGGAGTTATTTTTTATGCTTTGGTAGGGTTACTACCTAACCCTAGGCGCCCAGATTCATAGCATTTGGGGGTCCCAAAACCCCAGCATTATTTTCCTAGAGGAGCCGTACCTGTACGGCCTGGTACGGCCCTGACTGGCAGACCGTACTACAGCAGACTTTGGGCAGTTTTGTGGAGGCAGCTCGTGGTTTGATTTGGCATTCCAATCAGGGCAATTCGGAGCATTTTCAGGTGCACTATTTGAGGTTTTTGAATGTCAAAGTGTTGCATATAAGTAGTTTGAACAGTCAGCACTGTCATAGCATCCATTTGTTATTATCAGTCATTAATTGCTGTTGTAATATCAGTCATCTATCATCCAATCTGAACCGGGTTATTGTTCATGTTCATAGCATTGCATTGTCTTATTTAATAAGGGTTTGATATGATGTAATCTGAATTGCATAGTTGTGACAGTCCACTAGAATCTGATATTGTAATTCAGTCATTGATGTATGTACACAGTTCAGTCCATTATAATCAATTGTTGTAATCAGATTGCATGCATTGATAGGATTGAATATGATGGTTTATATGTTGTCCTCAATCCATGTTAGTATTCATATGCAAATCTGAAAGTTGTCATATTCTGAAAATTGTCATTGATTTCTTCATTTCGGGTACAAAGGTATATATCTATTTTGGCACTGTTTATGTCATTGTATTAGTGTGGATTTGTTGCACAACAATTAGCCCTATTCGCAGTTCACATTTTAGCAGCTCTATTCAGTTACATGCCAAGTGTTTGACAAAATTCCTAAGTTTAGTTTGAGGGTTTCAGTGGCCTTTATAGTAAGGGTCATTACAGTGGTATCAGAGCGGTTTCCTGCCAGCCTGATTGGGTTATTTCAGACTGAATGGCTTTAACAGGAGACAAGGAATTGAAAGAGAGAATGCACACTGCATTGAAGAAACTAGATCATCCATTTCAGCGAACAAAGGACCTCCTAAGAATTTTGGAGGAGTTGGAAACTTATTTAGGCAAGGTTGATCAGTCAGATTCCTATGCTATGGAAACAGCTTTATCTCCAGTATTTGGTTCTTTGGTGAAGCCCCGATTATTGAGACATCATGATGAGGTGGTAAGACTTGCAGCTCTCTCTTGCATTAGTGAAATCATGAGGATAATAGCTGGCTTTAATTCTTATAATGATCAGATTATGAGAGAGGTACTTCATGCGATGGTGAAAAGCTTCGAAAGGTTGGATGACATCAGGGACCCTCATTTCACAAAGAGGGCAAGATTACTTGAAGTATTTGCATGGTGTAGGTTTGAAAACATTATGTTGTCAATAGGTTGTATTGATGTCATTCGCAGAATGTTTAACACATTTTGGAATATTTTGGATGAGTTTCATTCCAGCGATGTATTAGCATCAATGCACTCCATCATGTTCACAATCTTGTTTGAGGAGAAGGATGAAATTTCTAAACTTTTGGCAGAAGATTTATGGCATGTTTGGACAAAAGAGAGGAATGTGTCACCTATGGCATGTACGTGGTTAAAGAGCCTGATTAATAGGCCTAAGGATCGAAGTACCTTCCCTATGACAGGCAGAAACTTGTATGATGAGTTTGACAGACATGCTGATCCGGTATTGGGAGATGTTAGCACATCTTCACGTAATGATTTATTTGCATCATCTTCACAGGCAGAAGTTGTTATAGATGTTGTACAGGTTGAGCCAGTTGCATCAGAAGGTGATATCACAGGCACACCGGATGGCCTGAGTGACACTGACAGTGATTGTGGTACAGTTGGTCTTGATGATGTCACAGGTGCTCAAAATAGTAACTACAGCACAGTGGATTCAGATGATGATTGTGAGGAGGTTGTTGTGCATGATGATGAGATACCTATCAGCGATGAGCAAACATTGAGTATTCAGGATTTTGCTGATAGAGAGTATCAAGCACAGTTAGATGCTACATCACACGAAGTTGAGGCACATAGTACTTCACATGTCTTGTCCAGTCAGCTTAGGGTAAGCGAGGATGGGATTGTGACTTCATTATCTCATCATGACAGGATGCGGGAGATGATAGAGGATCACATCTGGATGATTCAGTTACAGGATAGACATAAGGGAGTTCAGGCAGAGTCTTCTTGTGTTGACTTACAGGCGATCAGGGAAGGAATGGGAGCGATGAAGATGAGTTATTTACATCTTCTTTCAGATCGTGACCATCTTCTTAGCCTTGCCAGAGATCATTTAGATGCCTTGAGGAGGAAGGAGGAAGTTGGCAGGCTTTCTCGAGAGTTCGAGGACACTCGAGCGTCTTTGTTGAGTACTCCATTGGCATTACAGGACTCAAAGAGACATGTGGATGGGTATGGCGTGGAGTTGAGTTCAACTTCATCTTACACACCTGATACTCAGCTTTCTGTGACATGCGGATCACATGTGGTTGTCGATAGTTGTGAGAGTTCACCTTGCATCCAGGATTCAGGGATAGTGTCAATTATGGCAGACATGGATGTGGGATCCGCTGATATTGGGATTGAGTAGGCTACTCAGGTACGGATTTTGCTTGAGGTGTCAGTCGGTTCCAGTTTACGGATGAGGACTCAGGATTGTTACATTGGCGTTTGGGATTTTGTTGACTGGAGATCTTTATCATCTATTGGTAGCAGTGATTGTTTGAGTGCTATCATGGATTTGATTAGCAGATTACACGGTGTTGTTCTCATTCATATCAGCAGCTTGTCAGATTTTGGTATTAGTCTTTATACATCGATGTTAGGAGTAGTGTACATTTCCAGTCGACCACTCAGGGTGCAGTGGGTTTGTGATAATTTAGGCACATCTGAGGTGTTAGTGATTACAGATGAGTCCCAGGATCGCACTGGCCTTGATGACATCCAGGAGTCTATTGCGGACAGTTTTGAGGATTTAGCTTCCTCGGCAGATTCATTTGTAACAGCGGAGTTGGGCAGTGATGCTACAGTTTTTGATGCTCTGTATGTTGGTATGAGCTTTGGAGTTGATTCGCAGAGTATGGATAGTAGTACTCCAGAGATCAGTGGTTTTGAGGATACTCCCTTGGACAATGCGTCAAAGGAGGATTGTAGGAGACAATCTAGCCAGCGTCATCACATGTCTAGTCAGCTGAGAGTTAGTGAGCGAGACATTGCTATCGCTTGCCAGCATTTCGATGCTGCTCGTAAGTTGATAGCAGTTTACGGATGGGGTTCTCCAACTAGTGACGAGCAGGGAGGCAGTTATCTTTCCTTGACAGAGATCCACTCTTTATGGGAGGCTATCCGGATTTTGAGACAGAATTATATGCAGTTGGTAGCTGATAGAGATTATCTTATGGAGTGGGGCAGTACAGCATATGATGCATTACTAGTCAAGGAAGATGAGGTGAGTGAGCTTACTCAGCAGCTCGAGGTGACTTCTGAGATTCTTGAGAGTACACAGTTGGCTTTCGAAGAGTCACAGTTTCATTTGGCTGAGGTGACCATGGAGTTAGAGCGACTACAGTCTTTACCAAATTCTGTACAGTCACGGGTTGTGGTGTCTGGTGATTCGAGGATGTCCATGGTCGAGATTGATAGAGGCAGTGGAGATGAGGATATATCTGTCCTCGATACTAGCATTGGCACATCGAGTTCATTTCCACTACAGTCAAGTTCAGTGGAGTTGGGCGCTGAGCATTGTGGTATGTTTGACTTGGTGGTGGTCTCTACTACTGATGGCACGGAGACTAGTGATGTTGTACCAGGGATCATGTTTGATGTTGGTGAGCCGGCAGTTGGCTTGGTTCCTATTTGTGATACTACTCCTTTGGAGGTGTCTTCGGAGGTAGTAGTTGGTTCGGGCTTGGTTAGTGATCAGTTGCAGTTAGTTTCATTTGGATTGCAGTCTGAGCCACTGACTGAGATTGACACATTCTATCGGCCTTACACTGTGAGGTATGCTCATCAGTTTACTTTTGATCCATATGTTGATGAGATGATGATACGGAGATGTAATTTGGGCTCTAGTGTTTGTCATCAGTTATGGGATGGTTTGACGCCACGAGATGAGAGTTGTGATGGGCCTAACATGGCGATAGGTTATGCGGTCGATAGCTTGAGAGTACATGACTTTGAGCAGGAGTTTGGGAGTGTTGCTTCAGTGGTTGTTATTGAGTCTACTCCTTTGGCTATGACAACTCTTGACTTAGCTGGTGATCAGTCGCAGTGGGTTGTATCACCTGTGCATGGTGAGCTGTTGACCGAGGGTGGTTCTTTTTATCAGCATTATACTGCAGGGTATGTTCATCAGTTTGCATTTGATCATTATGTTGAGGAGTTGATGGCCGTCAGATTTGGTTTGGGTTCTAGTTCTTGCTATCTATCAAGTGATGACTTTTCGCCATCAGCGGTGCATGGGAGTTATAGTTATGGGACAGTGGCCGGTGATCTGCAGAGTTGTGTTGACTGCAGGAGTTGTACAATGTGTGGATTTTCCATACTTGGTGCAGTTTCGTTCGGGAGTGTTCACCACTGTTGCAGAGTTGGATTGTGCGCTCTGCGTAGGCCAGTGGGATGCGTTGATGGTATTTACTATGTTGGCAGTTTGAGTTGTTTTTACTTGGGTTCTGATATTTTCAGAATTGGTGTCTCGTGGGTTCCTGACTGTGGCAGTCATGGAGTTGGAGTTCAGTTGAGCAGTGGTTCACGATTCATTCATGGATTCCTCTTGGTTATATTGCAGAGGATATTGCAGGAGCTTGCGTTGGTTGACAGCAGTACAGTTCATGACTACATTTGGGATCTAGGTGGATTGATTGGTTTATTGCTCAATCATTGCTTGGGGACAAGCAATTTCAGGAAAGGCAGACTGTCATGTCCCCATTTTGGCTGACATCGTTTTGCATGCCGGATTTGCCTATTATCGACTCTCGTAGGCAAATGATTTGGAGAGAGAATCATTGTGCTGATCATTTGATTGCATATTGCTGACAGAGCCTACATTCGATAGAGCCTACATCCAGTTTGAGGCTTACATGCAGTTGTAGTGGAGCCTACGTTCAGTTATGAGACTTTTGGGGCCTACATTGTTATAATTTTAAGTTGAGATTGCACTTTTTTATATTATAAAGTTACTTTATTATAAAGTGCATTATAATATGATTTTATAAAGGATGTTTCTAGAAGTTCTTAGCAACTTCTCCAAAAAGTGAATAAATAGAGGGTTGGGCCTCTCATTTGAACAGGCTTGGATTTGAGATTTCTTCTACTTCTTCCATTGTGGAGCAATTTGTAGTCTTTTGGGTCTGCAAATACTATTCGATCTTTGGGAACGATAACTCCCTTGGATTGGCATAACTGAGGTAGTGAAATATCTACTGAAGGGTTGCATATTTGGAGTTGGTACTCAGCTATCTCATTGGAACTTCATTGAGAAACTATTTGAAGGGTTTATTTTGGTTGGAATAAGGGTTTCAGATTTACCCTTGCATTGGTGAAGCGTTTGGCGAGGGTTTGAAGACAAAATTGGCTCATTTTCAGAATTGCAATAACAAGGTTTGGAACCAATAAATTGCTCATAACTCCCAAACCCCTTGGAGTTATTTTTTATGCTTTGGTAGGGTTACTACCTAACCCTAGGCGCCCAGATTCATAGCATTTGGGGGTCCCAAAACCCCAGCATTATTTTCCTAGAGGAGCCGTACCTGTACGGCCTGGTACGGCCCTGACTGGCAGACCGTACTACAGCAGACTTTGGGCAGTTTTGTGGAGGCAGCTCGTGGTTTGATTTGGCATTCCAATCAGGGCAATTCAGAGCATTTTCAGGTGCACTATTTGAGGTTTTTGAATGTCAAAGTGTTGCATATAAGTAGTTTGAACAGTCAGCACTGTCATAGCATCCATTTGTTATTATCAGTCATTAATTGCTGTTGTAATATCAGTCATCTATCATCCAATCTGAACCGGGTTATTGTTCATGTTCATAGCATTGCATTGTCTTATTTAATAAGGGTTTGATATGATGTAATCTAAATTGCATAGTTGTGACAGTCCACTAGAATCTGATATTGTAATTCAGTCATTGATGTATGTACACAGTTCAGTCCATTATAATCAATTGTTGTATTCAGATTGCATGCATTGATAGGATTGAATATGATGGTTTATATGTTGTCCTCAATCCATGTTAGTATTCATATGCAAATCTGAAAGTTGTCATATTTTAAAAATTGTCATTGATTTTTTCATTTCGGGTACAAAGATATATATCTATTTTGGCACTGTTTATGTCATTGTATTAGTGTGGATTTGTTGCACAACAATTAGCCCTATTCGCAGTTCACATTTTAGCAGCTCTATTTAGTTACATGCCAAGTGTTTGACAAAATTCCTAAGTTCAGTTTGAGGGTTTCAGTGGCCTTTATAGTAAGGGTCATTACAGGTAGGAGTACTAGAGGAGACAGGATCTCAAGTTGATTTGCTTGCTTTAGCTGGGAGTGAATCTACTTCATCATCTCACATAGCTGATAGCACGAGACAGTTGGCTGTGGCACATTTGCGGGGTATCAGCTGTGGATTGCGGGGGAGCGAGTTGATGGTTCCATGTATAATTACTGCTGCACCGAGTCATTTATGGAGTATCTACTTGAGAGTGCAGACATGCGTCAGGATTCTTATAGAGTGTTTGAGGGTATACTCATCCGAGGCTCTTGTGCTATTCGGAGGTTGGTTGGGAAGATTGTGGAGACTCTTTCTACTATGCTTCCCCACAGGGATTTTGAGGTTGGGTTTGTTGAGAGGGTTGCTCAGGTTCCTACCCAGCCTACAGTGATGTGGAGTCAGAGTTTGGAGCCATCTTTTGATTCCCAGTTTGGTAATGATGAGCCATTGATAGAGATTGGGGATTCCTACCGGCATTATATGGTGGGGTACGCTCATCATTTTTCTTTTGACCCTCAGGTGGAGGATTTGATCTCACGCAGGGGTAAATCGCCTCCAGTATCCTACCATCCATTATGGGATGGATTAGCACCATCGTTTGCCGATGGATTTGGCAGTTGCAAGTTAGATTACTTGTAGTGTCCACACGCTCAGTACTGTTATTTAGAGGGCAGAGTTAATAACAGTGATTTAGGCACATTTGGTCACTGTTGTTTCCCAGTGCAGTTGGGTGTGAATGCTGGATAGACAGGGACTCAGGTTTTGACAGAGTTATTATTTCAGATGGGTTGAGTTCCGTTGGGTGGTTTTCAACATCGACATCTACAGTTGGTTTACAAATGTTTTTAGTGGTGCTTGTTCTGTTGATGTTGGTTATATCTTCAGAGGAGTTTGGTGAGGATCGGGACATTACTTGTGAGCATCCTTGGGATCCGGGTGGTTTATGATGTTTCTTGTTTTTCCTGATTGCTTGAGGACAAGCAATCTTGGGGAGGGAGGACAGTAATGTCCTTGTTTTTAGACTCTTGGGATTAGCTTGGTTTGGCAACGCTCACAGGCTAATCAGGCAATCAGACGGGGTCAGATGGTGGAGCCAGCGTTGGAATTTCATTCTGGAGGTTCAGATTATCAGGTCTGCTCTTCGTTTGGATCATTTTGGTCAACTTACTATTTTTAGTAAGTGGTATTTTGGGTATGGCCAGGATTAGCAGGGTGTCTGCTCGGAGTGTCAGATATCTCAGGATCAAGTTTCAAATAATCTCTAGTTTGTGAGAATTACTATTTTTAGTAAGTCTATTTTTAGCAGTTGGCTATTTTTGGCAGTGGGTTATTTCCGGCAAGGCAGTTTGCGTCTGAGGCTCTGGTGCCGGAAATAAGTTTGTTTCAGTTGGCAGGATTCAGAGGCTTTTGGTTTTTAAAGTTATTATTATTAAATTAAATTATTTTAATTTAATAACTTTAATACTTTATAACTTTAATGTTATAAAGTAAAGAGGTCATTTAAAAGCCTTTTTAATGAAAAAAGTGAAATTGTGCTTTTTCTGAAAAAGCTATATATTCTACCCAAAAAAGCCCTTTCACTATTCAATATTGATTTGATAAAAATTTATGAAGTCTCTTGGCTGTGAGAAATGGCTAGGGTTTTGAGGACTGATTTCTCTTCTGGCAATTTGAGCCATTACAGATTGATGGTGAATTTTGCAGCTGAATCTGAGATCATAGTCTAGTGCTGAAGTATACTGGATGTGTGTGAAGTTATAATTCTACAGGCAATTTGATTCTGAATTAAATCCAGTGCTGATGTATACTGGAATTGTGACATATTTAATTCAATTTGTTGAAGTATTACAGGAGAAAATCGAATTGGAGTGATAAGGGTTTGAGTAGTGACTTTGAGAAATTGTAAATTCTCAGAGGATTGCATTTAGAGTTAGACTGAATTGCTAGTGATCGTATCATCATTATCAGGCAAAGTTTTCAGATTACAGATCACCTTAAGCAAAGGCTGTACAACATTCTAGAAGCTGTACGATTTAATCTGAGGCTGTACGATATTCAGCCTAGAATCAACACAGGTCTATAGTCAAGGTTTAGTGCAGCCAGTCGAGGGTGTATTTGATACGCAGGAGCTTTGCTAAGTGCCGTGAATGACTGTTATGTTATTACCTGCCAATAGACGTCAGTAGCAAGGTATGGGTTAGAGCTGGTGGTCACGTTTTTTCCCTGCAGCTGTGTCTTTACTTTCAGCAGCTGCCATTACATGAGTTTCCTGAGTGTTGCGTGGATAGCAATGGAAGGAGGTGACGTTTCCAGCTATGGATGTATCACAAATGTTGGGTGACTATTTGATAATTAAGGTGCTCTTTAATAAATGTTTTTTTTTGTCAATTAGTAAATGCAAGGGTGGAGTTATGATTTAAGTTGAAATTGCTGTTGTGTTATTCTTGAGTTTGTAATACATTGTTAAAATTTATTTATGACGAGAAAACTCAAACAAATTGCAAATCAAATATAGAATAATTAGCAAATTGCATTGAGAGCCAGTCTGGTTAATTATAGAGGATGATTCTTCTTGCAGCAAGACATGTTTGATTTATCAGACCTTGGGGGAGGACTTTGAGTTGTTAGTGAGTGAGGATGGATCCCAGGATCTGGATTGTCAGGTGGTTGCAAAGGATGAGGTAGTTGGAGATTGTGCTGAGTCGGATTCAACGACAACTTCCTCACGGTTAGATGAGGACGAGTCTGATTCCTGTACTCGGTTTGTAGGTGTGTACTCGAATGAAAGTACACAGAGTTACGGTGATCTTGAGGGGAGTTTGTTGGATGCAGCTTTCTTCCATAGTGTGGACAGTGCAGTTGAGATTGTACATAGGAGGCCCGTTGTACAGAGTCATCATGTGACTAGCCAGTTGAGAGTTGGTGAGGGAGATATAACTTCTATTCTCGAGCATTTTGATGCCGCTCGTCAGCTGTTGGCTATTTATGATTGGGGTGATCCTATGACAGATGAGCATAGGGGTGGTTACCTGTCCTTGACAGAGATTCATTTTTTGCTTAAGGCTGTCAAGATTTTGAGACAAAATTATTTACAGATGGTAGCCGACAGAGATCACCTAGTTGAGTGGGGGAGTACAGCATATGAGGCACTGATGAACTGAGAGGAGGTGAGTGAGCTTACTCAGGAGCTCACAGTGACTTCTGAGGCTTTAGAGGGCACTTAGTGGGCTCTTCAGGAGTCGCAGTTTCAGTTAGAGGAGGTGACCGTGGAGTTGGAGCATATTCGGTCCACACCGGTCCCAGACCCAGTTCGGTTGCACATTGAGGTGGTTGGTGGTGAGTTGGCTTCTACGGTTGGGGATGTGCGTCATGATGATGTGGCAGAGACATTTGTTCAGGATGTGAGTGCACTAGGTACAAATGAGGTAGGAGTACTAGTGGAATCAACCTCTCATGTTGATTCGCTTCCTTTTATTGGAAGTGAATCTATTTCTTCATCTCATATAGCTGATAGCATGGGACAGTTTGTTGTGCCACATTTTCAGAGGGATCAGTTGTGGGTTGCGGGGGAGCATGTTGAGGCTTCCACGTATAATTTCTACTGCACTGAGTCATTCATGGAGTATTTACTTGAGAGTGCAGATGTGCGAGAGGATTCATACAGAGTGTTTGAGGGTACTCTCATCCAAGGCTCTTTTGCTATTCAGAGGTTGGTAGGGAAGATTGTGGAGACTCTATCTACTATGCTTCCCCATAGGGATTTCGAGGTTGTGTTTGCTAAGAGGGTTACTCAGGATCCTAACAAGCCTGCGGTTATGTGGAGTTAGAGATTGGAGCCATCTCATGATTCCCAGTTGGGTAATGATGAGCCATTGATGGAGATTGGGGCTTTCTACCGGCACTATACGTTGGGGTATGCTCATCACTTTTCTTTTGACCCACAGGTAGAAGATTTGATCTCACGCAGGTGTAGACCGGCTCTAGTTTCTTATCATCCATTATGGGATGAATTAGCACCATCTTTTGTAGATGGAATTGGCAGTTGCAAGTTAGACTACTTGCAATATCCACACTCTTAGGACAGTTTATTAGAGGTTAGAGTTGGTAAAAGTGATTCAGACACATTTGGTCATTGTCTCTTCTCAGTGCAATTGGGTGTGAGTGTCGGTTAGATAGGGACTTGAGTTTTGACAGATTTGATGTTTCAGTTGGGTTGAGTTCCACTGGGTTGTTTTTTGCATCGACATTTACAATCGACCTTCAGATGATGTTTTCAGTGATGTCAGTTATTTGGGTGTTGAGGACAGTTTTTTAGTTGCAGATGTTTGTACTATTGATGTTGGAATTTTCTTCACAGAAGTATGGTGAGGATCAGGACATTACTTATGACCATCCTTGGGATCCAGGTGGTCTGTGATGTTGCGTGTTTTTCTTTAATGCTTGAGGACAAGCAATCTTGGGAAGGGAGGATTGTAATGTCTCCGTTTTTCAGTCTTTTGAGATTAGCTTTGTTTGGCAACCCTCGCAAGCTAATCAGGTGATCAGAGGGGGTCAGTTAGCGGTGCCGATGGTTGGATTCCATTCTGGAGGTTCTGGTTGTCAGGTTTGCTCTTCGTTTGGGACAGATTGGATGACTTACTATTTATAGTAAGTGGTATTTTGAGCATAGTTTGGTTTAGCAGGGTGCCTGCATAGTGTCATTAGGTGTTGCAGGATCGTTTGTCAGGGATCTCCAGTTTGAGGACTTACTATTTATAGTAAGTCTATTTTTGGTAGATGGCTATTTCTGGCAGGGCAATTTGAGCTTAGGGCTCTATTGTCAGAAGTTAGTTTCTTTCAGTCGGATAGATTCAGTGACTTCATATTGTAATTGTCGTTATTAAATTAAGTTATTTTAATTTAACAACTTTATGACTTTATAACTTTAATGTTATAAAATGATGTTGTGTTGAAGAAGCCACTTAAGTGAAAAAAGTAAAGTTGAAGCTTTTTCAAAAAGCTTATATATTCAACTTGAAAAAGCACTTTACTGATCTATTGTTCATTTGATTAAAATTTTATAAAGTTTCTTGGCTGTGAGAAATAGCTAGGGTTTGAGGACTGATTCCTCTCTTGGCAATTTGAATCATCACTGATTGATGATGAATTTTGCAAATTGAATTCTGAAATTTACTACTGAATCTATGGATATTATTCTTTGCTGCTGAAGTATACCAAGTGTGGGAAGAATTAATCAAATTACATCAAGCTGCAAATTACCAAGACTGGAATTTTGAAATTCTTCATGTATCGATTTCTTAAGAGGCTGGATTATTCTGATTGGCTATTGAAATTGATAGCTAGTGTTGCGTATGAATTTTGGGAGGCTGCGTTTTGATACTACAATACATTACAGGAAGCTGCGCCACTTTTCCCTTGGCTGCGTGACAAGCTAGATAGGCTGCGTCTTTGCCTTAGCAAGCTGCGTGTTCGTTTTTTGGAGGCTGCTGTACATTCTTTCAGGCTGCGCCAACTTTTTCTAGATGAATTTCAAATTCTCAAGCACACATTTGATTTCCAGGTGCCAATAAATTGAGAAGTAATTTGATGTTTATGAAATTCTATGAAATTCTATTAAATTAAATAATTATTGACATTCAAAGTTATTTATTTTAATGTTATTTATGTTAATCAATTCTGGAGGAAATTTAGCAATAACAAAAATATTATCAAAATACAAGGACACAATTTGCAAGTGAATAAATTAAAAACATTACATTCAGCCAAGAGCTAGGCAGGCTCTTTACAGTTCGGTTGCTGATTACATGCTGGGAAATGGACATACAAGTTTAGAAGGGGTTGACTAGGGTTTGGGAGGTAGAATTAACTCTCATAAAGATTAATATGTGTTGTTCAAAGTCTATCCTAGCCAACCATATCATTTTGAAGAGATATTGGAGAAGAGGCCTAGGGTTTGGAGCTTTTAAAATGCAGATTTTGTGAACAGCAAGGACATTTTCATTGCTGCATTTTGTGGGTATGTTTTATTTAGATAATAAATGATATTTAATGATCTGGGTTGTTATTATTTCAAAGAAAAAATGAATATTGAAGTCTGAGTTTAAATTTGAAAGCTGTGTTATTTATGAAGTTCATTGCATATTTCTTCCAATTAAAGTTTAACAAAGTTCTATATATAGATATGCACTATATTTTTGATTGAAAAACCATTGGCAAAACACAACAAACCCAATTCAAAACAAAAAAAAAACAGAGAAACAAGGAAGTACACTACAATCCCCATTTCATTTGTCTTTGGTTCTAACTTTTTTTTTCAGTCTCTTTCGCATATTTGGATTTTTATCAGTGTCTTGCAGTACTCCTTGATGTCTAGGCCCATAAATTTAGAGTCCTATCAGCTCAGAAATTGCATTGCTAGAAGAATTCATCTTTCCAATGTCTATTATGCCACTCACAAACTCGATAAGGTGGCATGTTCTTCTGCTCTGGTACCACTGTAATCTCCCACCATATTCTATCCAAAAATCTCAGAGTTGTTCTCTTGGGAGTTTGTCAAACATGTGACATGTAAACCCATAGTATTTTTGTCAGTGACTAATGTATGAATGTTTGTGTGATTGTAGGATGTTTTTTGAGAGTTTATATAAACCAAAGTTCCCAGACCCACGGCGAGTCAGGCGAGTTATCCTGACCCGCAGGCCAAGCAGAGCCTCCCGGGTTTTTCTGACCCGACGGGTCATGGGTCATGACGTGCATGACTTGCCGAGTTGGCGGGTCATGCCATGATCCGCACCGCGGCAGGCCCGATTTGGGCATTAAAGAACATAAAAAAACTTTGATTCTTTTTGACTTTTTTTTGCATAAGTCTTTTGATATTTGCCCTAAAAGGCATTGTAGTTGCTTTGCAGGAGAAGAAGAGAGAAAAAGAGAGAGAGGAAGAAAAAATAGAGGCTAAAGGGTTGCAACCAGCCGGGAAGAAGAGCATCAAGGAGTCCACAAAATCGGATTGGGGAAGCATAGGTTTGCATTGAGAGCATCAAGGAGCTCATAGCAGTTGTTCTCAACTCATTTGAAAGAGTTAAGCGTTAAATTTTTAGATTTTGTTGATTTTTGCTTGCATGTTTATGGTTTTCCATTGTTTTTAATTTTTTTTTTGAACTTTTTTAATTTTATTGCAGCCACATTCCAAGTTTTGAAAACATTAATTCTTCCCAATGCCTCAAAAGTGTCCATGTTGGAAATATGCCGAAGAGTTTTCCGGTAGACAAAAAAACCAAACAAAATGTACCTTTTGTAAAGAGATTTTTCATGGTGGCATCAATAGGCTTAAATACCATATTGCTGGCATACCCGGCAATGATGTTGACCCATGTACATTGGCAAGTGCCGAGGCAATTCGTTTTTGTTATGTCCGGTTAGAAAAATATGTTGGGAAACTAGAAAGAGGCAACGGGAAGAGATAAATGTTATTGGCTCCCATTCATCCACACCCGCATCCGCATCCGTAGGCTATATTGGAGAGGGTTCTTCCAAGCCTCCCTTTTATCCTAGTGTTAGTGCTTCTACTACTGCTCCTTAAAGTGGCAATATTACCCTTGGCCCTAGAGTCCGAAAATCAAGGTTGGACAATTATTTTGTGCCACACACTACTCCTGGTGTACAACCCTCACTTGAGAGCATGGGTTGGAACAAGGAGGTCCATGATGCTGGTCGAAAACAAATTTACAAGTTTTGGTACTTTTGCAACATTCCATATCTTGCTGCCAAGTAATTATGTTTTATTTGATTTCTTTTATTTTAAAATTAAATTTTAAATTTTATAGTTTGAAGTTGAACTATGCTTTGTCTAATGATTAATCGTAATCTATTTGTGACAGGTCTCCTTACTGGCAAGGTATGATAGATTCTGTAATCATTTGTGGGGCGGGCTTTAAAGCCCCTACTGATGCTGAGTTAAGTGGCCCCCTCTTGTTAGACATGGTTAATGATATGCAACTTGAGCTAGAGGACCACAAAAAGTCTTGGAGGTAAAATGGTTGCACCGTCATGATAGATGGTAGGACGGTTAGGAGGAATAGGACACTCCTAAATTTTCTTGTTTCAAGCGCAGGTGATTGTTTTTTGAATTATACTTCCCCAAATGCATTGAATAATTTAATTTTGATTTTGAATTTTTGATTGATCCATGATAATTGATAATTATTTTTCTTTATATTCAGGAACCACCATGTTCTTGAAGTCTATTGATGCTTCCTTACATGTGAAGAATGCCACATACTTATGTGCGGCTATTGAGGAAGTTATACCTGAGGTGGGAGAAGAAAATGTGGTGCAAGTGGTGACTGATAATGCAGCAAGTTATGTTGCTGCAGGTAAACTTATAATTTTTTAAGTTTTGATGGAGAGGCATCTATGAATTTATTTAAGATTTTCCTAACACTTCTAAATTTCTAATTAATTTAAAATTGCTACAGGTAAACTTTTGATGGAGAGGCACTTGAAATTTTTTTGGTTTCCATGTGCAGCCCATTGCCTTGACCTCATGTTAGAGGATATTGGCAAGATTGAATGGATCAAATCATGTGTTGACAAGGCCAAATATATTTGCAAGTTTATCTACAATCATGCATTGGTCCGTAGCATGATGAGGCAATACACGGGGCAAAGGGAGTTGGCTTGTCCTAGTATCATGACATTTGTCTCCAATTTCCTCACACTAAAATGCTTGTTGAAATCATAGTTGAATTTGAGACGCATGTTTGTTGGTGAGTGGACTGCCTCATCCTATTCTACGACCACTGTGGGTAGAGAAGTGGCAAATTATATTTTTGATGAGCCAGGTTTTTGGACCCCTTGTAAAGAGATCATGGAGGTAAAAATATTTATGTTTTGTTTGCAATATTTTTTATTTTAAATTTTTAATGCACACTTGTCACTTAACTATTTTTTTTTTAACATTATATGCAGGTCACTGAGCCCCTCGTAGTTCTCCTACGAGTTGTTGATGGGGAGAAGCCCTCTATGGGCTACTTATATGAGGGCATGGATAGGGCCAAGGAGGCCATTAGATCTAAGTATAAAGGAGTTGAGGATAAGTATGGCCCCATTTGGGAGATCATTGATAAATGGCAAAACCAGCTTCATATGGCCATCCATGCAGCAGCTTATTTCCTCAATCCATCATTTCGTTTCCTTGATAACTTCAAGGCAGATGAGGAGATTCTTAGTGGCCTATATACAGTGATGCAAAAGATATCTACCTCTATTGGATCTACAGTGTAAGAGATAGATGCATATAGTAATCCACGAAGGCTGATTTTTGGAAGCACGATGTGCAAATAGTCTAGGACAACATTGCAGCTAGGTCGAAATATATGTGAAACTTAAACTTAACTCTTAAGTTTATATCTTATTCATTTTGATTTTATAATCTATCGTTAAAGTTGGAACTTGGAAATGACACTGATTTTTTTGTTTCCTTATTTCTGATAGATGGTGGCAAATGTTTGGGCCTACAACCCCAAACCTTCAAAAACTTGCTATCCATATTTTGAGTCAGCCATGCAACGCTTTTGGATGTGAGCGCAATTGGTCCATGTTCAAGCACATCCACTCGAAGAGGCGTAATAGACTATCTGTGGAGAGGTTGAACAATCTTGTCTTTGTTCATTACAACCTCCGTCTTAGGACCAGCCAGATTTTGGACACTGACACCTCTCCGATCACTCTAGCAGAGATCGATCCAGATTCCAAGTGGTTCACTGAGTCTACCGATCCTATCTTCACTGAGGAGGACCATGAGCGGGTTGACCAGGCAGAGATTGAGGCTGAGGCTGTGGCTATGGCAGAGGAGGAGGATACAACACGATCAACTGCCCATGGAGCTAATGTTGATCAGAGTGGCACCTCATAGGCAGAGACTATGGCTTGTTAGTCATCCAGGACCTACCTCAGACGCATTTGTAGGAGGCAGACAGACTACTTTGAGGATGAGGCTAACCTAGAGCCTGAGGCTTGAGCCATAGACCTGTTTTTGTTGTTTACACTTTGCAACTTTACACATATGTTTGGAAACATTTGATGTCATGGATATTATATACATTTGACAACATTTACATTTTATATTTTATAATTCTGCATATCTATGTTTTGATTGTTTTCTATTTCCTTCAACTACAATTTACGTTTGTACTTATGTGATGGATGTATGTGATCAAATTAGATTCTATTTGATGATGTTATAGTGTTTTTAAGCTTTATTCAATAATGGGTGCATGAAACAAGTTTTAAATTGTAAAAAATCTCTGTTTTTTTTTTGCCCGAGTCATAGCCGAGTCATCGGCGAGTCATGGGTCGAGTCGACCTTGTCGGGTCATGGGTGAGTCCGAATCAGGGAACCTTGATATAAACAAATACAACAAACATATACTACTTCTTTGCCAGCAATAATAATGATAACCCAACTTCAAATAACTTTATTTGATATTGATTTGAGTCTGATTACAATATAGCTGAGATCTGATATGAAATATCAGACTGCTACAGATGTTGTTACACCCTCTCAGACTTGAGCAAATAATATATAAATGACTGAGAGGTAGATCTTAGAAACAAGTAAGCGTGCCCAAAAAATATCTTTTGAACTTGATGAAAAGGGGATTCCAAACCGGTGTCTTTAAGGTCTGAAAACACCAAGCTAACAACCACTTATGATACTCAGAAAATTGCTTGCAGAACCTTCAAATCTGTCATCCCCAACCCCAAAACATTCCCAGCCAAGCTTGCTGACCTAGGCTCCAAGAAAGGGCAGAAATAATCCTTCAACAATTAGGCGGTTTTTTCTTGGAAACCTGCACCCTAGAGATGAGTGGTACGGCCTCTAATGATTGCTGTTTACTAGTAATAATTTCATATAACCCTGAAAACTAACCAGATGAGTACCTTCTGCATTGTCGAAGGGGAAACTTGCAAAAATCACCAAATACCAATAAGAAATTAAGAATAAGCTCCTCCAAGCTCCCTAATGATGCCAAGATGGGTTGACCTAGCAAGGAAGTAGCTCACTAAGAAATTTCTGCAAAAAAGATTTCAAAATTGACTTTTAAGCACAACTAAAACACTTGAAATAAGATTTCCTTCCACACCGTTGGTAGATCTTTAACTACTATAGATGTGATACCTTGTGAAGGTTTCCGTCTCCAAACATTTCTCTAAACCCTCAGGCTCAGCCAAGCTCCTCTCAAGAGGCAAAGAGAAAATAATCAACAAAACATGTAATAACATAATCCTAAAATGACTTCAAGTTGCCTTTATAAGCCTCCTTCTATTCCGAAGCCCTAATTAGGGGTTTCTCCTTTTCCAAACACCTCTTTAGGGTTTATCACTTAAATCTAATTTAATTTTATTTTTTATTATGTCCAACTTGACTCGCCCTCAAGTTAAGTGGCTTTCTTTTCTTTTATTATAAAGTCACTTTTTCTCTCCTCAAAGGGTGCCCAAGTTAAGTCACTTATTTTTATTATTTCCAATTCCACTTTCTCTTCTAAGGCATCCATACTCTCTCTCTCTCTAAGATATTAGGTGACCTGTGTGTACCAAAAAGTGAGGTCACTTCTATAAACCATTACACTTGAGGGAATCCATGAAGAAGGAGATCTCAAGAAGCGGCTTATAGCTTCCTATCCATGATGTGCAAGAACCATGTAGATATTATGAATGCTGGCTTTCAAATGAACCTTAAAAAAAGGCCCTTGCAAGGTGCACCACAGAATGAAAGATTCAAATGATAATGCAAAGTAGATCTAAGATGAAATGCAAGATCTAAGCTAAAATGATATGCAAGAATGCAAGGAAAGTAGATCTAAGATGAGATGCAAGATCTAAGCTAAAATGATCTGCAAGAATGCAATAAAAGTAGATCTATGATGATATGGATTACGCTAGATGCAAGAAAAAAAATGACAATGTTGATGCAATGCTTCAATATGAAAGATCTAAGAATGCCATAGCTCCAAGATGCCAAGATTGCAAGATTCCAAGATTGCAAGATGCCAAGACTCCAAGATGCTAAGCTGCCAGGACTCCAAGAACCTGCAATAAAATTTCAAGATCTCAAGAAGCTAAGAATGCTATGAGGATGAGATCTCAAGAATGAGGAGAGAGTCTCCTTTTAAATGAATTTAGAAATGAACGGACGGTCAAGATTAAGAGGCAAAAAGAAATGAGCAATGGTGGAGATTAAATCTTGGTTGATCCATGTGCTCAAGATTCTCAAGAGGCAAAATCAATGGACATGATTAAGGGGCAAAATAATGAGTGGTTGAGATAAAGAGGCAAAAACCTTTTTTGAAAAGTCAAAAGATTCAATCTCATTGGAAAGTGTACTTTTCTTTTTATTTCTTATTTTTAATGTATTATTTATTAATTTTATCAAAGTGGTTTCCATTATTTAATTAAAAGGAGATCTTTATTTAATTAAAAGAGATTTTTATTTAATTAAAAGGGGACACGTTCTTTTAATTAAATGTGGCTTAGGATAAAGTTATTTTATTATTTAATTAAAAGATTTTTTTATTAATTAAAAAAGAGCTTGTTATCTTAATTAAATAAAGCTTATGATAAAGTGATTTTATTATTTAATTAAAAGATTTTTAATTAATTAAAGCTTAGGATAAAATGGTCAAACTTTAAGATATATTCAAATAAATGATAAAATGATGATTTGATAAAAAAATAAGAGATTAAATAAATATGCAAAATTGATTAAGCACAAGATTTAGTCTAGTATTTAAATTTTAATGTTTAATGTTAGAGTGAGGCTCAAAGTTTACTAGACCATTTTTGAGTGATTATATTTGCCCCTCTTTGACTAATGTGTCAGCGATCTGGGAACACATTGAGTCAGAGAATGATGATGTCAAAGTAACTGATAGAGATCTGACTCCAAAATTGATCAAACGAAGCACACAGAGACAACTAATCCCGAACTTAATCGATCGAGAACTAGCAAAGATAACAAGATACCTGATAAAAATTTGACTCCGAACTTGATCGAACGAAGCAAAGTGAGATAGCTAATCCCGAATTTGATCGAACGAGGACTAGCAAAGATAGCAAGATTTCAATTTATAGTTGAAGTGAAACTGAATACTGAAACCGAGATTGAAAGTCAAGACAAGAAGATAGCAGAATCAATTTGTAGCTTTGAAAGATAGGTTATTCTTGCCCCCTTGGGATCAAAAGTGAAATGAGGTAGAGGAGATGCAAAAATGAGATAGAGTTGATTAAATCAGGATAAGATAAGGTTCAAGATGATTGATAAGCACATAAGACCAAGTTTGACCACCAAGTGATGAAAATTTGCCCCAGTTTGAATAAGGTTGACCAGAAAGGTATAGCATTAGCATTAGGTCAAAGAAAGTGATTATGAAGAAAATATGATCAATTTTTGCCTCAAAGGATGAAAAAAATAAGCCTGAAAAGAAAAAAAAAATTGGATTTCGGTTTCGATCTCGAAAATGAATCAAGGATGCTAAAAAAAGATGACCAAAGTTGTCCGATAATGATGAAGGAGACCCTCTCCTAACTCATATGCAAACTAGAATGAACCCTAAAAATGCAAACTAATATGAAGATGCAAAGTGCAACTTGCAAGAGTTAATAAATAGGTCCTTGTTTTTATCATCGAGCCGTATTAAGGGACATCGCAAAATCATACAACCGTCACTAGTGCAAGTGCAACTATGAAGATATGAATATGATTTATATTGGATATAATGTAGGAAACATATGTAAGCACTGAGGCATAAGGGCCAAGATGACCTGAAGACAGTTTCCAAATTAATGTTGCAAGTAACCATAAGCTAACCATAAGCATCAAGGCATAAGAGTCCAAGATGACTTGAATGGTTGTTGCATAAGCAAACACAATGTAACAGTCAAGGAGATAATTCCAACCTCACCTAAGTGTCTGAATAAATAAGATCGAGGTATGTGTGGCGTTCCAATCGTGATGGAGGCTCTTATCACAAACACCCAGTTTATTAGACAACTTAGGATCATTGGAATCACACCACAAGAAGAAATCAAAGAAAATATGCCCCATGCCCCTAGTCCTCTAGTCGTAACATCATGGAGAAACCAAGGAGGGAACGTTAGTGAAAATCTTCAATAATAGACAACATACAAAGAAAATATCATTAAGCACAACTTAGTCATTTTAATTTAAGCGTAGTGTAAAAAAGATAAAGATAATCACTAACTCGCTAGGACTCATGCCTGTAAGTGAGAAATATCGCACAATCCTAGACTGCAGACAAAGAATCGACTCAAGGTAACATATCCGATAAATGTTGAGAAACACTCAATGTTAAAGGAAGTGTTGAGAAACATTGGTGTGAGTTACTAAGAAAACACCATCGCGCAACAAAGGAGAATACAGTTAATGCCCTTTGTCCTAGACAAAGATAAATCCCAGACTAAGGAGATTGGAGATGGAAGTCAAAAGGATTCAGAGCGCAAAGTGACAAGCTGATTGATATAAACGCATAGGTTGCAAGTAGCGTCTGTTTCCAGGTTTTCACCACTTGGAAGATTTTTTATATTTTTGCTACCATGACGCTCTTTTCGAGGTTTTCATCAAGGCACTTTTTTTTTCAATTTTTATTTTTACTTTTTTATTTTTCAGGACTTTTTCCTGCTTTTTAGGATTTTTTCAGGATCATATATCAATTTTTATGATTTTTTTCAGGACATTTAGATATGTACATAAGCTCTTGGAGCATCATGCATAGAATCTCTTTAGATGAAGGATGTTGATAGGTTCAGGGAGCTGATCTCCCTCAGGTGTAGAAAGTTAATAAGCACCAAATCCAAAAGCAACAGTAACTATGTAGGGACCGAGCCAATTTGGTTCAAATTTTCCTTTCTGTGCTCTATTTTGTTGATTTTTAGGATTCTCTCTCAAGACGAGGTCTCCAACTTGAAATTCTCTAGAATGAACTTTTTTGTTATAGTTCTGTGACATCCTTTTTTGATATACCCTCATGTGAGCAAATGCAACTCTTCTACGTTCATCTACAAGTTCAAGCTCTTGTATGTGCATAATTCTGTAGTCATCATCTGTGATAAGGCCTTTCAATGAAACTCGTAGGGAAGGTATCTCAACCTCAAGAGGTAAAATAGCTTTAGATCCATAAACAAGTGCAAAAGGGGTAGCTCCAGTAGGTGTGCGAATACTAGCTTTGTAGGCCCATAGTGCAGGGTTAATTTGTAAGTGCCAATCTCTGCCTAACTTGTTAACTGTTCTATGTAAGATTTTCAGCAACGTCTTATTAGAAGCTTCAACTTGACCATTTCCTTGAGGGTAGTAGATTGAAGACCAATGTTGTTTAATCTTAAATTGCTTACATAATTGCTTAAGATCCCTATTCTTAAATTGTCCTCCATTATCAGTAACTATGGAGGAAGGTATGCCATAGCGACAAATGATATGATTAAGTATGAACAAAGACACTTGTTTCCCAGTAGGAGTCGAGAGAGGAACAACTTCAACCCATTTTGTAAAATACTCTGTTGCAGTAATGATAAACTTGTGTCCATTAGATGAATTAGGATGTATTTGACCTACCAAATCAAAAGCCCATTGCTGAAAAAGCCAATGTGTAATAGAGGGAATAAGTTCCCTTCCTGGAACATGAATCAAATTCCCATGTATCTAACATTTTTTCCAAGACTTAGCATAGTGCACAACATCTGTTTGCATAGTAGGCCAATAATAACCAGCCCTAAGTAGTTTTCGAGCGAGCGTAAGACCATTAGAGTGAGACCCACATACGCCATCATGGACTTTAGCTAACGCACGTTCAAACTCAGCTTTCTCTAAACACCTAAGAAGTGTTCCGTCTAGACATTTCCTAAGCAAGTCTCCGGAGATGAGGGTATAGTGGGAAGCATTGCGAATGAGTTGTCGTTTTTCATTACGGGTTAAGTTATCAAGAATGATTTGGTCACGTAGCTAGGAGTAAATTGTAGCATATCGGGAGGAATCATGACTAATTATAGTGCATATGACATGATTTTCAGGGGAATCATAGGTAGGGTAATGTAGTTGTTCCACCAAGAATTGAGATCTAGACTCATGTGTTATTCCTAACCGGTTACTGAGACGGGGTGTGAATCAGTAAACACGATTTCTATTGCAATTTAAAACTAGTATAAAAATTCTTGCAAGACAAGTTGAATGTAAACAATCATCCACAAGCATAAATAGAACTACACAGATCAACACATCATGTATACGTGGAAACCCTCGGTTAGAAGGAAAAAATCACGGTGAGACAGAGCTCACAAATTCACTTTTGCAGAAACAAAGGTGCCTTGTTAGGAGCTTACAAAGCATTTGTGAAGGTGCTACCTGGTTAAGGGATTTGATAGAAGATCGTTTAAGATCGTAACTCTGTTAGGAGTTGCCTGGTTAAAAGATTTTTAACATCAGCAAAGATGTTACCCGGTTAAAGGATTTTTAGAAAGAACCGATTAGGGTTCACCCTGATAGAGGGATTTCAATATGCTTTCACACCTTATAAAAGCAATGATCTTAACTTGACACTTCCTGTTTGATTAGATCATACCTATTGATCTTTCCTGGTTCTGCCTGGCTATTGATCTTTTTGCTTTCACCTCTGTGATTGTAGAACTTCTCTTAGAAGGTATCTCTCTTCTGCTCTATATATTCAACAACTATCAACAACTCTTTTTTTTTTCTTGCGTCCTATGACTTGTATTTATGAAACCCTTAACTCATAGAACGGCTAGGCTGAAAACTCGATCTTAAATCATGTAACAAAACGAAAAGCTTTGTGTTCTGATCTTGAGTTTACCTTGAAACATCTGTGTAGAAATAAAACTAACTCCTGTTAAAAAGCTAACTTCAGTTCTAAACGGTGGATGCTCCGCATATTCCAGTTTTAACTCAACTGCTTCGCATAATCCGGTGTGGATCTTTATGCACTTTGACCGGTGTCAATCTTATACCCGGTCCATCCCTGTATGTGATATAAGACCGGTACAATGTACTTTGTTCAGTCTACCAGTGCATCACCTTAGTTTAGTCTACTGGTGCATACACTGTTATAGTCTATTGGTGCCTTTAAAGTAATGTGAGTGAACTACCGGTGAACCTATACCGGTGGGAATGGTGTTTGCATCTAACTTCACTAATGACAACTTAAATTTGCTAACATCATGTTCTTCCAACTGTAAGATAGAAGCCAAAGTTGCCATAGCATTAGCCGCTCTGTTTTCAACTCTAAGGATCTGCTGGAATGTGACAAAAGTGAAGTAATTCTTGAGATCATTGATCATCTTCTTGTAAGGAACTAAGTTCTCATCTGTAGTTTGATAGTCATCATTAGTTTGATTTATGATAAGTTGAGAGTCTCCAAAAATATGGAGTTCAGTGATTCTCCATTCAATGGCTAGTTTAATCTCATTTGTCAAAGCCTCATATTTTGCTATGTTGTTTGTGCAAGGAAATAACAACTTATATGACTTTGGAATAGTATAACCATGAGGTGTGACAAACAAAATACTAGGTCCAGCACCATTCTGTGTGTGCGATCTATCAAAGAACATCTTCTATGTCCGCTCAGTCATATACATAATAGATGAATCAGGAAAGTCAATTTGCATAGGAGTATCATCTTGTAGAAGAAATTCAGTTAATTGATCAGCAATTGCTTGTCCTTTTATGGCCTTACGATCAACATACTCAATGTCAAATTTAGAGAGAATCATCATGCATTTAGCTAGTCGACTAGTAAGAGTAGCTTTACTTAGTAAGTATTTCAAAGGATCAATCTTAGCTACAAGTTTTGTAGTATGCACCAGTATATAATGTTTGAGTTTTTGAGACGCAAATACCACTGCAAGGCAAGCTTTTTCAACGTTGGTGTAATTGATCTCATAAGCTACCAATGTTCTACTGATGTAGTACATAGCTCTTTCTTTTCCATTTTCATCTTGTTGTGCCAATAATGCCCCCAAGGATGTAGCTGTTGCTGAGATGTACAAAATAAGAGGTTTCCATGGGATAGGAGGCATTAAGATTGGAGGTTTAGCCAAATATTCCTTGATCTGATTAAGACTTTTTTCACATTCTTCATTCCATATACATGTAGCCCCTTTGTCTAGATTCTTATTGAAAGGTTGAGCTCTGTCAGCAAGTTGTGATATGAATCTCCTGATAGACTGAAGGCGTCCTTGCAGACTCCTTTGTTGACTTATGTTTTTGGGAGGTGGCATCTCCATTATAGTTTGAACCTTGCAGGGTCAACCTCAATTCCTTTAGTTGAAATGATGTATCCAAGTAATTTTCCTAAAGTGACTCCAAAAGCACATTTCTTAGGATTTAATCTGAGTTGAAATTGTTCCATCCTATCTAGGATCAAACTCAAATCTTGAAGATGTCTATTCCTTTTCTTAGATTTTGCCAAGGTATCATCCACATAATCTTCCAAATTTTTATGCATCATGTGATGAAAGTAATTATAGCTCTTTGATAGGTAGCTCCAACATTTTTTAGTCCAAATGGTATGGCATTCCAACAAAAGGTTCCCCATTCACATGTGAAGGCAGTCTTTTCTTGATCTTCAGGAGCTATCTTAATCTGATTATATCCTGAGAAACCATCCATGAGAGAGTAAATTTCATAACTCGCTGTCGTATCCACTATCACGTCTATGTTTGGAAGTGGAAAGTCATCCTTTGGGCAAGCTTTGTTAAGGTCTTGGAAATCTGTGTAGACACGAATGGATTTGTCCGGTTTAGATATAGGTACAATGTTTGAAATCCATTCAACATAATCTACAGCTTGTATAAATCCAACACTAAAGAGTTTTTCTAATTCAGCTTTTACCAAGAGAGCTATGTGCGGATGCATCTTTCGTAGTTTTTGTTTGATAGGTTTAACACCAGGAGCTATAGATAAGTGATGCATAATAAGATTAGTGTTCAGCCCTGGCGTGTCTGCATATGTCCAAGCAAAATTGACTTTTTTTTCTTTGAAGAACTCAGTAACTGTTGTTTTTCATCTGCTGACAAAGATTGAGTTAAATGTATGAGCTGTGGTGCTTTAGTTGTCCCCATATTTCTAGTCTGTGTCGGCTCTATCAATATCGAAGATCTATATTGAAAATAACTGGGTAGACTACCAAGTACCTCATCCTCAGGTGCCTCAAAGAGGTTTTCACCCTTAGATATGTGTTTTTTTTTTAAAGCTCTGACACCACCACAAAGTGGTTTTCGCCATCAGAACATCTATTCTTTTTTGTTTTATTTATTTATTTTATGACTAAGGTACTTGATATCTGATTCAGTCATGTTTATCGCTGGGTCACTGGTGGAAGAAACTATGGGCTCAATGGCATTGAGGTAGCAAGCAATTTCATAGACGTTTTGGAAGAAAGTAACGTAGGCTGTTGGTTCTGTTGCGACCAATCAATAAGGTCGGGGTACATGAGTGGGAGAGAAGTGGAAGGTCCCAAAGTATTGATATGGAGGAAGTCATTTCCAGTGACAAGATATTCGGAGTCTGTAAGGTCTCCCTCAAAAGTACCTAGATCCATCTGATTCTTAGCATGATTAACTTGATCAATGAAAGCAACACGTAAGTTCAACTCGTCAAGACCTACAAGTGACTCATCTACCACTTCGGTTTGGTTAGCATAAGTATGCACTACATCTATTCCCAATTATGTCGACTCAACTGAGAGAGAATCCCATTTATATTCATGTGAGTCAGTATCTCTTTCTCTTTGTAACATCAGATTCTTCATTGTGATGAGATGTGGAAGCTTCATCATCTTGTTCTAATGGAGATTCTTCTTCATGCCAAAGAATGGCAGTAGAGGGGACAAAGTTTCCTCATCTTGATCAAAAGTATAAGTAGGCACAGTTTCTTCTTTAGATTCACTATCATTAGAAGAGGGGTCAAAAACCAGGTGTTTACTAGAAAATCCCAATCCAATCTTATCCTTAGATTTCCTTCCATTAGTATGACTCATAGGTTCAACAAGAGCATGTTTCTGACCACCTAAAGTACCATGACCTGGGTAACCCATTCTAGCTAGGAACTCATAGCCTTTTTCATATTTCTTGGGAAAGACCGTAGAAGTAAGCATAACTTCCTTATGTTCTTTCTCTCTATAGACCCATTCTCTAATAGCTTTTTCTTCTTTTTTATCCACTAAAGGCATTAAGGATTGGATAAAAGTCCCATAAAGTGTCATAGAGGAGGATGAAGGCTTCTTATCTTCTGAAGGTTTACCATAAGAACAAGGGGAGACTGGTAATGTAGCAATAGAATCTAGTCGGTATTCCCCCATTCCAAGGTTCATCATCTTTAACTTCTCGCAATCAACAAGAGTAATCTTAGTCTCATCAACAACTCCATTGTGTGGTACTAAGGATTTAGTAGTAAGTGTATTGATAAACATAGAATTATCCCCTAGAATGGAAATCTCAATACCATTAAAGGGAAACTTTATGCACTGATGGTAAGTAGAGGGAACCTCCTGCATATCATGAATCCATGGTCTCCCTAGCAATATGTTGTAAGCAAGAGGGATATCAAGAACTTGAAAGACCACTTCTTTTTCCACTGGACCAACCCGAATAGGTAACACAATCAATCCCTTAGAAGACCTTTCAACTTCATCATAGGCCTTAATAGTAATCTTTTTCCTTGAATCAATAGTGAATTCTGATAATCCCAGCTGTTGAATAACATTGAAAGAACAAATATTTAACCCGGCGCCATTATCTATCAACATGCATTTGACTCGGGTTCGATGGATTTGGATTTCAATATGTAGGGCAAAGTTATGTGGGTGACTTAAAGGCTTGTCGTCTTCCTCAGAAAATGAAAGATAATGTGGAGTAGCAATGTGATTAACCATGGTCTGAAATTGATCATTATGAATGTCTTTGGGGACACTTGCTCTGTGCAAAGCTTTCTCTAAGATCTCTTTGTGCATAGGTGATAACTCAAGCAACTAAAAGATTGAAATATGGGCAGAGGTATGTTGGAGTTGCTCTACTAAACTATAGTTTGACTTGCTGGAGGTAGAGACTTGTTTGGAAGAGGATACCACTTGCTTAGGATTACCTTGCTTGGAAGAATTCGAACCCCCAAGGATAATGTTGGGTTGACTCCTAGTGACAGCATTTAGACTCTGTCTATGTGAAGGAGAGTTAAAACCTCTAAGCATGATCAAGTGTTCAGGTTCGTTACGACTTCTTAGGACAATCTTAGGTACCTCATCAATATCTGAATCATAGTCGGGTCCATTAGATCTTACCATGTTAATGTTTTCATGCACTACTTCTAGTATATTGATAACTTTGTTAACATTCATACAAGTGTAATGGATTTTAGCATCCCCATCTTTGTTTGAAGTCTCACCTTTGTCATACTTGGGGAGGGGCTCTTTGAAAGCTTTATGATCAGAATTCTTAACAAGACTGTCTACTCCAACCTTTCCATCATCAATGAGGTCTTGAATGACATGCTTCAACTTTATGCAATTGTCAGTTTTGTGTCCTTTGTTCTTATGATACTCACAATAATGGTTGTCATTCTACCATTTAGGCTTCACTTCAGGTTCATACGGTTTAGTGTATTTAGGCAGTGATAATCTTGTTGACAAGTAAGGTCTTAAGTATCACATCATATGAGTCTCCCAAGGGGGTAAAGTCATGTCTAGGCCTAGATGCCCATGAAGATTTAGTCTTATTAGAATCATTATATCTTGCAGCCTCTTGTTGTTTAGTTGCTTGGAGAGCACTAGCTAGGTTGAAAATGGGTTCTTTAAACTTAGGTTCATCAACAACACCATCATTGACCACATGCTTGCTCTTATTCGAAGGCTTATTCTTGTCTTTGTTGTAGCCATTACTATTGTTAGATTTATCCTTGCTTAATCTGATCTCACCCTTCTTGATCAAAACATCCTCATTTCTAAAGGCACTCTCAATCATGTCATTAAAGGTGGGAAAGACTTGTTTTCTGAGATCATAATGCAACTCAGGTTTAAGATTATTAACAAAGATATCAATCTTCTCATTCTCTGGAAGTTGTCGTGAGTATCTTGAATGTAACTTCCTCCATCTTTGTAAAAAGGTAACAAAGGGTTCACCTTGCTTTTGTTTGAAGTTGCTTAAGTTGAGCATAGTCACAGGGTGTTGAATATTGTACAAGTATTGTTGAACAAAACTTTGAACAAGCTCATTAAAGGACTTACGCGGGGTGTGATTTTTGTAAACCATTCCATGCCTTGACCATTTAGGCTCCTAGGAAAGAGTCTCATAAGGTAAGTGTCATCATGCATAAAGTCCATACTAAAAGCATAGAATTGTCTAACATGGTCATATGGATTTCCGTTCCCATCATACTTGTCATACTTAGGAATCACAACATCTCTTGAAAAGGGCATCATGTATAGGGTTTTGTCAAAAGGTAAAGCACATATGGATTCTATAGAAAATGATGACTTAGGTTTCTCTTTATCCTTCTTCAAGTTTGACAGTTCATTTTTTAGGGCTTGTACTGCTTTGTTGTTAAGTTCCCAAGGTGAGAGTTCCCTTCTTCGAATCAATCCCTCAACATCAAAGTCAGGGGGAAGTTTCAATCCTTTAGAAGGCAAGAACATGAAATATCGATTGCCCTCTTGTTCCAAGTGTTAGAAAATTTAAGTTGTCATTAGTGAAGATAGATGCAAACACCACTCCCACCGGTAGAGGTTCATCGGTAGATCACTTGTATTACTTTATAGGCACCGGTAGATTAGAAACAAAGTATATGCACCGGTAGACTAAACAGAGGAGATCCACCGGTAGACCGAACATAATACATTGTACCAGTCTTATATTGCATACAGGGACAGACCAGGTATAAGATTGATTTCGGTCAACAACATGTCTATCCGCACCGGTGAATGCGGAGCTGTTCAAGTTAAAACCGGAATATGCAGGGCATCCACCGTTTAGAACTAAAGTTAGCTTTTTCACAGGATTTAGTTTTATTTCTACGCGGATGTTTCAAGGTAAACTCAAGATCAGAGCACAAAGCTTTTTGTTGTTGCATTATTTATGGTCGAGTTTATAGCCTAGCGGTTCTATGAGTTAGGATTTCATTGAGATGAAATTTTGCATAAATACAGGTCATAGGATGCTTTAAAAGTTGTTGATTATATAGAGTAGGAGAGAGTTATCTTCTGAGAAGAGCTACAGTCACATAGGTGAAAGGCAGAAATGATCAATAGCCAGGCAGAACAGGAAGATCAACAGGTATGATCTAATTAGACAAAGAGTGTTAATTAAGATCATTGCTTTTATTTTGTGAAAGCATATTCAAATTCCTTCATCAGTGTGAACCCTAATAGGTTCTTTGTATAAATCTTTTAACCGGGTAACATCTTTATTGATGTTGAAAGTCCTTTAACAAGGCGACTCCTAACAGACTTAAGATCTTAACCGATCTTCTACAAAATCCCTTAACCGGGTAGCACTCTTGCAAGTGCTTTGTAAGCTCCTAACAGGGCATCTTTATTACTGCAGTAGTGAAGTTGTGAGCTCTGTCTCACCGTGGTTTTTTCCTTCTAACCAAGGGTTTCCACGTATACATGATGTGTTGATTTGAGGATTTCTATTTCTGTTTGTGAATGATTGTTTACATTCTGTTTATCTTGCAAGAATCATTGTGCAAGTGTGAAATTGCAATAGATATAGTATTTACATTCACCCCCCCCTCTCAATAACCAGTTAGGAATAACAATTGGTATTAGAGCTTGGTTCTCTAAATATAAAGCTTAACCTCTTGAGAAGAAGAGCATGGAGGGTTACAAGTATTAGAACAACTTGAGGAAGCTAACGACATCATTGCCTCTTTGGAGAGTAGGCTGAGAAGATCCCTTGCTAAAAGAAAGGAGCTGACTCTGCAATTGAGTGAGAGCAATAAAACAATTGATGAACTCTCTGGGCAGAGTGGATCAGATGAAGCTGAGGAGGCAGTCTCTGAGCTCATGGAGAGGAACCATATCCTAACCGATTAGATCTCCAACCTAAAGAAGGAACAAGAAGATAATGCCCTAAGAATGACTGAACTGATTGAGAAAAAGAGGAAAGATGAAGATGAAAGAAACACTACAGTTAAGTCATTAACAACCTCTGAGAGAGCAAGGAATCTGGGTATGGAAGTGGTAAGGGAAAATGATCTTGTCGTTCTGCAACTTCAAGAAGACATGCAAATAGTCATTCAAAAAAACACCAACATGCAAAAAGCCTGGCATGATAGAGATGAAGCATGCAAAAGGCTGGCAATAGAGTTGTATCAGCTGAAGGAACAAATGAAAGAACTTGAAGAAAGGAATGAAACCCTAAGAAGATACAACGAGAGCTCGGTCAAGCTTGATGAGCAACTCAAAGCTCAAAGAAAGGACAAAGATCCCACCGGACTTGGGTTCACCGGTCAAGACACAAAGGAGATTGGTGAGTCATCAGGAGCCAACAAAAGTAAGAAGGAAAAGGAGAAACCGAAAGAACAAAAGAGTAAAAAGACCTTCAACAATTCTTGCAAACACTGTGGGAAACCGGGCCATAAAACAAGCAACTGCAAAAATGCACCGGTAAAGCCAACTAATAGTTACTGCAAAAACTGTTGCAAACATGGCCACAAGACTAATGAATGTTGGTCTAGCCCCACAAGTGTGTCCAGTGGAAGCAGGGGAAGCTTCAAGGGCTACTGCTATGCATGCAACAAGTTTGGACACAAAGCTGATGAATGCAGATCTAAGACAATGGCATTCAGATCCCCACTGAGATCGGTATTCCCCAAAAGAAATAAGAACTAGAGCACAACCAACTGTGCTAACTATGGCATATATAGTCATAATAACTCCTGGTGAAAATTACCCAAGAAGAGAAGGGTAAATCCATGGAAGGCAATCGGGATAGTCTGCTACACCTGCAACAGATTTGGACACCTAGCTAAAGACTGCAGAAACCGGTCAATAAACAAAAGGAAAGGATCGGTCAAACCGGTGGAGAAGACCTCGTCTTCAAATGAGAAGAACAACAAAGGAAAGAGGACCGAGAAAGAAGTCAAGCAGATTTGGTTCAAGAAGGAATCAAAGAGCTCCGCTGAGGAGAAGACAGAGGGAAGATCATCATTTGCAGATGGTGATATCTCCTCAGAAAATTGAGCCTAAATGGCTTAGAGGGAACCGATAGCTCGTCTATTGTTCCTGGTAGGACTGGTGAGCAACAAACTCACTCAGTCAGGAAGAATAACTAGACAGGTAAGTGTTGATCAATCGAGGTTTGTTCAAAAAAGAAAAAGCCCGAATTACCAGTTGGCAAAAACGGAAAGAAAGGTTAGGTAAGGCAATTAATGGTGTAGCCTTTAAATGAATAGTTACCGTTTGGTAATTACTGTTATGCCCTAAGTCTATATAAAGAAAGGAGAATTACTCATTTACATTTACTTTGCGATTTTGTGATTAACAATTTCTTATGCTTGAGTAATATTCTCGTGCTTTGATCATCGTAAGATATTGTCTGTAATACCAATCAAGCGACTTTCTTTGTAAACTGGTTATCAAGAAATGGCATCATCATCCTATGCTGTCAAACTGATCAAGGGAAACCAAGTCGACCAACCCGGATATGATATTATGGCGGTTCAAAACAGGGAAAATGACATGGCTGTTGTGCTATCGTTTGTGCCAAATGGAGTCCTCATGACTGAAGATGTCACGGCCTTCATTCACGCCAAGCAGGAAGAACTGGGTGAGACCTACATCCAAAGCGAGTACCTCTCGCTATGCAAAGACAGAAGATTTCCTGATAAATACGCAAAGCTGGTGTCATCTAGACTAATCAACGGAGTTTGTTACCCGACCGCCTTCCGACCCAACTACATTCGACTGGTTCTAGTCGTCTTCATGAACCGGGCTTCTGGCTCACAAAAGGAGTATGCAATCAAATCACGAAGGAAGACCTGCATCAAGTGACCAGTTACAGTCAAGAAGGGGAAGTACTCACCCTAAGAACCATCTCCAATGCTCTGGTCACAAAACTGACAATCAAAATCTGACAGTCGGTTGACGACAGTCAACAACATCGAAGATGATGGAGTCCGGTTCGCATCTGCTGTGATAGGCTACAAGGTTTATCAGTCCAACAACTTGAACAACATACCGGGAGGAGCCATTCATGCGGCTCACCGGATAATGCATGATAATGCTCAGTACGATATTTGCTCAATGCTTCGAGGACAGATATTTGAAAATATGAAGAAGCTCAGCATTGTAAAGAAGAAATCCCTAAAGTTTGGCACCCTACTGATATGTCTTTACTTTTACTATTTTAATATCTTCTCGGGAATAGGAAAGGTAACATGGGCAATAGACCGGCCAGTTATGATGCAAATAAGTGATAAGGCCAACCAACTGGGAAACCAATTCGGAAAAGTAATGACCGAATACTTTGAGGCATTTCAATTGAGAATGCACGCCAGAGGAAGGGTTCCGTCAACTATTGTTGACCTGTACAAAGATGATGTATGTTTTCTGGCATCCACCGACCACTGCATCATACAAGCTGTGGAATCGAGAACCGAGTACACTCTTGAACTAGGTTATGAAATCTCATGCAAGATAGCTAAGGCATATGTAGATGCCCTACAAGAATCTAACCTAGATCTCTCTGCTCTCCGGTTTGTTACCTATGAAGAGATTCAAGATAATCTGAAGAAAAGGGCACCAATCAAGAATGTATATGTGAAAAGGACCCCTACACCAAAGAAGAAACCAGTGACCGATCAACCCAAAGCTCAAAGGAAGAGAGCCCAACCAGTACCCAGCACTCAAGGAGAAGAACAAGAGGAAACAAAAACTGGGGAAATAAGTCCTCTAATCAAAAAGAGGAAATCTGGTAAACCGGTGAAGGAGGATCCACCAAGAAGGAGAAAGCCCACAATTAATGAACTTGTGGCAGGATTGATAGAAACTGGTGGACTGAGTTCAGTCCGCACAAGATATCAGTTTGCAAATGAAGAAGATAGGAGAAAGATAGAGGAAGCAATAGTTGACTGTATTCACAAGTTCAACCTGTCTCCCACAGAACTTTATAACCAGAGAGATAATGTCAAGATAAAGATAAACATAACCAAAGAGATAGACAAGTGAACACCTTTACTAGTCAAGAATATAACCAAGGTATCTAGCTGATCCTTTTCAGCTAAAAAATCCCAAACCTAGTAGTTTTAAACCAAGAGACCAGAAAAAGTCAAGTATAAGCTTCCTAAGACAACTAAGAGCAAATCGGGGCCAAACCAACTCGGATCAGAATCTGGGCAATAAACATTAGTAAAGACAGACAATATTTCATTGATTGGTAGGCGATATTCCAGAATGTCATACGATATTTCTCACTACTGCAGGTGATATTTAGACAACAATTTCTAGTTTTGAGATTTTTTTTGAATTTTGACAATAATTTAAAGCAAATGTGACGCATAGAGTAGTCTTCAAACAATCAAGCAAGGGACAAAGCAACCTTGCATGATACAAGCGATTGTGAAGTCTAAAGATAGGTTGCAATATTCCAATAACATCAAGTGTATGTTCACAAAGATTTCCACGGGTCTAGCACAAATCGAAAACACATCAAGCAAGAACTACCTATGGTTAAGGCTAGTATCAAAACCGTTGCCCACAACTTGGTATCCCAAAGGAATATAGATGGTGAGTAATCTTGAGGTGATTCGAGAAACCGCTTGGATCGGTCCTTGCACAAAGATTATGATACTTTCGGTCAAAAGGGCAGCCTCTAACTTAAGGTTTTTGGTAAACTTCGTTCATGACTATCCCATTTAATTTCGCAAGCGAAATTAAGGCCTATAGCCCTACAAGCATCCAAAAAGTATAGTCTTGCAAACAAGATTTAGACCTCTTGGCCCTATACAAGGATAATGTACTCCCCTTGTAGTCTTGTAAACATGATTGAGACCAAGATGGCCCTACAAGAGCCCAATCAAATGTAGTCTTGCTTAGCAAGATTTAGGCAACTAGGGCCTACACATGAAGAAACATTAGGAATAGAAAATAGCCAAGTCTCCCATCTCTTTGGATTGAAGGACGCTTTTGATTATAGTGGGATGTAGTAGCCGGGTTTGCTTGTTCCCCACTTGGGTCATTCTCAAAAGATTGCTCTCTCGGCAGGCCCTCTAAAGGTAAATGCAATAAAGTAAAATGGATAGCTAATGCAAGTCTAGATTTCTGATTTTCCAAAAGGAAAAGAGCATAGTCTCCTACTCCATAGTGTCTCCCAAGCACATCAAACACATGTTCATTTATCAAAAGAAAACTAATTAAGCTATGTGCCTATGAAAAATGATCTAATGATAGCAAAGACACACAAGATCTAATAATAAAAGTGTCAAGATCTAGTTACATACGTTCAACGCAATTTTCCAAAATCTCAATTGTTATTAGTCTTAGCAATGCAATTCTTTTGGCAAAAAATCCTACAAAACCACAAGTTAGGGCACAAAAATAGGCAAATGAAAGCAATAACCCTACAAAACCACTTGTTAGGAGATAAGAAATATCAAATACTTGCAATAAATCTCAATCATGCCTTGAACTATGTGCAAATAAAGTGCAAGCTAATCACAATTTTTATTTTTTTTGCTTTTGACCTAGTCAACAAGATCCGATTTTGTTTTCTATAATTTCGGCCCCAAAAATAGAAATGCAAAGAAGAGACCCCTGTTAAAAATCTGAGAGCTTTCTAAAAATGTAAAAATGTCAGAAATATCCCTTAATTTGTGCCTTAGAGACTTATTTTACCAAAACAAACCAGTTTTTTTAAATCGACTATTTGAGCTATGTTATTGCATTTAAATTAAAAACACAAAGAAGTAACCCCCTGTGGAATTCTGAGACCTTGCCAAAAATATAAATTTTTCCAAAAAATACGATGATTTTCGACCAGAAATTAATTTTCATGAAAAATCAATAAAAAATTATAACTCACGGAAAAATGATTAGAAAAATCTGATTTTGGAATCCGAGACACCTTTTATCCATCCCCAACCTGCAAAAAAATTTCAGATGCAAACTCCTAGCCTTTTGTGAGATATGATCAAATCTTTTAAAAACCTAGAGTTTTTGCATTCAACTCAACATGCACAATGGTTAGCATTAAAAACCAAAGTGAGTATTCAAAAATTCGTTTGTTTTCCCAACGGTGGGCGCCAAAAAAATTGTACCAAAAAGTGAGGTCAGTTCTATAAACCATTACACTTGAGGGAATCCATGAAGAAGGAGATCTCAAGAAGCGGTTTATAGCTTCCTATCCATGACGTGCAAGAACCATGTAGATACTATGAATGGTGGCTCTCAAATGAACCTTAAAGAAAGACCCTTGCAAGGTGCACCATAGAATGAAAGATTCAAATGATAATGCAAAGTAGATCTAAGATGAAATGCAAGATCTAAGCTAAAATGATATGCAAGAATGCAAGGAAAGTAGATCTAAGATGAGATGCAAGATCTAAGCTAAAATGATATGCAAGAATGCAAGAAAAGTAGATCTAAGATGATATGGATTAAACTAGATCCAAGAAAGAAAATGACAATGATGATGCAATGCTTCAATATGAAAGATCTAAGAATGCCATAGCTCCAAGATGCCAAGATTGCAAGACTCCAAGATTCCAAGATTGCAAGACTCCAAGACTCCAAGGTGCTAAGATGCCAAGACTCCAAGAACCTGCAATAAAATTTCAAGATCTCAAGAAGCTAAGAATGCTACGAGCATGGGATCTCAAGAATGAGGAGATAGTCGCCTTTTAAATGAATTTAGAAATGAATGGACGGTCAAGATTAAGAGGCAAAAGAAATGAGAAATGGAGATTAAATCTTGGTTGATCCATGTGCCCAAGATTCTCAAGAGGCAAAATCAATGGACATGATTAAGAGGCAAAATAATGAGTGGTTGAGATAAAGAGGCAAAAACCTTTTTTAAAAAGTCAAAAGATTCCATCTCATTGGAAAGTGCACTTTTATTTTTATTTTTAATTTATTATTTATTATTTTTAGCAAAGTGGTTTCCATTATTTAATTAAAAGAGATATTTTATTTTAATTAAAAGGGGACATGTTCTTTTAATTAAATGTGGCTTAGGATAAAGTGATTTTATAATTTAATTAAAAGATCTTTTTATTAATTAAAAGAGAGCATGCCCTCTTAATTAAATAAAGCTTATGATAAAGTGATTTTATTTAATTAAAAGATTTTTAATTAATTAAAGCTTAGGATAAAGTGGTCAAACTTTAAGATATAATCAAATAAATGATAAAATGATGATTTGATAAAAAAATAAGAGATTAAATAAATATGCAAAATTGATTAAGCACAAGATTTAGTCTAGTATTTAAATTTTAATGTTTAATGTTAGAGTGAGGCTCAAAGTTTACTAGACCATTTTTGAGTGATTACAACTTGTATCATAAAGTTCACTTTTGATGTCTGTGATTGGGGTTAAATGTTTATTTAACTTAACAATCTTTTTGCAATATCATAAAATAATGCTCAGATACCTCTTAATCTACTCAATTATGTTATCTAAGCCCTGAGAGAATCAATCCAACATGGTCTCTTTGTCCATAGTGTTAGTCTACAAGGACATGGTGATAGACTAAGCCTGGATGGGTGACGTTGGCTAAGCAAGGGACATTAGAAGATATTTTGGTTTCTTGTACTTTAGCCTCTTGTGAATTTGAGGGTTTCCATCATTAGAGCCGTGTGCTTGAACGCCAAGGTTTATAATAAAATTTGTTTAGGGTTTGAACTATTTCATAATAATCTTCAATGAAATCTCCGCATCTCTTAAATATCGTAGTAAGAATGTTGAAAACCACATTAAATGATTGATTATTAGAATGCGACAAAGAAAACCCATATCCAATAGCCAATATTTTCCTTTGAGTTGCACTTGAAATGTTCAATGTGCTAGTGGATCTACACTAGAAGGATTGAGAAATGCTTGCAATGACTTGGAAATGTACTTTGCAATAATGGTGGGAGATCCCATGGGGTTTTAAATCCTAATTTTTACATTAATGATAGACTTGGTTGCATCTCCATCTGTGATTGTAGAACTCCACACGGGTCTACACCCCCAATGATTAAACGATCCCCTTTTTCTTGCAAAATATTATGAAAGTTGTGTCATCCAATTGAGCATTAATGACTATTTGGTCATGTAGAGAGTTAGGTGAGGTGAATAATGAAAAGAGGTGAGAATGTCAAAATTTAGTTTTAGGGGTACTTAATGACTCATACCATTAGTTGAGGCTCGGCGTTTGGAAGGGAGGCATATTGATGAGAAGAATTCTAACTCTTTTACAAAAGCTTGTGAGTGGGGCTAGGTGAAGAAGTATGATGGTATAAGAAACTCCAAGCTCCTAATGAGATAATGAGTGAAAGTAGGAAATGAGCTAGAGGCATGATAGTATGGGGAAGTCAATTAACCCAACAAAATTAGAGAAAATGGTATGCTGGGAAAGGTAACTCCACAACTCCGGTGACTTATACCTACTCAAAGAATTGGACACATGTAATGTCCCCTTTTTTGTGAACGTCAACTTTTAGAGGATTAGCCTATTTCTTGACCCTCATAGGGTAATGGAGTTGTTAAGAGGGTCCAGTTGGCAAAGCCAAAGGCTTATTTCCCACTGCAGTGGTCAGACATGTTCAGGATTGCTCTTCGTTTGAGTCAGATTGGCAAACTTACTATTTATAGTACGTGTGTATTTTGGGGAAGTTAGGGTTTCTATCTTTAGTAGGGCACTTGAATAGTTTGGTAACAGTGTTGAGATTTTGTATCATTGACTGGAGCAGTTATTTAGAGAATTACTATTTATAGTAAGTCATTTTTGAGGAGTTGCTATATCTGGTAGGGGCATTGGGGTCATGGTATGCTCAGTGATTGACTCATTCGTTAGTTGGCTCAGTTTGGCAGACTTACTATTTTTAGTAAGTCAATTACACACATGTTGCTATTTTTAGCAGTGCACTTGGACTTGGTATTGGCAGAGTTCATCGGTTTGCAAAATGGAATGAGTTATTGGCTCAAGCCCAAGATATTAATTATTAATAAAGAATCCTTTATTAATAATTAATTGTTAAAGTTATACTATAAATTTATTTAAGTGGGGGCCAATTGACACATTAAAGCGCACATCATTAAATGTGATTTGACTTTATTATTAAAAGGGGTTATTTAATGTTCATAAAGTCAAATTATAAAGTGCATATGAGGGATATTGTAAAGTGCCAATTTAAAGGGAGATATAAGTGATTATTAAAATATACCTTATTTTATTTTGTTGTGCACCAAATGGAGGTAAATATAATTAAATAATATATTTCAAATAAATCAAAAGCAAGTGCAACAAAAGTTAAATATTTTTAAATTATGAGAGGTGCATTTGTGAAGATACATATCTGTTTCTCTTGGAGAATTATAAAAAGTAAAGGAAAGAGAAAATCTACTCATTCTATTGTGAATTTGGTAAAGAGAAGAAACAAGGTTTTGAAAAATTTCATCGTGGTGGAATTGTGAATTCTACATAGGCTTCAACACTTTGAACTGGTGAAACATCCAACTAATTGTGCAATCCAACAATGGCTTTATACCAAAGCCATGATTGAGTTAATTTGAGGTGACTTTGGTGTATTGAAATTCATAGATGTTTTAGAAATTGACTAGAGGCATAGAAGATCAGACGACACTATTGTTTCTCCGAGCTATTGAAGTCTGAATAGGAGATTATTAAGGCTGCTGCTGGTCTCAAGGAGTCATGTGAGACAAATAAAGTAATTGTAGGTGTTTGCAAGGGCATCTTCTTGAATGTCCCCGTTTTGGCGGTAATTTGATTTAATTAATTTAATTAATTAAGTTGTCCAAAATAATGAATATTTTATGAGGATGACTAATTAATTATTTTAATTAAATAAATAAGTGGTATTAAGTTAATTATTTATAAAGTTATCAAATAAATAAATATTAAAAGGTAACTTTATATTTAATTAATTTAATAAAGTGACTTGAATTATAAAATATCTTATAAAGTCACTTAATAAATAAAATAAAATAATGTTCTAGAAGTTTCTGGAGAAAGTGGAGAAAAAGAATAAATAGGCATCTTGGGCTTCATTCTCATCATCCAGTTTGTATTTTCTCTCTTGACATCAGATTGTGATTCAGTCACAGGCTATTGTGGAGCCTAAGGGTTCCAAGTAGTCATTGGGTCTTTGGGAACGGAGTCTCCCTTGGATTTGCATAACCAAGGAAGTGAAATATCTTCTGAAGGGTTGCACATTGGAAGTGGTATTCAACCATTTCATGTTGAGCTTCATTTGTGTATTCAGACTTGGTCTGAGATCTTGATATTTTGGGAGTCAATTTGTGAAGAAGATTGCATTATTTTTCCTTTGGAGGCTTTCACAATAAGCTGGACAATATTTCATTGCAAATCTGATACCAGACTGGGCATGTTTGAAAGGCATCCTGGGGATATATTTTGAGATCACAAGTCCATCAAACCTGGTCGAAAATTCTTGTAATTGACATCAGATCATTCCCTTGACATTGGCGATCCAATCTACATAAGTTTCGGCACTTTTTGTGGAAGAGAAAAATTAATAAAAATTTTGCACAGTGCCGTACTGTATGGCCTGTACCTGCAACTGTGTACGGTCTGCATACTGGACATTCCCAAGGGTTCGGATTGCATCATCAGCATCAGCACACTCATTGTACTTGACGGCAGATTCCAGGTTCTTCTACTCCCAATTGTAATTGCTTGAAAATGTACGAGTGTCATTTTTGCTATGAGGGTTTGTAATTTTCAGTCACTGCTGTACATGTCATTTGCATATTTCAAGTAAGGGTTCAAGGTGTGCCAAGATAATTGTAATCAGTCCATCCTAAGAAGGAATATCATTGCATTTTAGCATCTAGTTGCATAAGTATGATGCCAAGAGTCTTGGCCAATTTGCAATCAGCTTTGTATTGAATAAACGTTGGCAATCAAGGAGTGATAAGTATCTCAAATTCATGTTGCAATTGTGTAATCAAATATCATCAGCTTATGCATGACAACTGTTTGACATTATGTCAGTGGCTGTAGGTGTTCTTGTCAGCATATAGGTTGCATACCAACTGTTTGTGAATATACCAGTTGGCTGTAGGTGTTCATTTCTCATGCTTAGATCATATATGCATTGGACATTCATGCTAGAACATTGTTTAGTCAATTCAGAGTCATTTGTAAGCATTCTCGTTAATGCTAATTGAAGAAAGTGTCATTAAAGCAAACTGAAATGTTATAACAGTCATATGACCCTTGTATGTGAAGTGTTTGACAAAATTTTCCAAGGCCAAAATCAGAAGTTTTCAATCAGATTTGAGTAAGGGTCATTACATCTTTAGGGAGCAAAGAGGCCCATTTTGACCTGGAAGTGCCTCGGTTCCATGATTAAATGCATTGGCAGTAGGATATATTCCATTTTTGAGAGCCACGATCCATTTTTGGGCTCCATTATACCTGCATTATCATTTTAGGTATTGCTGTAGGTGGTCATTTATATTTGATTGTGGCATTGTTTGGAAATTCATTGAAAAGCCAAGAGTCTTGGCTAAATTCATATCAGTATTGCCCTAGAGTTTGCAAGCAATAAGTAGTATTAAGTTGCATGCCATATGTTTGATATAATGTTCATATCTATATTGCTCAAAATTAGCATGTTAGTTTGCATACCAACTGTAGGAAGAAATGTCCATTGTCTTTAGGTGTGATTTGTAATAGTTTAAGTCATGTATTGCATTTGAAATAAATACAAAAAAGACTTGCATCTCATTTTCAGTTTATGGTTAAACTCATTAGCATTCTTTTCAAACTTCTCTTCATTGGCAATAATCAAAACACCAAACAATCTAAATGAAACAAAGAGCAGCGAGTTAGACTTTGCAAGTCAAGTGTTTGACAAAATTTGTTGAGATTCAAATTCGCACCAGGAAAAGCAAGGAATATTACATTGGTGAAGTTAGAACCTGTTGGTGTTCTTATAGTGGTATCAAAGCGGTTTGCTTTCATCCTGTGGGGGAAGTCTCTTACATTCAAGATAGAGGGTTTGTGAGAATCATGGGTAAAATAAAATCTATACAAAATCTCATGCCATAGCTCATGAATGCTTTTTAGGATTATAATAATTCCTTTTAGGATTATAATAAAAATTTATCAGTGCTACTACAACATCCGAAGATTCTGGATCTTTTTTTTGAAAAGAAAATAGAGGCAAACACTAATACAAATAATTTTATTAGTGCAAAGGAAACAATGGAAAGGAAGATGAGTTTTGAGGAGAATGTTGGTACTTTCATCGCTCAATAAGTTGTTATCCGTCATGATAATGATTCTGATTTCTATGATAGCAGTGAATTGTGTTTGTACCAACATGAGACAACAGAGGTTTCACATTTGGATGATGTCGGTATTCGAGATTTACTAATGATGTAATTTATGATGAAGACTTGTGCTATAGTGAGTCTGATTTTTCATATCAGACCTTAGAAAATGAATTTGAAAATGAATTTATTGGTAATAGGTCCCAGGATCCGGCTTTGAATGGACATGCAAATAGATTTGGGGTGGAAGTGTGTGAGGATTCTGACATATTTGAAGCTTCTACCTTATATGTTAAGCCATTTGTTGAGGTGCTTAGCAGAAGCACCTTGGTTGATGATGTGTGCACTAATGGTAGCACACATGATGTTGTTGATCATGAGGTGAGCATTGTAGATACAACCTCATATCACAGTGCAGACTTTGATTCAAAGAGCTTGCATGGGAGTCATGGATTTTATTGACATCATTTGGTTGGGCAACTACCATTGAGCATTTTGATTTTTCTCGTTAGATGTTTTCTACCTATGGTTGGGGTACCCTTGTGACATATGAGCATTGTGTTGGTGGTCTTTCCCTTACAGAGTTTCATACACTTCGAGAAGCCATCAAAAAAATGAAACAAAACTATTTATAGTTATTGGCTAACAGAGACTATCTTCTCTAGTGAGGTTGCACTTGTTATGATGCGCCGAGGGGAAAGGAAGATGAGGTAGATGAGCTCACTCATGAGTTAGGGGTGATTATGGATTCTTTGGAGGGCACCTAGTTGGCCCTTCAAGAGTCACAATCACGGTTAGAGGAGTTTATCGGGGATTTGAGCCGAGCATTAGTCTTCACCATTTGTAGTTACAATTCAGTTTCCTACAATGGCAGTTGGTTATCATTGGTATTCAAGGGTTGTAGTGGGGATGTGGCTACATCCATTACAGATACAGGTGCAGTAGTTTTAGATGGGATGAGTGCATCTGTTGAGAGTAGGGGAGAACCACATGTTGTATCAGGTTCCCCCATGGTTACATCCACTGCAGGTGTTAGTGATGAGTTAGTTGACAGTGGTTAGGTTCAGTACTATGATTGTCAATGCTTGACTGAGGTGGGAGCTTTTCATCGGGACTGCATAGGAAGGAATACTCATCACTACCTGTCTGGTCTACAAACGGGATTTGATGATGCATCAATGTGGATTGGTTCCGAGGTTAGACCATCCATTGTGGGATGGGTATTTTCCATCTGTAGTAGATGGGTTCAATAGCTGTGAGTCAGATTACTTGCAAAGTCAGCACATCCATGGGATCCTAGCCGAGGATGGAGATAGTGGTTGTGTAATAGACGCCTTTGGATGTTCTTATCTCCACAATATGGATGGATGTGAGTTCAATGTGCTTTGGGACTCGAGTGATGACACGGTTAGCGCTGCAGTTCGGGCGGGTCTCATTGATTGGCTACACCACTTTGGGCATAGTGAAGTTGAGTTCAGAGTTGAGCAGCAGAAGTCTGAGGGTGTTCTTGGTAGGCTTCTGTTCAGAGTTTGAGATCCTTTAAGTGCATCGGGACTTCAGACAGAGCTCACTGAGGAGTTTACATAGTGAGGGGTGCCTACAGTTTTCCTTTTACCCCCTCATGTACATGATCTCTTTCAAATGCACAGTTTAGTTGCACAGGTGTTGGACAATGCATATGACAACTCACTTTGTGCAGTTTGGGGAAGCGAGCTCAGCCCTTCGAGTTGCTTCCCTTTGAGATGTTCACTCTTGCAACATCTATAGTCAGATTCGATTTGGTTTGGCAGGGACCGTCGGTTGTTCTGATGTTGGTGTTACAGGAACTAGTGGGTGATCACGGGGACATTGCATGATTCTAAACTTGGGATTTGGGTGGATTGGTGTGTTTTTTTTATTCTGAGATTTCTTGAGGACAAGCAATTTTAGGAGGGGCGGATTGTAATCTCCCCTTTTTTTGTGAACGTCAACTTTCAAAGGATTAGCCTATTTCCTGACCCTCATAGGCTAATGGAGTTGTTCAGAGGGTCTAGTTGCCAGAGTTATAGGCTATTTTCCCATTCTAGTAGTCAGAGATATTCAAGATTGCTCTTCGTTTGGGTCAGATTGGCACACTTACTATTTCTAGTGTCTATTTTGGGGAGTTAGGGTTAATATCTTTAGTAGGGTGCCTGAACAACTTAGTGACACCGTTGAGATTTAGTATCATTGACTAGAGCAATTATTCAGAGACTTACTATTTATAGTAAGTTATTTTTGAGTTGCTATATCTGGCAGGGGCAACGGGGTCATTGTGACATTCCCTTTCTCAAACATCAAATTATATAGATACACAATGAAAACAAATAAAAATATATTAAATAAATAATATATTATTGACAATAATATATTATTAATTATTTATATAATAATAAATTAATAAATTAATGTATATATATTAATCAATATTATTAAAAATAAGTAAGAATAAATAATAATTAAACAATAAGGAGTTATTAAATAATAAAATAAAGAAATCAATTATATTAAATATAAAGAAATAGATAAAAAATAATACTTTATTAATATAATATTATATATATCAATATGCAAAATATAATTATAATATATATTTGACCATGTAGAAGTATTTAATATATTTTATATACAAATATAAAAATTTGTATTAATATTATAATATAAAATATATTCTGAAATTTATGCTAATTAAATAATATTGTAATATAATCCTAATATATAAATAGCATTAAAATTAATAATAATATATACTCCATATTAATTGTATATATTAAAACATGATATATTAAATAAACCATACTAAACCATTCTAATACGCGACTAACAATCGTGATGCTTCCGACCCCTCTTCATGGGTCGTGTCTCCACTCCCATGTGGGTATAAGGGGGAGATATACATGCAGCAATCAAGGACTTTATCTAGCAAACAGGATAAAAGACTCCATCCTAGGCAGTAACAGCATTCAACCCAACTAGCGTGGAGGCGTCTAGTCAGCAAATGTTATAGGGCATCATGGTAAATATCAATTTAGGTCAACGACTTGGAATCACCGTCTTCATATGATATGTAGGAAGGCGGAAGAATACAAAATCGACAAGTAATGTAAGGATATGCTGACAACAACAAGAATTAATGAATTGTGATTTTATCGTCTTGAGAATAGCATGAAGGTAACAGAATCCTATTACAGCCACCAACATGATTAGTATTAACATGAATATTAGTGATGGACAAATAGAATGGAGGAAATAATAATCGATGTTATGATCAAGCCATCGATAGTGCCAGAGGTTAAGTTTGACAGTAGATAGGCTCATACAATAAGTATCTATGACGATAGTAAAGAAGAATGATGTCAAGTGATTAGCAAATTATGCCACTTGTCTACATTGGTCAACCATGAATCAATTAATATCGATATTGAGGAGGTACTTGAATGATTGGCCATCTGTTGTTTATGTGGTTGAAGAGGTGGAAAGACTCGATATAGTTATGAGCAATTAACTCTAAGACTGATTGATATCCTTCAAGATAACAAATTGATTGTTATGAAAGAAAACAAGGGTGTGACTCATAGACTTCAAAGGCTGCTACCTCTTGGGCAGGAGGATATAAAAGCCGATTCAAACCAATCAACTCAGGACCATCAAAGGTTTCTCTTTTCTACTTAAGTATCTATATCAGATTTTCTTTGTTTAGATAAAATTGCCATTGGCATTATTGGTGTAGGCATATAGCGCATATTAGAGATGGCATCCAAGGATTGTAGAGTTTAAGGAATATATGTCAGACACAACATCCATTATTGAATGCAAGCATCCCATTGGTAATCTAAAATTGCAATTGATATTGAGGCTTATCTCCATTACCTTAGATCAAGTACAAGATTTAGATATTGTATGTGTGACAAGTTGAAGTTTTGGTTCCAATATTCCAAGGCTTCCAACTGGGGGACATTACAATTGGTATCAAAGCATAATGTTGCCATCTTGTGGAGGATAGTTAATGCAAACATATAAATGAAGGAAAGACACAAAAGCTATGGCCGAGCAGTTGGCAAGTGAACTAAGAAGCTTCATGGAACAAACCAATGAGAGATTTGAGAAAACTAACGATTTAGTTCTCCAAGCGATTGAAAATATGAACAATAGCCATCATAATGAAAGACACATCCCTAATACATGAAGAGATACTCATTCCAATCATTCCGAAAATGAACATTCGACTCAAAGCTCTGCACTCATGCCTACCATTCCGCCTTTCCTTCCAAGAGAAGAACCCATTTTAGACGAGGAGGAACCAACCACAAATAGTGTGGAAGAACTAGCCCAAATGTATGCAAGGTTAGAACCAACAATCCGGCGACTTATTCCCTTTAAGGATTATTATGAGACCAAAACCATGGCAAATAGAAATAGAAGGAAGAATCATGCCGACAAGGACCTTAAATCAAGGATAAGTAAGTTGTCCCTGCCGTGTTTTGAGGGATTAGGGAAGGAAACTACTTAATCATGGGTTCAAAAACTAGATACATATCTATCCCTCAGCCCTATGACTGAAGAAAATGCCATTATGTTTGCAATACTCCACTTAATCGGGTCAGCCCACAATTGGTGGCACCATGGTCTCACTACTCTAGGCCATAAAAATATCACTACCTATAGTGAATTTACTCAAAGACTCATGAGTAGGTTCGACCAAAGAGATCTTGAATGGTACTTCCAAGAGTTAACTCGTCTTAAACAAATAGGGTGTTACAAGTAGTGGTTGTCGTTGCACCAAAAGATCGACCTGTTAGTGCCCGATACAACCACTAGACTTATAGAAAACACAGGAGGTGGTTAAGCCATGTCACGAATCCCAAGGGGAGTGCTAACCATTTTGCCAACAATCTCCCCCTCAATGCTACCTGAGGGGATTTGAACCTATGACCAAGCTCTGATACCATTTATTACAAGTAGTGGTTGTCATTGCACCAAAAGATTGGCCTATTAATGCCCGATACCACTAGACTTATAGAAGACATAGGAGGCAGTTAAGCCATGTCACGAATCCCGAGGGGAGCGCTGACCATTTTGCCAACACGGGGACTATAGAGGAATTTGCCAATCAATTCCAAAGTCTATCCGTTATGGTTCTAGATCTATCCCAAAGGAGACACACTTATATGTTTATTGAGGGGCTTAAAGATTGCATCAAAACTATAGTAAATACTCTAGAGCCTCAAATGCTAGAAGAAGCAATACAAAAGGGCAAGAAGGTTGAATCAAATTCTTCGAAAGAAAGATCTAAGAATTTTTCAACCAGGATAGAACACAGGCATGAAGATTTAAGAAAAGATTATAGAGAAAAAGAATGCTATTTCTGCAAGGGACCATGGAGTAGGGGACACCGATGCCGAAGCAAGGAAGCCATCAAATAGAAAGAAGACGTATTAAAGAAAGGTGTGTGTTTCAGATGCAGAGGCTCTTGGGAACCAGGACATAAGTGTGAGAAGAAGAGTCAACTACATAGATTAGAAGCAAAACTTGATACAGAAGAGGAAGGAACTCTACATAAGAAAGCGAAAAGTGATCAAGGGAGTCTTAACAACATCTAATCAAAGAATGAGGGAATAGGAGGCCACTGGAGCTTTGAAGAGGTTAAACCATAGTCGTACTCTAATTTAGAAATTTATTTCAATTGATAATATAACAATAGTAAATAATATATTTATGTACTCAATAATTTTTATGATCATTAATAGACATTTAAGATATAATTTAAATGAGGGGAAAGGACAACAATCAAGGGAGAATTGCGAAGGGCACCCTATTGTAGTAGTAGTAGTAAGGAAGAACTGTATAAGGGCATTCTACTGCACTTTAATTCAGGGAGAACCGCTAAGAGCACCCTATTGTTAGCACCTTCCCAAGGTTGCAATTAAGAAAGAATCGGTAGGGCACCCTATTGCAGTAGCATGTTAAGGGAGAACCGCTACAAGGGTACCCTACTGCTCTGTGATTAAGGGAGAACCACTAGGGCACCCTATTGCAGAAGAAACCAAGGCTGCAATTAAGGGAGAATCACTAGGGCACCCTATTATAGTAGCGTGTTAAGGGAGAACCGCTACAAGGGCACCCTATTGCTCTGTGATTAAGGGAGAACCACTAGGGCACCCTATTGCAGAAGAAACCAAGGCTGCAATTAAGGGAGAATTGTGAAGGGCACCTCATTGCAGTGACAGTTAAGGGAAAACCCCCGTAAGGGCACCCTATTGCAGAAGTAGTTGAGGGAGATCCGCCGAGGGCACCCTATTGTAGATGTAAAGGGAGAACTGCTAGTAGGGCACCCTACTACACTATGATTACAGGAGAATTGCTTGGGCACCCTACTACAAGGCAAAGATTATATCTTTGAAGGCCTAGGAGAGATAGATCTATCTTCTAGGAAGGATGGATATGCCAAATTTTGGATATCCATAAGGCTTTAGGAAGAGATGGTCGAAATGAGATGATGACATAGCTTGAGGACTGTTCTAGAATAGCTATATGGCAACTAGAGGCTCGAGAGGTCCTCCCCAAAGAGCTTATAACCTAATTATGAACTCTCCCTAAGGATTAGGATTATTCATCAAGACTCAGCACAGAACAAGGCAATACTTAACAAGAGGAGAAGGAAAGTACTATTGTACATCAAGATAAGTTCTAGTTTTGAATTATTCTTAGGATTTGAAAATATTATGATAAAATATCTTCTAAGTTGATAAAATTATATTTGTAAATGTATTGCAGTTCTAACCTCAAATGGAAAATCTTGTTTCAGGATTGTCAGAAGGGATATTGGAGTTACATAGAAAGACACCATTTATATTGAAGGTTCACATTGATTGAGGACAAACAATTTTGGGAAGGGTGAACTATGACGTCCCCTATCTCAGAGATCAAATTCGATAAATACACAATGAAAACCAAAAAAAATATATTAAATAAGTAATATATTATTGACAATAATATATTATTAATTATTTATATAATACTAAATAAATAAATGAATGAATGAATAAAATGTAATATTAAAAATAAATATATTAATCAATGTATTATTTAATGAATATATATTAATCAATATTATTAAAAATAAATAAGAATAAATAATAATTAAACAATAAGGAGTTATTAAATAATAAAATAAAGAAATCGATTATATTAAAATATAAAGAAATAGATAAAAAATAATAATTTGTTAATATAATATTATATATATATCAATATACAAAATATAATTATAATATAAATATTATATATATTTGACCGTGTATAAATATTTAATATATTTTATATACAAATATAAAAATTTGTATTAATATTATAATATAAAACATATTCTGAAATTTATGCTAATTAGATAATAGCTTAATTATTAATATAATCCTAATATATAAATACCATTAAAAATATGTATAATAATATATACTCTATATTAATTGTATATATTAAAACATGGTATATTAAATAAATCATAGTAAATCATTCTAATACGCAACTAACAGTCGCGATGTTTCCGACCCCTCTTCATGGGTCATGTCTCCACTCCCATGTGGGTATAAGGGGGAGATATACACGCAGCAATCAAGGACTTTATCTAGCGAACAGGATAAAAGACTCCATGCTAGTTAGTAGCAGCAATCAACCCAACTAGTGTGGAGGCGTCTAGTCAGAAAATGTTAGAGGGCATCACAGTAAATATCAATTAAGGTCAGCAACTTGGAATCACCATCTCCATATGATATGTAGGAAGGAGGAAGAATACAAAATCAACATAAGGATACGCTGACAGAAATAAGAATTAATGAACTGTGATTTTATCGTCTTGAGCATAGCATAAGGTAACAAAATCCTATTCTAGCCACCAGCATGATTAATATTAACATGAATATTAGTGATGGACAATTAGAATGGAGGAAATAATAATCGATGTTATGATCAAGCCATCGATAGTGCGAGAGGTTTAGTTTGACAGTAGATAGGCTCATACAATGAGTATCTATGGTGACAGTAAAGAAGAATGATGTCGAGTGATAAGAAAATTATGCCACTTGTCTACATTGGTCAACCATGAATCAATTAATATCGATATTGAAGAGGTACTTGAATGATTGGCCATCTGTTGTTTATGTGGTTGAAGAGGTGGAAGGACTCGATATAGTTATGAGCAATTAACTTTAAGACTGATTGATATCCTTTTAGATAACAAATTGATTGTTATGAAAGGAAACAAGGGTGTGACTCATCGACTTCAAAGGCTGCTACCTCTTGGGCTGGAGGATATAAAAGCTGATTCAAACCAATCAACTCAGGACCATCGAAGACTTCTCTTTTCTACTTAAGTATCTATATCAGATTTGCTCTGTTTAGAGAAAATTGCCATTGGCATTATCGGTGTAGGCATATAGTGCATATTAGAGATGGCATCCAAGGATTGTAGAGTTTAAGGAATATATATCAGACATAACATCCATTATTGAATGCAAGCATCCCATTGGTAATCTAAAATAGCAATTGATATTGAGGCTAATCTCCATTACTTAGATCAAGTACAAGATTTAGATATTGTATGTGTGACAAGTTGAAGTTTTGGTTCCAATATTCCAAGGCTTCCAACTGGGGGACATTACAGTCATGGTATGCTCAGTGATTGATTCATTCGTCAGTTGGCTCAGTTTGGGGGACTTACTATTTTTTAGTAAGTCAATTATGCCCATGTTGCTATTTTTAGCAGTGCACTTGGACTTGGTATTGGCAGAGTTTGTTGGTTGACAAAATGGAATGAGTTATTGGCTCAAGCCCAAAGTATTAAAAAATTAATAAAGAATCTTTTATTAATAATTAATTGTTAAATTTATAATATAAAATTTTTATTTAAGTTAGAGTCAATTGACACATTAAAGTGTACATCATTAAATGTTATTTGACTTTATTATTAAAAGGGGCTATTTAATGATTATAAAGTCAAATTATAAATTGCATATGAGGGATATTGTAAAGTGCCAATTTAAAGGGAGATACAAATGAATATTAAAATAACCTCATGTTATTTTGTTGTGCATCGAATGGAGGGAAATATAATTAAATATTATATTTGAAATACATCAAAAGCAAGTGCAACAAAATCTAAATATTTTCAAGTTATGAGAGGTGTATTTTTGAAGATACATATCTATTTCTCTTGGAGGATTATAAAAAGCCAAGGAAAGAGAAAATCCGCTCATTCTATTGTGCATTTTCTTTGTGGATTTGGTGAAGAGAAGAAACAAGGGTTTGAAGAATTTCAGCATGGTGGAATTGTGAATTCTACACAAGTTTCAGCACTTTGAATTGGTGAAACATCCAACTAATTGGGCAATCCAGCGATGGCTTTATATAGAAGCCATGGTTGAGTTAATTAGAGGTGACTTTGGTGTATTGAAATTCATAGATGTTTTAGAAATTGACCAGAGGCGTAGAAGATCAGACAGCAATACTATTTCTCCCAGCCATTAAAGTCTGAATAGGGGATTATTAAGGCTGCCGCTAGTCTCAAGGAGTCACGTGATACAAATAAATTAATTGCAGGTGTTTACAAGGGCAGCTTTAGGGAGCAAAGAGGCCTGTTTTGACTTGGAAGTGCCTCGATTCCATGATTACATGCATTGGCAGTAGGATATATTCAATTTCTGAGAGCTCCAATCCATTTTTGGGCTCCATTATACCTGTGTTATCATTCTAGGTATTGCTGTAGGTGGTCATTTATATATGATTGTGGCATTGTTTGGAAATTAATTGAAAAGCCAAGAGTCTTGGCTAAATTCATATCAGTATTGCTCTAGAGTTTGCAAGCAATAAGGAGTATTATGTTGCATGCCATATGTTTGATACAATGTTCATATCTATATTGCTCAAAATCAGCATGTTAGTTTGCATGCCAACTGTAGGACGAAATGTCCATTGGCTTTAGGTGTGATTTGTACTAGTTTAAGTCATGTATTGCATTTGAAATAAATACAAAAAAGACTTGCATCTCATTTTCAGTTTATGGTTAAACTCATTAGCATTCTTTTCAAAGTTCTTCTCATAATCAAAGCAACAAACAATCAAACTGAAACAAAGAGCAGCCAGTCAGACTTTGCAAGTCAAGTGTTTGACAAAATTCGTTGAGATTCAAATTTGTACTAGGAAAAGCAAGGAAAATTACAGTGGTGAAGTTAGAACCTGTTGGGGTTCTTACAACACACTCCCATGCCTGAAACTTCAGGGACCTTAGGCAGATGCATGGGTGATGGAAATGAAAAACACATATGTCAAGGTAGATGCAAGAAATACGAGACAAGAAATTTGGTCCATAACATAGATTATTACAATAAGGGGACATGAAATTAATGTGGACAAGCTGATGCTGAGAACTTTTAACACCCTCCCATGTGAAAAATATTATAATGGTAATGGACATGACTCACAATCGATGGAATGTAGACATAGATGATGTAATATTGGTAACAAATGATGCTAGCTGCACCTTTTTATAAAGGAGAGGAGGTAGAAGAGTCAAATGTGTAGATATGAATTCATATACAAGAAGAGTTGAGATTGCTTGTTGCAAAGATGCTAAATCAGTCTAAATCTTCAAGGTTTCAATGATGAGAAAGTTAATCGTAGACAAGAAACTCAAGTTTAGACATAGCAGCCTCTAAAATTTGGCTATATATTGTGATTCAAGGTTGGTGTAAGGTGGAATTAGTGTACCATTATGATGAGTATACATTGTCCTGGGAATTCCTATTTTATCAATTGTTGTAGAATGGAAATATTTAAGAGAACAAGTTGGTAGTGAGCATGTACAAAAGTTTGTGTTTCAATTAGCATATGTGGAGAAGAATGAAACATATTATATGGTGATGTCCAAGAGGTAGAGAAAGGATCTTGAATCTAATTTATGGATGGTGCGACAACACAAATTAGATTGGATTGCATACAATCTAGATGAGATGAATGATTCTATGCAATCGATGGATTTGGACTAATTGCAATGAAAAGTGTCCAAGTTAAAAAAGGTAAGGATAGAGCTAGAAAGTTGTCCAATGATTCAAGAAATTTAGGTGAAGAATGGCCGAGTGGAAAAAGAAAACACACTAGATTTAGGAATCATTTTCTAAATCTTGTTTGTAGGAACTAGATGTTGCAGGCTACAAGAATACAAAAGCTGAATAGGAAAGATAAATGAAAAATCATGACAATGAATGGTAGAAGAAGTTCAAGCTCCTATGCGAGAGTGAGATGATAGCATCCGCGAGGCCATCAAGTTGAAGTAAAGGTTGGATGAGTAGGAAGGAGAAACGTCAGGCTGCTTCCTTGTAACCATCACAAGGACTAAGTGCCACTACTTTTTTACTCCAACACCAAGATACAAGACAAGTTACCAAGGATGTATAAGTCTGAGCGTGTCGTACATGTGAAAGAAGATTTGTAACAAATCCAAAAAGCTCTAAAGGAATTGTAGCATTATAAGGTTGGTTGATTTTATTTAGTTGCCATAAACCTTAACTTCCACTGCAACATATTGTAAATTCTTATCAATTAAAGGGAAGGTTTGATTTAGGCAACCGCAACTCCAAGGAAGACATCTGACTCATTGTCAGAGATTGTTGGGCTTTGGCCATACTTTCTTCCAGTATATAAGGTGTTTGTTATGTTTAAAGGTTGCTGTCTATTTAACATCTGTCACAGCACTAGGAAATCTATTGTTTCCTTTTCAGGTGGGAACGGCTGATTCCATAGCAGCCAAAGTACCTTGCTTCAAATATTTATTTCCATATCTATCGTATCACTGAGGGACGAATTCTGATAAGTTTTTGGTTCAATAGAATATTGGTGATGTTGATGTTTTATAGCTTCTGTCGGATAAAACCTTGTGACAAAAACTATTAAGATATATATATATATATATATATATATATATATATATATATATCTAAATATATTATTATTATTATGTAATTTTTGGAGAAATTAAAATAATAATGATTCAAAGATATTATATATATATATATATATTTATATGGCTATATATAATAAATGGTTATTATTTTAATCACATAATAATTCCGATCTCATATAAATCAGGTTGACCGACTGAATATTTAGAGGTTATTACTTGCAGATTATTGGCATTTCATGTTTCATATAGGATCCCGATCGAGCATCATTATCGGTGATCATTTCCAGATTGGATATTATTTATTTGTGCAAGATAAATACAGATCAAACTTGGTAAGCATTTATGTTTATTAAGTAACAAACCCCGATTAGAGATTGGGTGTTTAGTTAAGATAAAAAGGAACAATCCATGAGACATCTCATGAACGGACATGCCTCCACTTTGTGGAGACATGTCCACTCATGGGATGTTTCTCTTCCTTATATATTTAATGCAGATCCGATCCAAAATTGGAGACATTGAAATTAAAAATGTTCTGCTCTTGAAGATCGAATACCATTAAGGAAAATTTAGACTTGTGAATTCATGATCACTATTTCTCAATATTGATTTGCAATCAACTTCCTATTTATCAAGTTTCAACATTCTGATTATAATCTGCAAGAAAGTACAGTGATTGTAAGAATCATATTCTGCAAATAGAAAAGCCACAGATAGATCAAATCTGAAAGAAATTTAACAGGTGAATATTATTATTGGTTGATATTGTGCTGCTGTTTAACTATCATTTTTGGGGATGGCTACACATCGATAAGAATATCATAGCATTTAGATTGCAGCATTTTGTCAATGATTCCGAGATTGTTGTGAAGAGTCATACCCATTCACAAGGGAGTTAATAATTGATGTATAATATTTAATATTTGAAAACAAAAGGTTCAGACAAAATAATATTGTTGATCTAGAACAGCCAATTCTGGAGCTTTGTGAATAGCAATTTAACATTTAAGTTTTGTGAAGGAAATCAAGTTTGACTTCATATTGTGAAATATTTCTTCTACGAAACTAAAAATTCAAATGGGACATTACACTCATGGAATAGCTTAGTGGTGCACAGGATTGGTCTTTTCTTGTGAGAGAAAATTATCATTCGGCTTTCTTGGCATTTACCGTCATACCTGTGACCTTGCTGATTCAGGCATTCCTTAAATACCATATGATCCTTAACATGAGTATCATTTATCTGCAGAGAGAAGCTTGATAACATGAACCTGTGATGTTGATGCCTTCTTTTCCTTCAAAAATAAATTTAGACACAAATCCTTTTAGCCTAGATGAATTTTTTGCGTATTAAACATTATGGAGAAGATGTTTTAGTTGATAATAAATGAGCATAAATCAACTTTGGTGCTTTGATCAACTTTGGATGGCATTGCTTTTGTTCTATATGACATTACTAGCTTGATCTGTAATATTACGAATGATAATATGTATGGCATGTATTATTTGTCTTTTTGTCTCATTAAGCATTACTATGATGGAGAAATTGATATTAATTGGCTTGTTGTATGCTGACTTATAACTCTATTGTTTCTTAGATGGATAATGTGCTTATTGATGACCGGAGAATACATGTAGATTTCAGTCAAAGTGTATCTAGAATCTGGAATCAATATCGTCGTGGAGGCAAGAAAAATATGGGTGATGAAGGTATGTTATCATCCTTGAGACAATGCCTTAAATAATCATACAGTGATAATTGAAGCATTTCTTATTTTATGACAAGAGTTAGACTTGGTAAATTTCAAATCTCTATTGCCTGGAAGAATCTTTTCATTGCATTTTTTTTCTGGATTCAATAGTAGTTTTTTATTATGTCTCCCATCTTTATTCTTTGCTAGAGAGAATTGAGTTTTATTCCTTTGCAATTATCACTTTGTATCCCAGGCGGGACATATTCCATGCACTTAGTCCAGTTTAAGACTGTTGAAAAAATATGACTTCTGATTTATAGGGTTTGAATAAAGAACATTTAAGAGCATCAATGAGGATGTAGAGCTTGCTTCTAAGATTTGATTTTTTTTTTCTTTTTTTCTTCAATAGCTAGACACGTTATACATATTCATTAATATTACCTTGTATCAAATGAATGGAATGACACAATATTTAGTTTACACAAATCTCTGCCCTTATTTTTCCTGCTTCAAACCCGTCTTTATATTTGTTTTTATAATCGGGCAATATGATATTAGCTATCCAATATATTATAGGTCAAGAATCTTGATAATATTGGATGAACTATATACGATGACAGCTTACTAAATCCTAAGGCTTGTGAGAGGAGGTGAATGGCAAGTGTGCAGTGCAATCTTCAGTCACATATAGTCACCACCAAATGGCCTATGCTGTGCCAAAGTTTTCCCCTCAATCTTTTCTGCTCTTCTAGCTTTCAAGTTCAGTAAGTGCAATCCACTCAGCTTTAATTAGTGAAGCTTGCTCCGTACTATACATTTTCTTGAGGACCTTCATGAGGCTATTCCTCACTGGTCATTGATGCAGGAGCATCCTGGGCGATCCTGTATGGCCCAAAATAATTGTTAGTTTTATCTTCTTTTATGGTTTGGTGGGTAAAAATAAATGCATGCATATATAGGTCTCCATGTTCATAGGAAAGTGCCAAAGAGGACATACGAGGTTGAAATCATTTACTATTTACTTAGGAAAGTGCCCAAGAGGACATAAGAGGTTGAAATCATTTAATATTTGTGGCCTATGTTCAATAGAAATTGTAATTTTCAAGAAGGGACACCTTTTTCTATCATTTATAATATTAAAATCATAAAAATACCCTTCTTGACGTTGGAACAAGGAAGGGGAAAACTCATGTACTTATATCTATTGAATGGTTACATGAAAAAAATGGAAAAGACCTTTTAGGAGCCCTCCTGGGAATGTTTAAAAGTCATCTATTGGCTACGTGTTTCTGTTAATATTTCAGACTTTGAAAAGAAATTTCAATCTATAGATCTTTCAAAACTAAGATTTAGGCCCTAACAAAATATAGATAAATGAAGGAATAGATAATACTCGGTTTTCTCGTTGATGATGCCTTCAAGTTGATATAATTCAACCTTTTAAGTCTGCTTCAATTGTCTTCCAAATCTGCTATATTTTACTCCTCAAGCCTGCTCTAATTCGCTCCTCAAGTCTTCTCTAGATCTCTCCTAAAGTCTGCTATAATTCGCTCCTTAGGTCTGCAATAAATCGCTTCTTAAGGTCTGCTATAATTCACTCTAGGTCTGCTGCAATATTTAGTATGAAATATAGTTGCTTTGGATCAGATTAGAAGAATTTTGTAAACTGTTGCTATGGTGCGAATTTAAGGCAGTATGTTATGATTTTGATACTTCCTTAACTCACACCATGACTCTCCTTATATATGCCAACAAGAGGTGACACTTAACAAGGTAAAGGGGGGCGGGGCGACTTGCTCATGCAAGTCGGCACTAATAATTATGTTTTATTCAGCCGAAAATCATTATGCAAGTCAGTCTTTACAAGACAGGCCGACCTCCTTGTAAATTATAATATTCACCTTACCTTAAGTAAGTTGTCCCACATATTGGGTAAAGTCGTCCCTCTTGCCAAAAATGAGGATATTTCCTTAGTGTTTAAAAACAACATTTATGAGATACATTACTATTATTATTTCCAGCATTTGATCTTTCTGAAAAGGCCACATATACTAACACTCCCTCTTGGTCTTGAGGGAAGATGAAATTAATCTCATAATGTAATCACAAGCTTTAATCACTCTAGATTTCATTCTCAATCAATATGGAACCATTAAAGAAAACATAACATAATATATTTATCATGTATTCATACTTGATGTAATCAATGTGATTAACCATCCTTAAGATGTCCCAACCTCGGTAATATCATCTACTACAAGATGTAAGGTTATTTAAACATCGTTCACATGTAATAAGAGGTAAGAAGCATGATATAAACAATAATCATTCATAGATCTCAACTTTATGTATCATTTCAATAATAGACCTCAAATCTATGTAATCAAAAAATAAATCAATAGATCTCAAATCTATAAAATAAATCAATAGATCTCAAATCTATAAGAAAATAAATCAGTAGATCTCAAATTTATGTAATAATCATAAGAGGTATCAACATAACAATAGATCTCTAATCTATAATCACAAGAAGCATCATCAAAACTTTAATAATGAAAGCATCTTCACAAGATGTAAATTCAAAATAAAATACTAACCTCAAAGTGTAAATCTCCTCCACAAGAGATCCCATCCACAAGCTCTCGGAAGTCTCATCCACAAGTTCTCTGAAGATAGTCTTCATTGGTGATTCCATTCAAGAGTCTTAATGCTCAAAATATGTAAGAGCCTCAGCGCTCAAATATGCAAGAGCCTCAATGCTCAAATATAAAGAGCCTCAACGCTCAAATATGCATGAGCCTCAACGCTCAAAGGTGCAAGTGTGATGAGCCCAGCTGGCTCTCATTTACAAACTAGCTTTTTTCTCAAATTAAACTGCACTTTTAAATTGCTTTCAAAATATATAGAAATTTATGAACAACAAATATGAAATTCAATGATTCTTTTCAGATTTTTCAATTAAACAACAACAACAAATACTTGTGGTTCAATTATTCATGAATCAAATCCATTACATGCTTAACCAACATTTTAAATTATTGCATGAAAATAAGGAAACACCACCTTATATTCTAAATAGGATTGTTGTAGAAGGAAATGCAGCCTATGGGATTTGGCTGTAGCAAATAATAATCAACAAAGTCCTCCAAACGCAGCCCCAGTAGTCTCTCAATTTCAAATGCAGCCTTCCAGGAAGAAGTCGTAGGCTGCCAAAGAAAAAACACAGCTTCTCTAAATAAATTCAGAGCCTCCAGGTGAAAGTTCGTGGCCTCCAGATGTATTTTGTAGCAAGAAAGATACAACAGCCTTCCGTATAACTGATCGTCACAAGAATAAAATTGAACTAGCAGATGGATAACACAGTATAAATTATAGATGCTCAATACTCAAAAAATTTGGTATACAACAACACCAAATTTGCATCCACAGGATCAGAATTGAATTTCCAGAATTCAATAGCAAAATTCACCACCAACAACTGATGACACACGAGCATGATGGTTGTATGGTTCCAGATTTTGATGGCTACAAGAAATTTTCAGTTTGGAATAATGGGAATGAAACAGGTAAAGGTCATGGTGGTATCACGGTGTTTATAAAAGAGAAATGGTATGACGTGGTTAAATTTGAGAAAGAAGATCCAAATAAACAATACATATGGCTGCGTTTAACAATGAATGAGACTATTTTCAGATTGGCTGCCTGTTACTTTGCTCCGAAGAATTCAAAATTCTACAAAAAATAGAACTTAGACAACGAAGATCTGTTTGCGTCATTAAAAAAGGATATCTCTCTATTCAGCACCACAGGTGAAATAATGCTGGTTGGAGATTTTAATGCAAGGACAGCCAACAATCAATCTTTACATTTGAGCAACGGTGAAAAAGGTGAGAGTAATCCTTTATGGCTGGTAGAGGGTGATGATCAACCTTGTAAAAGACCGTCTCAGGATGGCAACGGGGGTGTTTCTCATTTTGGGGCAGAATTATTGGGCTTGTGTAGTTTATTTGACATGGTTATCTATAATGGCATGAGGTTATGGCCAACCTCGAGGGGTATCACTTGCAAAACTTATAATGGTCAAAGCATGGTGGATTACCCTATTTGCTCACAAAATTTTACTTCCTAAGTGATAGAGTTTGATATTGGTAAACAACTTATACAGATGAAATCTAATCGCATGCCCCTCTATATTAAACTAAATTTTGTCCCAAATAACCAGCATGATAAACAAGATTTCCACAAGGAAAGGACAGCTGTTAATAAAGGCAAAATTCTCATAAATCAGTAGAACAAAGCCATATTCAGCGCTGCCCTTAAACAACAACTTCTAGAAACAAACAATATCTCGGCTGATGAAAGGAGCAATAAACAGGATGACCATTTGCATAGTAGTTTGCTGATTCCAACCATACACAAGGCGCTAAAGGCATGTAAAAGATCTTGCAATAGGAAGAGGGCTGCGAACACGTTCCCGTCAAACCCGTGGTATGACAAAGAATGGAAGGCAGCAAAGAGAGTTATAAGAGGGAAAGATTCGAGCAAAGAAAATAGGATGTTATATACCAAGTTGATTCAAGCAAAAAAAGAGGAGTATGTTAATACGAGAAGAAGGGAGTTAATACATCTAGGCAAACACAATCCCAAAGACTTTTGGAAGGAACTCCAACAGAGGAAAAAACAAGTAGTGAATAATATTACAGATAAGCAATGGTTAGAGTACGCTAAGTTACTTTATGAATGGTCGCACGAGGACTTTCCACCCATTGTGAATACCTCAATGGAGCTGTTTACAATTGATGACATCAAATTTGGGATAAAGAAGTTGGCTGGTGGCAAGGCAAGTGACATTGATGAACTTCAGGCCGAATTTTTAAAATGGGGAGTTGATCTTCTTGCACCCCACATCACGGGTGTCTTCAACAGTGTCATTCGGGAGGGGTTTCTGGCTGAGTGGACCACTAGCGTGGTCATCCCTCTCTTCAAAAGTGGGGACATTAATAACCCATCTAACTATCGGACAATTATGGTCAATCCACTTTTCGGCAAACTTTTTGGGAGTATGGTGGAACGTAGAATCAAAAGTTGGGCTGAAAGTGAAGGAAAAAGAGCCAAAGGACAAGCAAGTTTTAGGCCCAGACACTCTACCATCGATCATTGCATTACTCTTCCGCACTTGATAGAGAAATTATGGGACAGCCAGGGAGGAGAAGCTTATTGTTGTTTTGTGTACTTCAGGAAGGCTTTTGATATGGTTCCTAGAGACAAGTTATGGAGTAGAATGGAAGATTTAGACATCCCGAAGGTCCTTAGAGCTGCGGTGCATAGGTTGTATGAGAAGGTCAGGGCCAAAATCAGAACTAAAGAGGGTATGTCTGAATGCTTTGGCAGTGACATTGGTGTTAAACAAGGATGCCCTTTATCTCCCACTTTGTTTGGCTTATACATTGATAAACTAGAATCTTGGTTAGACAAGATAGATGGCGAAGGGGTGCATTTAGCAGGATATGTGGTGAAGCTTCTTCTGTATGCGGATGATCTTATTCTGATTTCTAATACTGCTCACGGGTTAAGAGATCAATTAGGGGCTTTGGAGCACTTTTGTCAGGAAGTGGGGATGCAGGTGAACATCACCAAAATGAAAATAATGATTTTTTCTTTGAAGATGAAGGAAAAATATGTTTCCTTCATTTTTGAAGGCAGTCCGCTAGAAATTGTAAAAGAATACAAATATTTGGGGATTGACCTCCACTATAGACTCAGTTGGGAGACTTGTAGAGCGAAAAGGATTCAGGGAGGGTGGAGAGAGTCATACCTACTCCAGAATAGATGCAGAAACGCTGAACTTTGGGATTGGAAAACCAAGAAAAACTTATTTGGCTTGCTGGTCACGCCATTTATCCTTTATGGCTGCGAAGTTTGGGGAGGCAACATGACAAAATGCGGGTGGAGGCAGGTGGAGAGGATTCAAAAACACTTAATCACTAGTAGTCTTAAAGTCAAGACCTCGGTCCCATATGAAATTCTCTTAGCGGAGGCAGGTTGTTTCCCGTTGGAAGCAGCAGCGATAACTCGGTTAATAAGTTATCTAAAGAAACTTGAAAATATGGATAAAAAACGATGCTTGAAGGTTGTTTCAATCGGGACAATTTGTTGCCTTTTGACCAAATTTGTCACATCTAAAGCATTGTATCTTAGACAGATCTCTCTTTTGAAATTTGTTGTTTTGATAGTCTCTCCCTCTCCATCCGTTATTGTTAGAGTTCCCTTCTTGTTTGTTTTGATAATCTCCTTTCTTTTGTTCCTAAAGTTTCTATCTCCTTTGTCTTGAGTTTTTCTTTTGAAGTCGTCTTTCTTTCTTGATTGAGATTATAAAATTTGAAGGTCTTCTTTAAAGTTTGATCCTCGAGATATTAGTCTCGACTCTTCTTGAAGACAAACCATTTTTAATTTATCAAATTTAGGCATTTTAGTACTTGCGATGTTTCCTTGAGTAAAGGAGTCCCATGAAAGAGGTAATCCATTAAGTGCTATCATAGATAGTTCTTTTTCAATGTAGGTGTGCCCAATAGTTGCTAATTGATTTCTTAATTTAGTAATTCTCATAAAGAATGATGTGATAGATTCTCCTTCTCTCATCTTGATTCGTGAAATTTCATTTGTAAGCAACTCACCATGGATCAAAGCAATAAATGCACTGGACATTTTATTTGCAGGGATGTCTTGTCCAACATTTAAGGCATTTTATGACAATCATGTACCAAGACTTGCTCAGAATTACCTCGATTACATGATGTCTTATGGGAGAAGTTAAAGTAAAACATCTTTACAGTAACAGGTAAAACCAGGGTAGCTTCTTTCTTCTTGCCACACTTTTCTGAGAAAACAGAAGCTTGTTGTAGCTTGCAAATACACAGAATGGCCCTCAGACACCATGGGTATGATCACCTCAACAGCTTTGAGAGTGAAAGGAAGGAGATCTATGATACCAAATTGAGTCATTTTGACCTGGGAGATCTTCACACGAGAATACGCCAAGAACCTAGACACCCAATCACAGAGAAATTGGTTAAGAGCGGACCCATGGAAGCGGCCAAATTTCCTGTCGCTATACAATCCCCAGAACTAATCAGGGAATGCATTGCCCATTTTGATCCAGATAAAAACGGCCAACAAAGAGGTTCTCATTACTCTAGATAGAACTACTATCTGGAACTCTTTTCGTCTTCCTATGAGAGACGAATTTACAAATTGGGATTTCGCTCTTTTAGTTTCATCTTTCAGTGAAAGAAAAACGAAATGGAGGGTTGTAATGTCGAAAGAATGGTTCGACCCGGCAAGGCCTAGCAAAGCCAAACTTCCCAAAACCATTTACGATGCCAATATAAAAAGAGAAGTCGTTGACATGCTAGTGTTTCTACACAGAGTAAAAGGTAGTGAAGAGGCTCTGAATCTAGAAGCAGACTATGTGAGTTGATGAAAGGTACATAGTTGGGCTGAGCTTATCAATGACAGATTAAGATTCCTGATTACCAGTGCTAAAGTTAACAATTCCTTTTTCATGTCATCTTGTATCATTTATGCCCTAGCATGCACACGACACTGGCTTGGCCCGAGTCATGTCGAAGATCTCGACGATGAAGTGCAAATCTATGATTTTTACCCTTGCTTATAGCTACATAGGAGCTATACGGAATTCAGGAGGATAAATGGTGCATTTACCATGAAATTGACCCGAGAATACAAGGGTGCCCTGAGTGAAGATTATAACCAGCAGCAATTGAGGTGATTTCTAAGTACGGTAGCTATTAAATTTAGTTTCTGACTTTTACATACTTTCGGATTGGTGCATTTGATGATTTCCCCCACAAGTTACCCAAGTATCCTGCTGATAGGATGGTTCTGATCAAGTTGTGTCAACAAATACTTGAAGTGAATAAGAGATGCGGTAAAACACACAATGTCGGGATTCCTTTTCCTATAATAGTAGGGGCGTATTCATGCTCCTCGAGCTCAAATGCTACAAATGTAGTTAAAGATGTGACAACCTGATATCCTTTCCAACAATACGAGTCTCTGCGGACTCAATATGATCCTAGTGGCTTTGTCAGAGACAATCTGTAGCTAGGGTTATCCTTCCGCCATGCGTCGACATTAGAGGATTTTTGGGCTAATTGCAAAGAGGATCTTGAAATTAGAGAAAGGTCTTGGTTGAGGCTCACCATAAACCAAATTAAACTTTATGAAGTGAATTTAAATGTTGATGGCCTAATAGATGACGGGTCCGAGCTACTCGACCCACACTACTTGAAGAAGATCAAAGGAACCCCAATAAAGCCCACCAATTGGGATGTCCCAAAAATAGACGATTTCGATGTTCGCATGTCTTTGATAATGAGAACTCAAAATTGGGTCGAGTGGAAGCGAACTGGGAAGGGAAAAGGAAGCTCCACTCAAGTGCCATCAAATCTGACGCAAAATCCATCTCCGGCCCCTATTGTTACACTTCCTATAGGCTCATTAGCACCTATATCTTTCCAAGCTGCCGGAGGGGACGACGAACCCCCAGAAAAGGAGGAAGAGCCTAAACCTACCTACAGAGAAGGATCTCTTCCATTTGTAGATCTAACGGAGGGATAAGAGCCTAAAGAAGGAGAGAACCTAGAGCAAGGAGAAGTTCCACCGGAGAGACTTCACGATATGCAACAGGAAGCTTTGGATCAACAACAAGAGGAGCAACCAGAAGATTCCTCGATACCTCAAGTTTTAGCCTCTTCTAGTTCTATTTTGCCCAAAGTTCCCAGGTTCCTTTTTGTTTCTACTCAGAAAGAGACTCCTATTGTGAGGAAATTGTTTGATTTAGAAAGTCTTGAGTCTACCTTGAAGGTTTTGTCCACTCCTTCCTAATTAGAACAATCTATTGAAAAGAAGCGGAGGAGGGAAGAAAATGTCCCCCCTCAGAACATAATGGACTAGATTTTGACAGCCCTCCTCCCCCAAAAAAGAAGAAATCTTCAGTCCTTGCGGCCTTAGGGAAGGATCATGAGACAGGGCATGTTGTTATGGAAATAGCCCAAACTGAATCCACTGACAAGTTGACTCAATTGAACGCATCTGACTTCACTGTGACTAGGATAGACATTGGCCCCCCTAGGCACAAGAAGACAGTCCAGTTGTGGGAATTTTCTCACCAACAAGTGAAAGAGAAATTGGATAAAGATAAACAAGAAAAGGACATATTGAAGGCAATCGTTTTTTAACTTTCTGACTATCTCAGGAAGTTTCTTATGCCCCTGTCATCTCAACAGGCAACTTCTTCTGATATCCTAGATTCGAGATCAAATGAGAACCCAGCCCTAATCGCCCAGTTACAAGAAGATAGACATATTGGTAAGATTGGCAAGGATTGGATAGAAGATCTTAAAGTCTGAGGGTTACCCCTCATTGAACACCTCGATTCCTTATACAAAATTCTGTTGCAAATGAAGGACAATGTGAATCATGACATCGTAATCATCAAGGAAGAAGAAACCACTTATGAAAAGTTATTTTCAATACTTAGAGAGGTTATGGATATGAAAGTGGAAAATGCAGTCAAATTGGGACTATTACAATCACCTAATGAGCAATTGCAAAAATGTATGTACTCTATAACTTTCAAGCGGAAGTGTGTGACCAAAACCCTTAAACATCTAATGGAAATAATCAATAGCTTACTGGAAGACATTCTGAGAACTGAAAAGTATTTCACCGATTTGGGGTGCAATTCATGCCAAGGCAAGGGAAAGGATGTCATAGATATTAATAATATGGAGGAGGCTTACCAAGAGCATATCAATAGAATAACCAATCCTGCAGTATATCAGAGGATAGAAATCCAAAAGCTCACTCAGATTGATGCCTTGCTATCTAAAATCAGCCATGAAATGCAAGATTATGAAGTGAAAATAGAGGATATGCAAGAAAACCACCTCTATTGGACTATTAAAAATGAAAATGTCAGTGTTAGAAGATGAAGATTTGATGCATATCATAGAAGTCCTTTGGCGACACAAATCCAGCCAAGGGGCTCCTACAGATGCGTCAATTAAAAAGGGAGAAGTGAAAGCTTCCTAGTAGAAGCATGGTTGCTTTTCTATTTTTATGTTTTCGTACTTAAACATTTGTCCTAATTATGTCAGTTATTTTCAAGATGCTGTCATGTAATCGCATGGGTAGGTGAATGGACTATATTAATCTTTGTTGAACATTTTACAAGGATCGACAATTTTTAATTCAATTTCCCCTTGTTGCTGTGACAACTGTGTGAGAATTGAAATTGTTTTATGGTTGTTGTTCATTGGTAGATTGAGATTTATAGTTGAATGAATGGATGTATGGTAGACGAGATAAATTGGTTATAGATATTAGACTGTGTTTTGAAAATCTGTAATCATAGGGTGATCTGTGAGTCACTATATGTTTCCCTCCCTGTATGTTCATGTTGTTTAACAAATTTACATTTTTCAAATACTCTAGCTTTATGTATGATCTTTACGGTTGTGAAGATGTATATGCAGAAATGAATTGGTGATTTAAACTGTGTTAGTTTCTTTATGGTTGTGAGTAAGCACGCATAGCATTGAGCATTCCTTTTATTAAAATTCGTATTGTATTGTGGATATATCATGGTGATGAATGTCCATTAATTGCCTCTTCTGCTCTCTGGTTAAGAGCATACCCCATTTTGAATAATTTAGATTTTCATTCATTGCATATCTATATTGGGGAGCTGTAGCTATCAATTCAGAGAACAAATTATTTTGTGGTTTGTTCAACTGTTGTTAATAGAAAGACCTTTAGCAAGGATTTGAGTCATATTATAAAAGGGGTCAATCCATTAACCAACAAAAACAAATTATAACTCTAAACGCAATATGCAGGTCAAAGTTTGCAAGATTGAGTTGAAATCCCTCTTGAACAAAACCACAAAATTCACAATCAATTCAAGAAAATGTCATTAGTCGTCACATAACAGTTTGGATTGGCACAAAGTCTCAAAACAACCTGCCTCTTTTATTGAAAGCAATCTAATTTACATCTAAGCTCAAAGTCTTAGAGTGCATATACAAATCGACAGGGTTTCATTGCCTTGCCCAAAAGATCCAAATTACAATGTGGCTCTCTCCTATATATAGGTGAGGGGCTTAGAGAAAAAGGTGGGAAAAACCCAACACAATTTGACCTATTCTATGATTAACTACGACTTATTCAAACTGCAAGTCGTAATGTACTTCACCTACAATATGATTGCATGTAATAACTTTACAATTAAAAATGTCAATTGCAATTACTACTTTTTTTCAATTACATTTAATTTACCAATAGAAAAATTACAAAATGCATGATGAAAAAAATAAACTAAGTGCCTGACAAGACAAAACTCCTATTACATCATCCTTTGTCGATCTTCATGCTAATAGAAGATGCTCCATGATTGATGTGCTTAGGTTTGGTGGAAACATCTTGAATTGGAATAGGAACTTGCATTTTGGATTGTTCTGCATCACAATAACCTTTATTGTAAAAGCATCCTTTCAACATTTCTTTCCATCTTTGTCTTGAAAGAATTCTATGCTTTCAATCATTCCATCACTTTTCCACCTCGTTGTATGGTTCCATCATGTGGTTGTTCTTGCTTCGTATCTTTCTGCAAAATAAGGCCAATGAGGAATTTTTGGTTTTTTGGTGGGCACTGCAAGTAGCTCAAACATATGCATTTGAACTTAGAAATGGGAACTTCAAATTGCAAATGCATATACGTATTTTGGAAGAAAACTTTTACATGTAATCGGGATTTAGAAACTTGATTACACGTATATTGGAGAAGTGCTTTCACTTGCATTCAGGTTTTAAAATCCTAATTGCAAGTAGGGGAAAAACTTTAATCTTGTTTGAGGAATGTACTTGTAATCAGGATTTAGAATTCCGATTGCAAGTTAGGAAGAACATAGGAATTTCCTTCACAAATGGGAAGATCTTGTTGCACCTTACATATGCAGGGGGAGTACTTGCACTTGTAATTGGGATTTAGAAACCCGATTTAAAGTGATTTTCAATGCATCCAAAACTGTATCCAAATTTGGCAAGATCATTTAGCTGCAACAAGAATTCTGCATCTTGAAGCTATGCTCCACGGACTTTCAGGGATGGGGACGTGTTTCCTGTACGGGTACAGTTCAGAGCCAATTCTTAGGGGATGACTATTAAAAAAATAAGGGAATTTATATAGAGAGAGAGAATTCAAATATGCATATCATAACATTGATAAACCATTCACCATATTCATTTTAGAAGCTCAATACAATGAATACATAGCAAATTAACAAAATTCAAATACTTTCATTGTAAAAATATGGCGTACATATAGCAAAAATGCCCAAAGGCTCCAAGTTTCATGCATGAAATGACACAAAGAGAAGTCCAACAAAAAAAATACTAAACAGTAAACAATAACATAGAAGTTCAACTCCATAATTAGATGTCCATAATAATGAAAATCAATAATGTATCTACAAATGATATATGCCAAATATATGGCTGTCCTCTAGGAATCTAAACCAAGATCATCATCAGAGTCAGCCTCTGAGTCACTGGTAGGGGTAGGTTGAGGGTCCTCATCCAATGGAACCCCAAGCAATCCTGGAGGTGTGTTATCCTCCTCAACCTTCATAGCATCCTTGGGATAAACATCCCAATGTAATGTTGGAGTTTAACGATTCTAAACACTCTGTCGATCTTGTAGCCGCAATGTACAGCGAACAACCACTAACTTCTCCAATCGCTAGAGGTAAGGTTGTTCCTCTTGACTGATTGGATGAAGCTATATGTGGACCAATTCCTCTCTGTAGCAAAGGAAATTGCAACTTGTGAAAGAAGATAAATGGCAAGAACATTCAGCTCAGGTGCATCCCTACCATGCCACATCCACCATCCAATAGGGTCCCTTTGAGCTAATGTAGTTCTATCTATCTTCGCCTTTGGTCTACTAAAGGTTGGACCACGAAGGTTGGCAAAGTCAAGCCATTATTGATGAATTTTACTAGCATCATCTCCATTAAACATTTTTGCAAGGGCCTTGAAGAAGCCCTCCTTCACGTAAGTTGAACAAATAAAAAACATATTAATTTGAAAACTTTGCAGCTTGCTATTTCACATTTTGATTTAATTAGATAATTTTAAATTTTAAATTGAAAACTTGAGATTTCAGATTTGTGACTCACCTCCTCATCCCTAGATGAAATCACTCCCAGGTCTCGGTCGATACCATTTAGGATTGATAGCATAGGTTTCCATATGGAGTGGGTTGTTCATAATGTTCCACCGTCGTGTCACAATGGGCAATGCTCATAAAAATCCAAAGTAGGGTCTATAGCATGAATAACATGCTTGATCTGCCCAAGCATGCTATCAAAGGTCTCATAAATCTCTCCAAGGCTAGGGGAGTCGGTATCAATATAGCTAATGACCCACACAATGGGCTCAATGAAGGAGCAAATGTAGCAAGTTACAAGTCAAAATTCTTAATTCTTAAATAATAAAATCAGTAAATGCTAAAATCAGAAATAATTTTATTAAATCAGCAATAACAATTTTCAAAGTTTCTAACCTCATTGTGGTCCACCAATTATCATCAAGGATTTTTTGTTTCACACTACTTTCATCCGGTGTGCTAGATTCATGCCATCTATTCCACTCTGCATTGACAACCATGGATTGTAAGGCCTTTTGGACCTCAAACATCCTCTCCAACAAAATAAAGTAGCTAGTATATCTAGTCTCCACGGGCTTGAGGAATTCGTTTTTGGAAAATGTCTTAAATAATGCAAGAGATGTGTGATGATTGCAAATAAACATTTGCACATCTCTAGCCTCAAATACCATAGCCTTTATCCAATCAATTTTTCCAATGTCCTTCAAGGTGTTGTTCAATGCATGTACACAACATGGGGTCCAAAAAATGTGCCTATAAGTACTCTCCACCATTAATCCAGCTGACTTACACACCCAGGTTGAATCAGTCACTACTTGCACAACATTTGAATGTCCAACCTTTTCTATAACATCTTTCAAAATTTCAAATTGGAAGGTTGCATTCTTCCTTTACCCTGAACAATCTATAGCTCTAAGAAAATAATAGCCCACTAAGATAGTGACAATAATATTGATGAGTGTCTGATGTTTGATATTGGTCCACCCATCCATGATGATAGAGCATCCTTTACTCATCCATGTTTGTCTCATATCCTCCATCAAAATGCTTACTTTTGAATACTCTTTATCAAGAACAGTTGTGCGGAGTTATGTTTCTCTAGGTGGTACAATCATCATAAAGGAGTCTATTGGCAAAGACATATCTTAACTATGACTATGTTACTAAATCAATGTCACAACTATAGAAGCGATGAAATACAATTAGATAACCAACATCATTTGTTGGCATTGAGTGATGATAACCGGTAAGCCTGCTATCGGTACAAGTACAAGTATTGTCATTGATTGGCAAAAGAAGATAAAAGATCCAAGGAGGTCTGTATGAAAGAAGAATGGTTTGGTAGATGGTGTTAACATATAAGAATCGGTCACTACACAAAGCATCTGCAACTGGGTAAAGTAAACAATCAAGAAACAGAGGATTCCACCTTTAACCAAGGATCTGGCTATAACCGGTGTAGTAAAAAACAAAGAGAGAAATAGTAAACCGGTGTCAACAACGCAACCGAGGAAGGTGCAACCGGTAAGCCAAGGAAGAGATAGTAACGGGTCAAAGATCCTTACCTATTCACAGCATGAGGATCTCTACCGATCTAGTAATGACTTCGGTGTGGACCGAGGAAGTCATAATCAATTATCTGTTCCAACCAACTCTCTGACCGAGATTTTCTGCATCAAATCCGAAAGTCTTTGAGTTAAACTGGTGATCAGTTTGGGGCACGTCTGGAGGTTTTTAAGTCGGAATCAATGGCTTTAAAACAAGACATTATCTCTTGTAAAGGAAAGATGCTTGACACGCATCTATTGTTTTCTTTTTATAGTAGATAAATCAAGGGCATGCATCAGATGTATCCTTAGTGAATTGGTACTTCACTGAGTGATGAATCCGATAAGGATCTGTAATTAGGTCATGCATGATGAGCGCAATTAGGGCTAGGGCTCTATATATTCTTCTGCCTGAGGCGAATAGAAGTTGTCTTCATTCTGTCGAGAAAAAAAGTGAACCTGTAAGCTGTAGAAGCCAGGGTAAGAAGTTTGAAGGAGAGAAAGAAGATTGTGCAGAGAAGCACAACAGTAGAGGAGAACACACCTGCGGTGACCGGTGATGTTTTTCAGTTCAGTACAAACAAAGATCTTATCAGGCTATGAAAAGCTATTTGTAAAAGGTCAATCTTTCTATTGTTTTCCAGCAATTACAATAGTTAAAATCCTAGTATTTGGGTGGACTCTAACAGGTCCCTTGTATCAAATCTCTTAACTGGGTGACATCTTTCAAGGTGTTCAAAGTCCTTTAACCAGACAGGCACTAACCGGCCTTATTGTAACAAATCCCTTAACCAGGTCGCATCTAACAGTGTGTTTTGATCCTTTAACCGGGAAGGCTCCTAATAGGGCGTACTCCAGAAGTGTACAAAATTTGTGAGGTCTCCTCACACCGTGGTTTTCACCCTAATCGGGTTTCCACATGATAAATCTGGTGTCACTATGTGATTGTTTGCTTACTGTTATTATATGTTTGAATTTGTCTGGCTCACAGTTATAAGTACACTTTACCGGAATTAGGAGAAAAGTTTTAGAGGTGCTGATTCACCCCTCCCCTCTCAGCACCAGTTGGGACTATCAATTGGTATCAAAGCCAAGTTTTGTTTTCTTTACCGCTTAACTACATAAAGAAAAAGTCAAGATGATGAGAAAGTAAGGACCAAAGTTTTCAAAAGAAAACTTTACTCTGTGGTGCACCAGAATGAAGCTGTACATGAAGACCACCGGTGATCAGTACTGGAATCATGTTACCACTGATTACAGTGAACCCGCTGACACCCTAACACCCGATCAACTGAAGATCAAAACCAAGCACACGGCTGCTATGGATATGATAGCTAGCACACTACCTGATCATGTCTATGCTGAGATTGAACATCTTGATTCTGCCTTCAAGATGTGGAGCAAGTTGCAAGTGGTTTATGGAGGAGACCCAAATGTTCAAAGAGCCAAAGTCGAAAACCTTAGATGAAAGTATGATGACATGAGGATGAATGAAGGAGAAGACATCAAGTAATATAGCAACCGGATCAAAGAGGTGATCAACTCCATCAGAAGTGCTGGAGGAAAGCTCAGTAAAGAGGAGGTGGTTAGCAAAATACTAAGAACTCTCAGACCTCAATATGCCATTAAGATCTCTGCTATTCAAGAGCTTAGATCGGTGACCAAAGATCAAGTCACCCTAGACTCCCTAATTGGTAAGCTGGCTGCTTTTGAATTAAGTAATTTTGATAATAGCTTACCCATTCAGGAAGCAGCATTTAAGTCCTTTGTCAACATCTCTTCCACCAATAAGGAAAGAGAAATCGGTAATTGCTCTATTGGTAAGATTGGTAACCTTGTTGAAAATCTGCTCTCAGAAGAGATGGCGCAAGATGAGTTTGAAGCACTCATCGCTAGAAGATTCCCTAGAGGGAAAGGGAAGTATAAAGGAAAACTTCCTTTGAAATGCTTCTCTTGCAACAAGATAGGACATATTGCTGCAAGGTGTCCTGATAATGAACATAAAGATAAAAGAGACCAGTTCAAGAGCAAAGCAAAGAAGGAATGCTATCTTGCAGAGGAAAGAGTCATAGACAATGAATTTGAAGACTCTGAGGATCCAGAAATTGCATTTGTTGCAATAAAAGAGGAGAGCCCAGTGGTAAGTGAAGTAGCACTTATATCAAGATCTCATCAGCATGATGATTGGATCATTGATAGCGGCTGCACTCACCACATGACCGGTGACAAGAACAATTTTATCAACTTAGAGCTCAATGACAGCGGATCAGTAACCTTTGGAAATAATGCTCCCTGTGCCATTAAAGAAAGGGTTCTATTGCACTCTGCAACAGTGCTGTCTCTCAAGATGTGTACTGGGTTGAAGGACTCAAATACAATTTAATGATTGTTGCACAACTGAATAACAAAGGATTTCTGTTGGAATTCGGACAAGGTTCCTCTATAGTTAAAAATCAGTCTGGAACCCATGTTGCAACCAGTAGATAGAGCAAAGGTAATCTATTTTACTTAGACTCAATGGAAGGAGCTTGTCTGATAGCTTCAGTCAAAGGAGAATCAAGCAAAATTTGTCTTATCTCCAAAGAAGACAATAGTTGTCTATGACACAAGAGACTCTGCCACATAAACTTTGACAGTATTGTCAAAGCGAGAAAAAAGAAATCGGTGAGAGGACTCTCTAAGATTACAAAACCCATCAAAGGTATTTGTAAAGATTGTCAGCTAGGAAAACTGACAGGAACAAGTTTCAACAGTAAGTCTTTCTCTGCTGAAAATGTTCTAGATCTTGTGCACACAGATTTGTGTGGACCAATGAAGACAAAAAGCTATTATGGAGACTGGCACTTCATGCTCTTTGTAGATGATTTCTCAAGAATGATGTGGACACTCTTTCTTAGGGAGAAATCAGAGGCCTTCCACATGTTCAAAATCTACGAGGCTAGAGTGGAAAAGGAAACCAGTAAAAGCTTGAAGTGCCTAAGGTCAGACAGAGGAGGTGAGTACACCTCTCAGGAGTTCACTCATTACTGTGAGAAACATGGAATAAAGAGAGTTTTCTGCATCAAGGACTCAGCAAAATGGAGTAGCAGAAAGAAGAAATAGGACGCTGATTGACTGTGCAAGAACCCTGTTGATTTAGAAGGATCTCCCTCATCACTTCTGGAGAGAAGCCGTCAGTACTGTTGTCTACAAACTGAACCGAGTTCAAGTCAAAAAGGGAACCAGTAAGACTCTTTATGAACTATGGTTCAAGCATACTCGTAGTGTAGGTTACTTCAAAATCTTTGGTAGTAAATGTTACATCAAAAGAGATATGTACTCTGGGAAGTTTGATCCCAAGAGCGATGAAGGAACATTTTTGGGTTACTCTACCAAAAGTAAGGCCTATTAGTGTCTGAACAAGAGAACAGGCAAAATAATTGAAAGCATCAATGTAAAAGTTGATGAATCCTCAAAACCGATTAAGAAGACCAATCATGATGATCATAACAGTCTTGAAGGCCTAAATGAAGGAAATGCTTTTGAGTTCAATGAAGCAACAACTGAAGATGAAGGAGAAATACACATGAACAGACATCTAGAGCGGGAGATGTACCTAAAGCCAACAGGTTAACGCAAGATGGTGAACGAGATGATGCCCAAAACCATGATGAAGAAAATGCTCAACCAGAAGAACCAGACTGGGAACAGAGACCGGTTTTTCCAAGGTATGTCACATATCATTCCACTGACAATATAATTGGTAACAAACATGCAAATATCTTAACCAGGAAAAAGGCCAGAGAGAATATCTATTTACATTCCTGTATAGAGCCCAAATCCACCAGGGAAGCTCTAGAAGATGAAAATTGGGTCAAGGCCATGGAGGAAGAAATTGAGCAAATTGAAAAGAATGATACGTGGGAGCTTGTGCCAAGACCACATGACAAGAATGTCATAAGGACCAAGTGGGTCTATAGGAACAAGTTGAATGAGGATGGGAAAGTAATAACAAATAAGGCAAGATTGGTATGCAAAGGGTATGCCCAGGAAGCTGGACTGGACTATAGAGAAACTTTTGCACCGGTGGCCAGATTGGAAGGAGTGAGAATTCTTCTTGCCTATGCTGCTCACAAAAGATTCAAAGTATATCAGATGGATGTCAAGTCTGCATTCCTGAACGGAATACTAGAAGAAGAGCTCTACATTGAACAACCAGAAGGCTTCACATCTGCACAAGATAGTGGTATGGTTTGTAAGCTGAAAAAGGCTCTTTATGGGCTTAAGCAAGCTCCAAGGGCTTGGTATAAGAGGTTGCATTCATACCTTCTGACCATAGGATTCACAAGAACCGAGGACAACAACAATATGTATCTCAAGACCAGAAAAGATGGAAATCTAATTGCTGAGATCTTCGTGGATGACATCATCTTTGGAGGAGATGACAGAATGAGAAAAGCCTTCGCTGAAGAGATGAAGAAAGAATTTGATATGTCTATGATAGACACCATAAAATTCTTCATTGGACTACAGGGCCATCAACTAAAAGAAGGTATTTTTATCTCTTAGTCCAAGTATATAAAAGAAATTCTTAAGACTTTTGGACTTGAAGAATCTAAACCGGTTGGAACCCCAATGATAACTATAACCTCAAGTTATCAAAGGAGGATGATGCAAAAAAAGTGAATGAAACAATGTATCGGTCCATGATAGGAAAACTGCAGTATGTTGTTCACAGTAGACCGGACATTGCACATGCAGTTGACATAGTGGCAAGATTCTCTGCTAATCCCAAAGAGACACATCTAATACCAGTAAAGAGAATCTTCAGGTATCTAAAGGAAACCAAGGAATTTGGTTTATGGTTTCCACATAAGGGAGGATTTGAGGTAAAAGTATACACTGATGTAGACTGGGCTGACAACATTGATGACAGAAAGAGTACAAGTGGTGGTGCATTCTTTCTTGGTGGAAGAATTATTTTTTGGACAAGTAAGAAACAGAATTGCATTTCACAATCTACTGCAGAGGTTGAATATGTTGCTGCATTAATCAATTGCACACAGGTAATTTGGATCAAACAACTGTTGGAAGGAATCAAAGAACAGATACTTGAACCGATAGCTATCTATTGTGATAGCACCAGTGCAATTAACATATCCAAGAATCTTGTTATGCACTCCAAGACAAAACACATTGCCATCAAGTATCACTACTTGCGAGAGTTGGTACAAGACAAGGAGGTGAGATTGGAGTATGTTCCCACCAAGGAACAAATTGTTGATATATTCACAAAGCCATTACCAAAGAGTACTTTTGAGTATCTCAAAGGTAAACTCGGGGTGATACCCTTTCAAGATATTCAATAAACTTGCCAAGGTGATCACCAGTTCATTATGCTTCAACAGAGGGATACGCCTCATCTTTTCTGGATTGATGATAAGGACTGTTGCTTGTAGGGGGAGCAGATTAGATAAGGAAGTCTTTCTGACTAAGGCTTTGACATTTTTGTCAAAAAGGGGGAAAGTTTGGCGACAACCAGTGAGCAGACAGAAGCAGTGATAAAATATTGTGGTTGCCCATCAAGGTTTTGCCACCAATGCCAAAGGGGGAGATTGTTGGCATTGAGTGATGATAACCGGTAAGCCTGCTACCGGTACAAGTACAAGTATTGTCATTGATTGGCAAAAGAAGATAAAAGATCCAAGGAGGTCTGTATGAAAGAAGAATGGTTTGGCAGATGGTGCTAGCATATAAGAACCGGTCATTGCACAAAGCATCTGCAACGAGGTAAAGTAAACAGTCAAGAAACGGAGGATTCCACCTTTAACCGAGGATCTGGCTGCAACTGGTGTAGTAAAAAACAGAGAGAGCAACAACAAACCAGTGTCAACAATGCTACCGAGGAATGTGCAACCGGTAAGCCAAGGAAGAGAGTAACAAGTCAAAGACCCTTACCTGTTCACAGCATGAGGATCTCTACCGATCTAGTAATGACTCCGGTGTGGACCGAAGAAGTCATAATCAACTATCTATTCCAACCAACTCTTTGACCGGGATTTTCTGCGTCAAATCCGGAAGTCTTTGAGTTAAACTGGTGATCGGTTTGGGGTGCATCTAGAGGTTTTAAAGCCGGAATCAGTGGCTTTAAAACAAAACGTTATCTCTTATAAAGGAAAGATGCTTGACACGCATCTATTGTTTTCTTTTTACAGCAGATAAATCAAGGGAATGCATCGGATGTTTCCTTAGTGAACTAGTACTCCACTGAGTGATAAATTCGATAAGGATCTGTAATTAGGTTATGTATGATGAGCGCAATTAGGGCTAGGGCTCTATATATTCTTCTACCTAAGGCGAATAGAAGTCGCCTTCATTCTGCTAAGAAAAAGAGTGAACCTGTAAGCTATAGAAGCCAGGGTAAGAAGTTTGAAGAAGAGAGAAAAAAGATTGTGCAAAGAAGCACAACAGTAGAGAACACACTTGCGGTGACCGGTGATGCTTCTTAGTTGAGCACAAACAAAGATCTTATCAGGCTATGAAAAGCTATTTGTAAAAGGTCAATCTTTCTATTGTTTTCCAGCAATTACAATAGTTAAAATTCCAGTATTTGGGTGGACTCTAACAGGTCCCTTGTATCAAATCCCTTAACTGGGTGACATCTTTTAAGGTGTTCAAAATCTTTTAACCAGGCAGGCACTAACCGGCCTTATTGTAACAAATCCCTTAACCGGGTCGCATCTAACAGTGCGTTTTGATCATTTAACTAAGAAGGCTCCTAACAGGGTGTACTCCAGAAGAGTACAAAATTTGTGAGGTCTCCTCACACCGTGGTTTTCACCCTAATCGGGTTTCCACGCGATAAATCTGGTGTCACTGTGTGATTGTTTGCTTACTATTATTATATGTTTGAATCTGTCTGGCTCACAGTTATAAGTACACTTTACCAAAGTTAAGAGAAACGTTTTAGAGGTGCTGATTCACCCCTCCCTTCTCAGCACCGGTTGGGACTGTCATCATTAATATTGGTAAATAATATATGCAGTGCGATGATTGGTGGTCAACTAATATTTGCTATTTTTAGTTTGCTTTAGAGTTCAGACTATCAAACTATGGCTACCCGCCATCAACATTCCACATGAGGATGCGATTTTGTATCATATTTGCATTTATGTATATCTAGATCAGCTTGTTTGGTTTGTTTACTCATTTTCTGACTCATTAGATGCATCTCCTTATTGAATTTTGCAAAAAATATACATTTGTAATTAAATTTAAGCAATTTTTTAAGTTCCCGATATTTTTCCGACAAGTTTCTGACTTATCTCTGATATTTGCTAATATCTTTTTTTTGCCCTTGGTGATAAGTTGTCAATAACGATATTTTGAACTATGGTTAAACCAATGCCAAGTGGAGGCTTTGTATGGATTTGCAGCCATTGCAAAGAGGAATCTAGTAGCTCTTATAGTATAGTGAAAGCACATTTGTGCTTTATTCCTCAACAGGGCATTAAATTTTGTATAGGGAAGCCAAGAGTTAATGGGGTACTACCTAAAACCCTTCTTCCAAACCACATTGTGAACAAATATATTCAAGAGCAAAAACAAGGAGATGAAGTAGTTGGGAGGGCAAGTTCTCATCCTTTGCAAAATGCTAGGAAAATAACAAAAACATCATCTATGTCTTCAACTTCCACTCCCAATGAACCACCCATAGAGGGCCATCCATTCTTGTGTGCTCCTCAAGAACCAATTGCAAAGAAGAGAGCAATGGGGCCCTTGGAAACATCATTTCAAAATGAAGCTAGAGACATTGTCGAGGAAGCCATAGTGAGATGTGTCTATGCATGTGGATTGGCGTTTAATGTTCGCTCACTGTATTAGCAAAAAATGGTGAGATCAATTAATGAGGCTCCAAAGGGGTTCAAGGGCCCGGGTTATGAGAAGGTGCACGTCACTTTATTGGACAAAGAGGTGATCAATGTAGAGGCTGCCATACAGCCCATCAAGGATTCATGGATTGAAACAGGTGTGACCATAGTATTCGATGGATGGAAAGATGCGAGAAATCGTCCTGTGGTCAATGTTACTGCAGTGTCCACAAGAGGTGCAATGTTTCTAAAAGCTGTGGATTGTGAAGGAGAGGTGAAGGACAGTCTTTTCATTGCAAACATTCTCATCCAAGCCATTGAGCAAGTTGGACCTCAAAATGTTGTTCGAGTAATAACCAACAATGCCAAGAATTGTAGGGTTGTTAGCTTATTGGTTGAGGAGCGCTTCAAACACATTTTTTGGACACCTTGTGCTGTGCACTCACTCAACCTAATGCTGCAAAAATTTGGCACTAAGATTGTGTAAATTAAAAAAATGTATGAAGAGGCACAGGGGATTCAAATGTTTGTCACAAACCACCATATGATGCAATCCATATTTAGACAATTCTCGAAATTGGAGCTCTTGAAGGTAAGTTCAATTGTTTAAAATTTAAACATGTTTTAGAAATCTAGTCACTTTAGTTTAGTAAACTTTCTATGTTTTTAAATTTAAATTTTAATCTTGATTTTAATTTATTATTGTTTTGATCTTAAAATAGGTTGCCGAGACTCACTTTGCCTCCAACACTATTGTTTTGAGATGCCTTGTCAAGGTTAAAGAGGCATTGTCTAGAATGGTAATCGGTGCTAATTGGAGCATATGGAGGCAAACTAATAGTGCCAAGGCATCTTTCATTAAGACATTGATACTAGATGAGTCTTGGTGGGATCGTGTTGAATATCTTCTGAAGTTCACCAAGCCTATATTGAGAATGATCCGATACATTGACATGGATAGGCCTTGCTTGGGTGAGGTATATGATGGCATTGATTCCATGATTGAGGATATTAGAAATATCATAAATGAGAGAGGAACATCCTGATGAAAAGTTCTTCAAGGAGCCCTAGGTTCTATAGCCAATCGGTCCTCAGTGGGAGTACCACTGAGTTGCCCCATACAGAGATCCTGAATTTTCTCAAGAGTACAAGGCAGCCCTTCGAAGACTCTTTCCCGAGCACCTATTACCTGTAGTGAAGTCTGAATTCATGGGTTTTGCGAGCACCGATGATTGTGGTCATGCTCTTGCAAACAAGAAAAATGTTGATATTCATAAATGGTGGTACTTCCATGGATAAATGTACCAGCACCTGCAACCCTTTGCCATCAAAATTTTATCACAAGTAAGTTCTTTACTCTTAAGATTCTAATTTCTAAATTCTTGTTGATAAATATTGAATTTATATTTTAAAAATTTATATTCAAAACTCTCAACTCTCTGATTTCAAAATTGTAAATCTTGATAGGTTGCTAGTTCATCATCATCTGAGAGGAACTGGAGCACATACTCCATCCACTCAATAAAACGCAACCGACTAAACTCCAAGAAGGCAGATAACTTGGTCTTTGTGCATTCAAACTTGAGGCTCACAACACACAAAGTTAATACTTACAAAAAAGGGGAGGCAAAGCATTGGGATGTTGAACTAGAGTCTGCGGAGTTGGAAGCCCACTTTGATGCACTTGTAATTGATGGTGGTGATCGCAAGCTACTTAGTAATGTTGATGCTGATCTTGAGGCTAGGCCTGAGGCTGCTAGTATTGATGCTAGTGGCACTGTTTGTGTTTCTAATCTACAACAGCAGAATTATGATGATTTGTTTGATGATTTTTGATGATATTTGATCATTGATGACTGATTATTAATGTTTGCATTATTGTTTTTGAACCGAAACATTGATATGGTGGTGTATTTTGGCATTTTTTTATGTCATTTGAACTAAAATGACAATATATGTGGTGGTGTATTTTGCTATGTTGCTTTATTATTAGCATAGTAATATATGAACTTATTTGCTGCTTCATATGTATACATATATGATATATCTATATATATTTTTGAAAAATTTCTTGTATGAACGAACCCAAAACGAATCGAACCCAGCCCAAAAACATTTTGAACAAATTTCGAACCCGCATCCGAACCGGCAACTTAGCTGAAATACAACAATATAGTAAAGTGAATGAATTGTAAATTTGATACATATATCTGATGTCATTAACATTAATGATTAAGGAAATACTCTTGTTACGATGTACTATGAACATGATTATAATAAGGCTATTAATTAATTATTATTAATTATGACTTGGAAATCTCCATTAATTAATTAGACTAATAATTCCACATTCACTGTTTAGCTGCTTCTTTGTCCTTATGAATTTAACTTCTAACATATTTATTGATTCACAGGAAAAGGTCATGGCTGTTTTAAATGTGGAGAAGAGGGCCATATTGCAAAGGATTGTCCTGAGGATACCAATGAAGCACCCAAAGATGCAGTTCCAGAGAAACCCAAGTATGTTTTGAAAGACACAAACAGGCAGCATGGAGACACTGGTAAAAGGTAATTACTAAAATGAATTCATAAATGAGTTGGTAATTTGTTTGTGTACATCAATCAAATTTCTATACATAAAAGTATTTTGAGACTGGCATCCATGGCATATGCAGCTATGACATGATTTTTGAAGAAGATTTGCCTCCTACTAGCAATAGGAGGTTTCAACGTGATGATTATAGACAGGAAGAAACCAAGGAACTGAGAAGTAATGTCAAAGAGGCAGAACATGGTGGTAAAGAAAGAGAAGAACCTGATCATTATCACAGAGACAAAAATGATAGGTCACGGATAAATCAAGAGAGAGGAAACAAAAGCCATGAAAGAGACAGGGATAGAGAAAGCAGCAGAAAAAGGGATATAGATAGGTACAGGGATGACAATGCAAGACAAAGATACAGGGAAGACGGGGAAAGGGACAAATCTACAAATGAGGAAAGGAGCAATAGGGACAGACCCACTAATGATAATAGCAGGAACAGAGACAGATCCACCGATTATGTGAGCAGGAACAGAGACAGATCCACCAATTATGTGAGCAGGAACAGAGACAGATATGGGGAAGACAGGGACCAAGACAAATACACCAGGGAGAGAGAAAGTAATATATACCAGGAAAGAAAGGAGGTCCATAGAGATAGGGAAGAAGAGGAAATAGAAGATCGCAGGGAAAAAGAAAGATACAAGGTACAAAGGGATTCAGGGATGCAGAGGGATAAAAGCTGCAAAGAATTTTTGAGAATTGACACAGAAAAAAAGAGACAGAGAGAGGAAAAGAAAGAAGAGGATAGAAAAGATTATCAAAGTGAGAAACACAGAGAAGATCAACCAAGAAAAAGACGTGAGGGAATAGAAAGAGGACGAGATCAAATTCATAGAAGATCTTGATAACTCTGAAAGAAAACATATTCTAATTGCAAAACAACATCTTGGTAGAATGTCTGGCATAAAATGATTAATTTCGATTAAACATGTATTACAGATTCTAATTAAGCATTGTTCAGTGAAAACATATTATCAACCTAGCAAGAAAATGTTAATATATGCATTGCATGCTATTTTATGGGTGATTCAAGTGTATGTGTTTGTCTCAACTGCCACATTATATTTATTAAGTTTCATGGCTTGTGGACTTATTCAAACAAAGACAGGTATATAGTTACGTGCTAATAAAGGGAATTGCTAGCAAGTGGATCTTTTGCCTTCAGTCTCTTTACTGCCATGTGATGTGCTGCTCACGCTGTGGAAGAGTATAATTTATTGTTTTGTGTCTCTAGTATGTATGGTCTATCCTTTTTCATTATATTTCTCTGTTATTTACCATCAAAGAAGTAATTTCGGCTCATTTTGTAAGTTGCAACAGTCATTATTAATCGCCTAAGTTACCGATTCGGATGCGGATGTGAGATTTGGGTGCGCAGATGCGTGAAAATAATTTTTTGGGGATGTGGATGTGTTTGGATGTGTGTGTGTGTGTGTATATATATATATATGCAAAGATTAAGAAATGCAAGAAATATACAAAAATAAATCATTTGATAGTATGATACTTAAACTATTGATCAAGATTCAAGATATTGCATATTTGATAGTTCAACCTAAAACTTCACATTCACAGATACAAATATTCAAATTGAAATAAGTTCAATAACTAATGAGATGAAGAATGGTTTGAATGACCTCTTTTAGGGTCGTTTTAGGGTTTATGAGCAAAAAAGAGATTAAAAAAATGTTATTAGCACATTTTTTTTTAAATTTAAGTGGCAAAGAGGTGAAAATTTTAAGTTTTCTGGGCATATGCTCGTGGAGGTGTCTGGAAGCGCTCGGATGCCCTGTCGGTGCCACCCAAAAGCCACCACAGGCATCTGGATGCGAGTGGATGCCAAACATCCACTCCCATGCGGATGCCTGTGGTGGCTTCCGGTTGGTAGTCTCCACCACAGGCATCTCTATGCGAGTGGCATCCACTCGCATCAGGATGCCTGTGGTGGCTCCGGGTGGCACCCGCAGGGCATTTGCCCCCAGATTTGCCTCCATAGGCATCCGCTTCCTCATCCAGCATGCATGTGGATGCATCGGTATCTTAGTTAATCACAATATATTTCTAGATTCGTTCTCAGACAACTGTACATCATTTCTCATATGCTGAAAGATACTAGAATCTAGATACCATTAATCTAAGACCTAATTATGTGTAATTACCCACCCATTTATTTATTTGCAATTGAGCTTGTCAAGGAGTGGACAATTTTTACTAATATCAATGATGTTGTTGCAACATAAACTTATATAACCTCCCATTTGAAACCTCAGTAAATTGAGATATAACCTCAAGATGTCCATATCACTAAGAACTAACCATAGATTTGGATTCTATGCAACAATAAACCATGTCACAATATTTAAATTCTATGGCCAAAATAGTTTGTTTCTAGGTTTTTTTGGTAAACTATAGCCTCAGTCACTCTATAAGTCATAGCCCCTTGTCCTTATAAACTAGCCACCAAGTAGTTGTAAACCTCTAGTGTTACCATGTGTCAATAGTGATCTAATTAAACTCCAGTTTGAAATGGGCTCTCCTACTATGACTACTCTTAATTCACCATCTATCGGAAGGAGCCATATTTCCTCAACATCTATTGTTGGTGTGCCGCTTGTTTCTTTTGCTATTGGGGTTTTGTCTGCTATCAACGTGCTTCCTATTACTGTGTCATTTGTCGCGGGCATACTTTCTATGTCGGTTGTCATAGGTGTGCTTCATGTCTCTAGTGCAGCTGCTGGCCCTTATGTTGCTATTACTAGTGTGTGGTCTATTGTTGATGTTGTTGCACCTTCTGTTGTGGATGGTTGCAACAAGGATTTTGAAATGGGCTTCATAGGGTTCCATGGTTCTTCTGTGTTTGTTGTTGGTGCACCGTTTGGATCTGTTTCTTTTGCTATTGGGGTTTCATCCACTATGGGTGTACTTCCTATTGTTGCATTTGTTGTTGTGTCATTGGGCATGGTTTTGTCTACTATGGGTGTGCTTCATGTCTTTAGTGCAGCCACAAGTTCTTTTGTTGGCATTTTTGGTGCAAGGTTTGTTGTTGATGGACGTAGCTTTGCTCTAGCTACTTATTCT